>JAQPPZ010003510.1:2975000-3346622 GCA_028583015.1 Wollemia nobilis
AGGAGATTCTTGATAATTTCCACCTTCTTTGGATCAACTTGGATCCCTTCAGGAGAGATGTGATGACCAAGAACTATCCCTTCCTTCATCATCATGAAGCATTTTTCTGGATTCAAGGATAACTGGTATGTTTCACAATGAGTTAAGACTTTGTCAAGATTTTCCAATGTAAAATCAAAAGTTTGTCCACA
Source organism: Wollemia nobilis (assembly GCA_028583015.1). Lineage (NCBI taxonomy): Eukaryota > Viridiplantae > Streptophyta > Pinopsida > Araucariales > Araucariaceae > Wollemia > Wollemia nobilis. The sequence goes on from JAQPPZ010003510.1 coordinate 2,975,192, forward strand.
TACTGTGAAATCATCCATGTATATTTCAACACTTTTGGTGGTCAGATCAGCAAAAATTGCTAGGACTGCTCACTGAAAAGTTGTTGGGGCATTACACAAACCAAAAGGTAAAACCCTATAGGCAAATGTTCCCCATGGACATGTAAAAGTTGTTTTCTCTTGATCTTCAAGTGCAATCTGAATTTGATTATATCCACTAAATCCATCAAGAAAACAAAAGTATCTTTTTCCAGAAAGAGTATCTAACACCTGATCTATGAAAGGTAATGGAAAATGGTCTTTGTATGTCACCTTATTCAACTCTCTATAGTCTACACATACTCTCATTTTTCCATTTTTCTTTGGGTACATGAATCCTACTTCCAGAAGTTTTTCAATTTCTTCTTTCACAATATCTCTTAAGGCAGGATTCAATCTCCTCTCGGGGTTGTCTAACCGGCTTGACTTCTTCAAGATAGATTCTGTGGGTACATATATCAGGATGAACTCCTGACATATCTTTGTAGTTCCAAGCAAAAGCATGAACATGCTTCCGCAAGACAACTATCAATTTTTCTTCCTCTTCCCTAGTAAGCTGGCTGTAAATGTTCAAAAATTTGCCTGGCTGGACTTCTATTTGTTTTGTATTTAGAAGGACTGAATTCACTCCTTCATACCTGGTGATTAAGGGATTAAGAGGACATTGCTGAGATGGGAGAAAAGAAGCAGTTTCTATTTTATTGCTGCTTGAGGGAAGCATATCTTGTATGGAACAGTGAGAAGGAAAAATCAGATGATGGTGCCATCCATGTGGTAGTGAAACAGAGTTTCCCTGTGATAGTACAGATGGTTCATCTTCAGATTTTTGATTCTCCTCATTACTTAACTATTGGATATTTGTTGCTTCCCCTTCTAAACCTTGTTCATGAGAACATTCATCAGGATTGTTTCATTTTCTAAATTTTCTGTGTCACTGAGGTCTTCTGTGTGTTCTCTTACTACTAAGGTAGCTAGTGTAGAAATGACCTCTTCTCGGTTCTTCCTCTGAGTCAGAAAACCATAACTGACCTAAAAATTTGCTAGATGGTTTTGCAGGAGGATATAAAGAAATCTGTTTCAGATCAATACCATTTGAAATAGTCATATTTCCAGATCTGCAGTCTATGAAGGCTGCTGTAGTTGCAAGCCAAGGTCTTCCCAAAATAATGGGATATCCATGTGCTGAATTTCTTGGCTGTAAAACCAAGAAATCTATAGGGAATTCCCAAGAAGAAACTTCTATAGGGACATCTTCAATGATACCTTCAGGTTTTGCAACTGACCTATCAACCATTTCTAAAACTGTAAATGTGGGGCTGAGATGTTTGAGCTGTAATTGTTCCATTGTATCCTTGGTCATGACATTTATTGCAGCTCCTAGATCTACTAAAACATTTGATATTGGTACTGAACCTATGGTAACTGTGATAACTGGACTTCCTGGGTCACTATACTTTGGAGGTACTAGTTTTCCAGATAAGAGATCAGCTATCTTTCCTTCAACCTGCACAGTCTTGGGAAATGCCTTCCTTTTTCTTCCTGCTCTTTTAATGCACAAATTTTGGACAATACTATTAATCTCTGGTATTTCCTTAATAGCTTGCAATAAGGGCAATGATATAGTCAACTTTTTGAGTTCTTTGACCAATTCTGACTCAGAATTTTTTGGTATTGCATTGAATCTTTCAGGATATGGAATTATCCTTGGTAATTGTTCTGCCTGTGGTTCTATTTTTGTCTCTTTCTCTATTGTTGGTTGGATTTTCTCTGGTTCCAATTTTTCTTCTGTCTCCATTGTTGGTTGGACTTTCTCTGGTTCCAATGATTCTTGCTCTTCATTTTCTTTGATTTCATTTGAAACTGGTTCAGGTACAACTTTTCCTGAACGAAGTTGGATGTTACTACAATCAAGAACATTAATTTCAACATTTTCTTCAGCTTCAGCCACATAGACAGGAGGTGTCTGTCTCACACTATTTGGATTAGTGACTGGTTGAGCTGGCAATTGAGGTTGTTTCACTTGCTTGTGTTTGTTGCTATTTTTCTTGAAAATTTTGATTAGGTGCAGGCAACAAATGTTGAGTTTGACCTTGATTCCTTTGTCTGCCTTGGATAGGATTGGTATTGCTCGACTCCACTATGGTTGGTTTTGCATCCAATGTGGATTAGTCTGATTTTGATTCCAGGTTGGATTGTTTTGATTCCAAGATGGGTTGTTTTGATTCCATGAGGGGTTGTTTTGATTCCGATTCCAGGTTGGGTTACTTCAATTTGCTTGTGGCCATTCTTGGGAATTTGTCCATTAAGGATAATTCCAAGGACGTTGGGGTGGTTCTCATTGTCCCCAAGGCATAGTACTAGGATTATGCCCCCAATTTGTAGGAAAACGAGGGGGATTTTGGTATTGAGAGAAATTTCCCCCTTGTTTTGGTCCAATATAGTTGAGTTCCTCAATCTGATTTTCTAACACAGTTTTGAGTTGTGGTAGCAGGTGGCATTGATCAGTTGAATGCCTTTTTGAACAGATACTACAAATGGCTGAGATAGATGTTTTATTCAAAGGACATTCCTGCAAAGCATGTTTATTTCTACATCTTGGGCAATAAATTGCCAAAGGTTCTATGTTTTTTGCTTTTGTAGACATTTCCCCCAAAGTAGTGTTTAGGTGCACTAGAATATCAGTTTTGAAATTTGCAAGTTCCTCTATCAGGTCCTTCACATCAGTGCCATTTGTGCGGCTTTTTCTTCTTCTCTGTTTAGTGCGAGAGTAATTCCTGTAGAGATCCATAATTTCATCATTACTGAGAGTGGTTACATCCCCTTTTCCCATCAAATCTAGAACTTCTCTGGATTCATCTTGCAATCCTCTCAAAAATATGGTTTTACATAATTTTGGTTCTACAAGTCCACATCTCCTTTGAACAAAGGAGAACCTATCAAGATAATCTTCCAATGTCTCATCATCTTCCTGCTTGATTCTGAATAACTCATCTTTCCTATTCCTTACACGACAATATTCCTGATATTTGTCTAAAAAGACAGTTTCCATTTGATCCCAGGTTCTTATGGAATTAGGCTCTAAGCTCATGAACCAATGCAATGCTGAATCCTTGAGTGTTGAGGGAAAAACCTTAAGTTTTTGATTGTCATTTATATAATCATAGGTCTGACACACTACCTTGAATTCAAACAAAAATTGATCAGGATCTTCAGATACAACACCTCGGAAGGTTGGAAGTACTGAAGGTGAAATGGTCTTCATGGGAGAGTTTTGTGTTGGATTCAGACGAATAGGATATTCAAATGTTCTGGAAGGTTGGGGCATATCCTGATCATCTCCTTCATTATGGACATAGCCATGTTGGCCATCTATATTGCCTCCTTCTCGCCATAGTTTCCTGTTTGTTGGGAGAAGTTAAAGCTTTCCAAATTGTCTTCTCAAGAGGTCCAAGACCCTCTGTTGATAATGAGTCTGATGAATTTTCTTCCTTAGGATATTCTGATGATGATAAAATTGGTGATTTTCCTTTCTCAAAATGTTCTAATGATGGTGAGACTGGTGATTTTTCTATCAATCTTTCTCGGTAGTTCAAACACAGGTGATTCACCCCTTAGGCATGAAGATCTCCTTAATGGAACAAGCCAGGGATCCTTTGGGGTAGTTCTACCTTTTTCATCCCTAGACTTACTCATTCATGTTTACTCTTAAATGACATAAATTAAGTCAATAGTTGTTATCTTCCTCAGTTGTTGTATTCAGATTTTAACCTGAATTTTCATAGCTTAGTCTGATTACAGCTATTGGACTATTTGTTTTCTTCTGGCAACACTATTCCCCGACAACGGTGCCAAAATGATGCGTAGTCATTATACCATCATTAATTCTCAATGAATTTGTCAATCCAGGGCAGTGTACAAGGCTATCTGTGAAGAAGAAGTAAAACAACTATAACTTAGGTCAATCTAGAGCAACAGGTCTTATTGGTGGAACCGGTTGTGTGGGGGGTTTTAGGACATTCCTATCTCTAAATTGCATGAATTAAACCTTAATCTAAGTTGCAGAATTGGAAACTAATCATTAACTACAGAAATGAAGTCCTAATTACAATTGCAGAATGAGACCTAATTATATTGCAGAAATAACAGTTGCAGAATTGAAAGTCTGATCCTAATTGCAGAAAGGAAATCTAATTACTTTTGCAGCAATGAAAGTCTAATTCTAACATGAAAATGAAAACTGTCAAGGCTCTATAATAGAAGGTTGTCAATCTTCTTGTGCAGGATTTGACAAAGAAACATAAAATGCAAGAAATTGCTAAAAAATAGTAAATTTTGGGAATAACAGTCTGAAATAAAGTGGAAGCTTTGCTGAAAGTAAATATTACAGCTAAAACATTAAGCACAAGATTAATCTAAGCATAAATAAACTAAGACTACAGATATTGTCAGCTGTTTACAAGCAATTGAAATAACAAGTTCTACAACTCATTCTCATTGTAGCAAAATCAGAATAAAAACCTGCTTGTTAGTCCTCCTCCTAGGTCTGGAAGTGGCCAGCCTCCTTGTCCAGAAGAAGGTATAAGTCTCTCTCTCTCTCTAGATCTTAATCACACTCATTTACAAGCAATATGAAATAGAACTGGTGCACTTTATTGATTAAAGAACATGATTACAATAATTCTGCTGAAAACTCATTACAGGACCATAATAGTCAAATTCTACCTATTTTTTGCTTCTTCCTAGCTTCCTTACTTTCTACTTCCTACTGCTACTACTACTAGGCTCAACCTGAATGGGAGCAATATTTATAGATGTCCTAAGGTCTGATTACAAACAAAGAATATCTCAAAAGATCTAATCCTACAATGCTGCAACAAATTCTGGTTTTATCCTAGAAGAAGATTAAAACTTGATCTTTCCCTTAATGATGGCTTTGGTCGGCAATGACGGCAAAGACAGATGGAAGATCTTTTCCTTTACCTTTTCCAACCTTTATTTCCCTTTTTTGGCTTCAAAAATCGGTCAACAAGTCAAAAAGCACATTCTATTTTCATTCCGAAGATAAGTGGCTTCATTCCGAAGACAATGCAATTCTCATTTCGAAGATCGCTCATTTCGAAGATACTGCAATTCTCATTCCGAAGATACTGCAATCCTTCATTTCGAAGATCCGCTCATTTCGAAGATAATGCATTCTTCATTCTGAAGATCCGCTCATTTCGAAGACGCTGTGTTCTCTCATTCCGAAGATATCTGTTCATTTCGAAGATACTTCGGAATGAACAAATGTGTGCTTTTCCAGTGATTTCTTCTGCATCTCTCAGGTGGGTTATCTCCTAAGATCAAATTCCAATGGTCTTCATCTCTTTCCACATGTGAATTCCATGCCTTGCTATTTATGGACAACTCGGCTGGAATTTACATGGGAAAGACCAATTTTTGTTGCACAACAATAGTTTGCTTGCACTGTTGCCAGATTTAGGTGAAATAATTGCTTGAGACAAATCAAAACATGATTAGTGAAATGCTGCTATTATTCTAAGCATATCCCATTTTAGCAAATCATAGCAAAAAGAACACAAAACTATGCAAAAAGCTGTAAAATCAGCATATAATATTCCAAATACATTGATCATGCAAAATGGTTAATATACAACATATTGAATCAACTTAACTAACATATCAGATAAAACATAAGAGTTTATAGGCATTTTTAGTGTTCAAAACATGTTATGATTGAGGCATTTCCAGGCCTCATCAAACTCAACCATCAAACTCAAAACAACCAACCAAGGGTTCCACCAAATCAATGCAAGTAGCTAGACTCACAAATATAAACCCTAGTGCACAAAGCTTCCACTATCTCAAACCAAAAATTATGCATTCACCAAAAACTCTCCTTAAGGATAACAATGCATAAGTAGTCTTCAACAAACCAGAAAATAGGATTTACACCTTGCCAAAGGATACCTAGTAGAATACCTTTTGACTCCAACCTTATTTCATAAAACATACACCAATCATACTCATAAGAAGAATGTGCCCATACCTTATTGGAGTAGAAGATAATTGAACCTTCAAGCTGTCACCACACACAACTCTCAAAATTCCAACCAAGTTAGGGTTAGAATAAAAAGAAATAAGCAATAATATAAACTTCCTTTATTACACCTTTTAGCTCCACTTCTTTAAACACAACCACCATAACATGCCAATAAATCAACAATCAGAGACTCACACCTTATACCTCCATTTTTAATTTTAGCATAGCAAAGAATAATCTTAAAAATACATCCAAAGAAATATGCCCTTATTTCTCCTAAGCTTTTATTCAATGCTAATCACAAAAGCCAAAACTCATAAAATTTAATCACACCTTATAAATCGCTGTCCAAGAAACTTTGAATTTCATGGCATAAAGACGTTTTAATAAAAATGTGTGTTACTCTAGCAAAGCACCCTCGCGAGACTCGAAACGGTGACCTCCGCCAATGCAGCGCCCAACAGCAGCCTTCGCTGCCACTAGCCCACGCGGGCTACGAAGTTCACAAGTGAAATTCCCTCCACTTCACCCTAAAAAAAACTCCCGAAGACTTTTCAACCGCACGTGCTTCTAAGTCTTCCTTCGATCGTAGCGAATACAGAGCACAAACACCGCAAATTGCATTCGGGTGATTTCTAATTAATTAGCCTTCCAACCTTAGGAGTTGGAGAATAAATAGTCTCTTCGAAGACACCTTGACGTCGGCGGAAATAAAGACCATTTCGAAATTAATCAAAAGTCTTTTCAAAAAGGGTTTAAAAAACCCTTAAATAATTTTAATAAATTAAGAATAAAAAAATGTTTAAAACCTTTAAGTATTTTTAATAAATTAAAAATAATTTCTCCCTTAATTAATTAAATAATTAATTAATTAAAACCTTGAAGGGTTTTAAATAATAATTAAATAAATAATAAAGAGAACCTCCATTGGTTTTAATAAAAAACATTTAACTTGGTTTTAATAAAAATCCTATCCAACTTGGTTTTAATAAAAACCGGTTTGGTTTTAATGAAAAACCCTTGCCAAGGAATCTCTCCGGATTCTCTTAAAAATATTCTCTTGGAATCTTCCACCTTTGAAGCCAACACATCCTCTTAACATTAATGCCATTTCCTTTTGACATCAATGACAACTCATAGACAAGAAGCTAGGATCTCAAACCCAAAATTGCCAACACCTATAATGCCTATGTTACCTCAAATAGAGGAAACTCCATAAAATGAATGGCTTGGATTTGATATTGTTGATGATCCAAAGAAAAATGTTGCTTTATTTGAGATAACTCAAGAGGTTTATCAGTAATATTTGTTAATTAACACATCCCTTGACCAATGATATTTATGGTTTAAAAATTATGGGCATAATTTTAGTTTTGTGACCGATTTTGGTGTTTTTGAAAATCAAGTAATCGAAGAAGAGGAAATATTGCAAGAAGATAAAAATGAATATTATGAGGAATCATTGGTTTCTCACACTCCTACTAATGAAATTTTCATTTCACCTGATATGCAGGCTATTGAAAACTCTATCTCACATGAAAATTCAATTCCTATACAATCAGAAAATGATGGCCCACTTGCAGAAAAACTCAATCACTTTGAATATGAGTTTATTTATCATCTTGCTAAAATTGAAAAGGAAGAAATGTTACATGTTTCTTATGACTCATTTTTTATGGATGAGGAAGAGGTAAAGTCTTCTCTTTTCACCTTGACTACTGAAAATATGGGTTCAAATTCACATGATTGTCTTAGAGGTTCAAATAAAAAAATACCATTGATGGTTAACAAGTAATTAGAATCAATCTCTATTCATACAAATGATAAAAAAGTTCATCTATTTGATATGACACAGTTAATTAATAAGGGAGATATGTTATTTAACACATCTCTTGATCAGCAAGATTTATGGTTTGAAAAGGTTTGGCATATGTTTAATTGGGTGCCTAATTTTGGTGTTTTTGAAAAACAGGTCATTGATGAAGGCAAAGGGCTACAAGTGGATGATGATGATAAAGATCATGAGGAAAAAGAGGAAATTACAATGACTCACCAAGTATTGGTAAATGAAAGTGTACAAAAGGTAGAATCTCATCCTTTGTGTCCAAACATCCAAGCTCCAGGTAAAAGTTTGCATAATCATTTATTGGATTCGAATGTTATTTATAATGAAATGTCATTGAAGGTTAATAAAGAACTAGAGTTGATTTCTACTCACACCACTAATGATATTGCTTTGTTAAATGAAAAAGAAGTAGATGTGTTTGAGTTGTTGAATCAAGTTCATAAAAAATTAACAATGGAATCTAGGATACAAGCTTATAATGATCCTCATTTAGTAGATATCCTAGATGCTTGTAAATTGTTGCATAAATATGATTGGCCTAGAGATATAAATGATGACTTGGTTTTAAAATTTTTAGAAATGGCCTCCTATTTGATAGAAATATTATATGCTTGTGAAAATGAGAACTTAATTCAAAGTGATGAATCAGGTTTTAAAATTTACACCTCATTGAATAAGCAAAATATAGTTGTAAATCATGTATTCACTTGTAAGTTTAATGAATCAAATTCTCAACACGGAATGACTAATATCATTGAATCGAATTGGTGGGGTGAGAGAAGCAAAATGAGAGTTTTTGTATTGTGTGGCCTAATCTTACTTTGGTTGGATTTTTGTAAAGCTTGGCATGCATATCATGTTAGATGTCTTTTAAAGTGTGCTAATCATGTTTGGGATCTAGGGAAGTGATAGCATAAATCTGGTATCATCTTGTACATAGTGTATATTTTTGTAAATAGCTTTTTGGTTTTCATGTTTTTGTTTTGCTTTTGTACATAATCTTTTGTTTCATGAGATTTTGCTATTTGCTTTTTTGTTGGTGTTTTCAATTTTAGAGAGCAGGTTCTTACTTGCTTTTTAGTATTACTTGTATATAGCTTGTTGTTTTGTGATTTTGTTACTCAATCCTGATTTGTTTATGTTCATGGTTATTGTGAAATTTTTGGTGTGTTTCCATTGTTGGTTTTCAATAATACTGGCTTATGCCAAATTTTGGGTTTTAGTTCATGTTCTTATTTTTGTTGCTTAAATTTTGTGAAAAGTTTTATTTTTGTTCCTTTGATTGAGGTATTATTTTGTAATAGCTACAAATTTTTGGATTCTTTGTTGTTACTTGTTCCTGTGTTATGTAGGATAAATTGTCTATTTTGAAAATAGATGAAACTTGAAGAAAAGAAAGTAAGATGATTTAATATTTATTCTTACAAATGTGGATTAAGATAGTAAAAATTTGGAACAATGAAACCATTTTGCAAAAGCTCCACGGTATTGCATCACATTAAAAGGAGTATTCTTTGAAATTTTGAAGGATGAAGTTATTCAGTTTTGTAGATTAAGGTGAAAATCCAATATACTCAATATTTAGCCTTACTTGATCTCTAACCCGGGTGGTAGTTAAATTTTGCAAAGCAGAATAAATCTTGATAAAAAATTAAAGTAAAGTTAAATCAATCAATTAGTCTAGATAATCTTCATCAGGGCTATATAAACCAAATTGGCAGTGGAGCTATGTCTAGACAGATTTAAAGAAAATAAAAAAAAGCAAAATGTATCTAATACCTGGAAGATTCATATAATTTCTACCAGGGCTATAAATGTCTGGTTGGCAGTAGAGCAAGGTCTCAAAGAGAACAAGGTTATCTCCATGAGAGCTATGGATGCTCGACTGGCAGTGGAGCAATGTAGAGGTGTACTTAGTGAGTGAAAATTCTATAGCCTAGCTACAAAACTAATGATTAAATCTGAATGGTTTCAAGAGTGCAAAATGAATCAGAATTTACACACTGAGCAGAGGTAAATGGTTCAGCTGTTCCATTTTGAAATTGTCTATCCCACATTCTTTGGATATTATTAATGCTTATTTTTCTAATTTTTAGGTTTTATTGGTTTCAGATCGGGTTCTTCGTTTGAAATGCTTAGGAGCCTTTCCCAGTAGAGTCACCATTTTTTGTGACCATTTCACAATGTACCCCAAATTTGGGGACCCACTCGAAATTTTGGTATTTTGTTTCTTTGCTTTATCCAATTTTGCTCGCATCAAAGTCTCTGAAAATTTGCTTTCACTTTGAAATTGTTGACATATTTGCATATTGAAGGTTTGAATTTAGTTGCAATGCTTCGAATTGAATATTTTTATTATTTGCATCTTCATTGCATTATCTCAAATCAAATAATTTAATTAAAATCATTTTAAAAGGTTTTCAAAGGTTTAAATAATTAAATTTCATTTAAATAATTAAATTTCATTTTAGGGTTATTAAAATTTTATCATTTTTACCCTAAAATTAATGCAAAATTGAAATGGACATATCTTGAGCTAGACAACTCAGCTCATTCAAAAGTTGGTAGAAAGATATTGATTTCCTCTTTCTAATGGTACCAAACTTATAGGATTTCAGATGTCAATTTCACCCAAAAATAGTAGTTTACTATAGCAACTTGGGAACTTTAAAATATCATATCTCATGAACCGTGATAAATATTTGGATGATCTCAACAATTTTGAGCACCCTTTTGGCCTATTTAGATGCATAGAAATGTTCATTAAAATATGAGAACTTTGAATTTTGACTTAATTTTAGGCAAAAATAAAGTTACGGGAGAATAAATAATAAATAAAATAAAGCTTGGGTTTGTTTTAATCTTATGATGGTTATATCATTGTGCAGGTAATACAAGGGTTGAAGAAGGTAGTTAACAAAATTCATTCTTGAAATTGTGATGAAACAGGATAAATAAAAATTTCAAATTATAAATAATTCATTGAGACTCATGGAGAGGGGTTGGATGATTTTGGAAGGACAGATTGAAGAAGGAATAGCAAAAGAATAGCCAAAAGATATCCTCCCAGGTTACACAAAGAAGGTTGCACTATTGAAAAACAGAGAGTTTCTGGAGAAGCATATTGTAAGATTTGATTAAATATATTCATTTTTATTATATTGAGACATGCATGTTGATGGTGTTTCATGTGTTTAATAATTTGATATATATTTCAATTATTTTCCTCATAAGGTAGCACTTAATCTAGATCTAAATGGTTTAATTATGGTTAATCTAGGCTGGGTTTCATTCCAGAAATTTTTTCCTGTTTCTGTTCTATAACTTTTTATTTTTATTTAAATTTCAAATTCAAAGAAATCAAAACCCTAATGTTATAATCTAAAGTTTAAAAATTTATCATTAGGGAAAGTTTTTATTTCACATTTTAATTTCACGACACTTTATAATCGAAAATAAACATTAGCATTTTAATTAAATTGTTCAAATAATTTTATTAAATTTTAACCTAAAGTATTTGGACATAGTTTAATTAAAATTATTTTCTAAGGTTATAATTAAATTTTGCACTTTATAATATTAATTTTTGGGTAAAATTTAATTAATAACCTAACATTTGGAGAATGAATCTTATGGACATCATATTGTATGTTGTAAATCAAATATCTACATTACAACACCTTTTTAATGGTTATGTGCACCATGAAGTTGTTTCAACATCATTATTTTCACATTTTCAAAAGCACGTTTTAATATAGAACCTTGGAGAAACTAATTGTTTTCTTTGCAAGAGAGGGTTTTATAATAAAAAATCCTAACTGTGAGTGTAGTTTTGCAAGTGGGCAAATTTATCACTCAATTAGTACTACATATCATAAGGTATGGTGGGAGGATTAAGATCATCATATCTGGGCCCACAAGCCAAAATCATAAATGTCTAAGATAATGTGGTAGCATTTTTATTACCTTGAGCATTGTATATGTTCAAGTGCTTGTATTTACGGCTCATCCATGGATGATTAGCTGAAGTAGCTTGAATGTCCCTATCTTTTTGTGGGGTGCATTCTTGATCCTGATCAAACTAAAATAGAAATAGGAAATAAAATAAACAACAGAGAAAATAAAAGAAATGATAGAAAGATCTAGGGAACTAAAATAACTTGATCGAACAAAAAAAAAAAGCATTAGCATTGTTTAAAGGTTTTCTTGATCATTAGTTTAATGTCATTATCATGTATATTTCCTTAAAAGGCCTCATCATAAAAGGCTATCTATCTTTTTGATCGTGTGCTATTGTTTCTTGATCGTAGGAAGATAGGTACAAGAGGATTCTATATCATAATCCTTCCACATCACGAAGAAGGGGGTCAACTCCACCCCAAGGTAGTTTGTGACTAGTCAAAGGGCAATATTAATGCGCCTACCCTATTGAGGGCATTGGCAATTGTGTAGACCATATCATCATTCAAGTGACCCTAAGAGGAGCATACTTGTAACAAAGATTCATTCATAATAAATAAAAGAAATATCATTTTTTTGAATTAATGCAATAGACTAATACAATAGATAGGTGCATGATTTTTGGTTATTTCAGAAGGCGATCACGATGGGACTCCACATTTGTAGCCCTTGAGTGCTGACATTCTTGAATTTTTACTAACCACAGCTAACAGTCACGGTTATTTGTTGGCTCGTGGCTTTCACCTGCGGTTCACACTACAACCCGTAGACTAGAGCTATGATTTGCAACAAAAGTAGTAGATAGCAGAGAAACCACTTGGCATCAGATCAAGATCTGAGGTAGGCTATGTTTTTATTCTTTGTTCTATATTTTATTCTCTGTATTAGTAAGCGTTCAATCGATTGCAAATTAGGTACATTAAAGAAAAAATGTGAATGAATAGTCCTAGTTTGCTTTCGCATTCCTTCCATTAGAAAGGTGTTGCTAGGAACAGTGGACTTCTGATTGCAGTTTTCCCTAGAATACAGTGATTTTGATAAAAAATGAGTGGTCATTTGCATGCTTGAGGCCCAATTAGAGGCCATGTCATTGTAATTGCATTGTCATAACATCATGCAGGACATAGCATGCATACCTTTATGAATTTGAAACGTTTATTTTATTTTTATGCATATCATATAGGAATGATCATATGAATGCTCTTTTATGCATTTGTCTTTATGCAAATTAAAAGGAACCACACACACCACATGCAACTAAATGCTAGTGAGTTGGGCCTCATATCCAACCACTAGTAGGATTCAACGACGGTGGGCATAATTTCCATTCGTTGGCCCAAATCCTATGTACCCTTTGTTACTAGACCATACCAGATCCGAGAACCTTTTGTACCCTGGAAAATTTGCATGTAATTTCTTTGGAAGGTATAACGCTGACTGGGGGAAAACGGGTGAGGATCTGGGAGGACCTATGCTCCTTGACCATGTGTGGGCTTCATTACCACACATTATAGGTTGGAATACGTGACTTGGAGTTCATCACCAAGTTATCGAGCTGCGAGTGTATAGCTGAAAGCCAATTAAATTGAGAATAAAATCCAAAAATTTTACAAAATACGTGAGAGTTTCTCATACTGATACAACACATTTTGAAACAACATCAAACAGTTTAGGGCTCACTTTAAAATTAAAAAAAAAGATAAGCATCATTGTGTACCTTGTTTGATAATAAAAGATACATTTAGACATTAGGTACACTATGGTGGGTACACGGGGTGGTCGGTAAAGGCGCAAGCCTGAAGCCAATGACCAAGCCCCAACCGATTCACAAATACACATGTCTAGTCCTCAACCACATGAGCAAACCAAACATTGTTTGGCGAGCATTAAAGGAGATAACTCGACATAAGAGGATCCCATTGAGTGTACCCTTGATAGACTAGCATCAGTGCATTCTACTAGACATAGATTAGAGCATGGAGCTTCTCAGCTTAAGAGTGCTCCACTCAAAAACCATTACTGAGACCGCATTGCACGTGCATCCACAAGATCGATTGAAGAGTATGTCATGCACGGGACCAGATTGGTACCCATTCACACCAAGTTTATAGGGTGTACTATACCCCCACCTTTTGAGTATAGAAGGAATAGAGATCCGCCCATTCAGGGGCAAGTAGACGTGCTCCCTACTGAGTGCAAGTCTACCCATACTCCTATGCGTACTATAGCATGCAAGATCACCATCGATATATCAAAGGTGGGAGCTAATGGAACACCACCCCATGATAGGTGGAGGTCTAGACAACTAGACGGTCTAGGTAGTGTGTTAGAGTAGCTAGGTTGTAAGCCTTTGACTCTAACCACTTGTGCTCTGAGTGAGCATAGTGGGAGGACCATTAGAACTGCTAGAGAGCATGGAGAGGCTTCTAAGCACCCTCATATCTCACATCCACCATCCACACATGGTGGCATGTAGCATAAGATACAACACAATGTCAATGTCATCTTCATAGACAGAGGCAAAGGCACAACACATCAATTCGATGGGTACAGAACCCATAAGGTCTCTCATACAGAGAAAGTGTACCAAAGGCCTCTTACGACTGACTAGGTCAAAAGATCATATCGACTGACCTCTGAAATGAAATGCCAATTCCTCCAAGATCAATTGGAGGATGCTCGCCTAGAGAGACAATGCATTGAAGATGAAGATCTTCAGGTGCAGAGGCTTACTAGACAAAGGTATGAGAAATGCTTGTGTGAGGAGTGCATCCTCATCCAAAAGGAGCATGTAGAGCAGGAAGATAGGTTGGCTAGGGTCAGCCTATATTATCAGGATGAGTGTAGAGAGCAGGTGCACAGGAAGGCCCTTTTGCAAGCTGACATGCACCATAAGCACGTAAGCATTCACAGGCATATCACTGCCCATCAAAGAGAGCAATCGCCTTCAGTCGACAATCAAAGGCAGCAACATTATGAGGAACAAGAGGGGAACAGATACAACCAAGAATATCCTAAGAGTTCTTGAGCTGAGGAGGAGGAAGAGCAACACCCTCCACCTTGACAGAAGAGGATTGTACCTCCTAGACTACCTCCATGTCGACTTAGGGAGGAGGAGTTTCTGTCTTCTAAGGCTTACAAAGATTTGGTCAAGAAGGTCAAAGCAATTGAGAAACATGGCACGACTGTCCAAAATCTGACACTGAGGAAAATTCACAATGAACCTTTAGATACCTCGATGCCTATGCCCCCATACCCTAAGCATTTTGAGATGCCCAGGTTGGACAAATTCAAGGGTGATGAAGAGGTGCAAGAACATGTCACGAGCTTTCTAGATGCTTGCTTCTAGATAGAGAACAATGATGCACTATTATTGCGTACGTTTGTCACGACTCTCTCTAGTCCAGCCCGAGAGTGGTTCAATCAGCTAAAGAAACATAGCATAACAAATTTTGAGCAATTATTTGATGCCTTTCTTGAACACTATTCCTTTGGCATCAAGAAAGAGGTCAACCTTTCTGATTTGGCTATGCTAGCTCAGCGTTACGACGAGCCAATAGAAAATTATGGGAAGAGATGGAGGAGATTAATGGAAAAGTTGCTATTCCCAATTCCTGCCACAAAATTAACCCGAATGTTTACAAAGAGTTGTGCTAAGCACATATCACTACTATTGAAGCTGCAGCAATATGCTACATTCGAAGAAGCTTTGGTGCAAGCCAAGGTAATTGAGGACATCAAGTTGTAGGAAGGCAACTTGAAGCTCAAAACCAAGAAATAAGGATATAAGAAGAGTACCTCAAAGCAACAGGGCAAATAGGCCCATGTGAATCAGGTGGTACTAAATCTCCAAAATGAAGATAAGGGGTAAAATAAATAGAATTATCAAGCCCATCCTCCTCTTGTGCAATACGAACAACGCAAGAATAACTACAAGGGCAATAACAAAGAGCAATGCCCACCTTGCATATTCCTAAGTCCTAAACCTTAGGCCACTCGTACTTTTTCCCTCTCTCCTTTTTTGTATTCCATAAAAAATTCATGCCACAAAGTCCTCCAAAAAATAATGCTTCCTATCCTCAAAGGTCCATAGGTCATTGACAACCCATAGACTCAAAATTTCCCTCTCCATTTAATTTTTTCATAATAGGTTTGCACCTTAGGCCTATAAATTAATTCTCTTTAAACTAAGGTCTAAGGTCATATTTTCCCATATTTTTCCTTAGACTCATACCCAAATGATAAATATTTATACTAAGTTTTAAGGTTATGGCCACATTGGACAAATTTTTCAAAAATCCCTCTTGGTAAATATGAATGACCTAGAATCAGTCACCAAAGAAGTGTGGATGACTCAAATTCACCTACCAAATTCGAGTGCCCACATATGATTGGGCATTTAAATTAGTAGATCAAAATTTCTTGTCACAAGAAGGTGGACAACTCCGATTCACTTGTCGGAGGAAGGGCACCACCATGTGATTGGTCTAGAAATGAATGACTTACAATGCATAATTTCAAAAAGGTGGACGACTTTGATTGGCTCATCGTAGTTTGGGCATGGACCTCTGATTGGTGAGAGGTAAAAGACAAGAGAGTTGTACCACTAAAGCTCTTAAGGTCTTAAGTTGGGTTAATAATTTATTCATACCAAGGTGTAATAATCATGTCAAATCTCTAAAGTCCTAAGTCTTAAGGCCCTATAAACCTTAATATTTCATAAATAAATAATTCTCTATCCAAATTATATTCCAAGGTCCCTAGGTATGCCTCATAAGCATGCATAAAATTCTTTGGGTACACCTCATAAGCGTGCATAAAATCCTTTGGGTATGCCTCTCAAAGCATGCATAAATCCTTTGGGTATGCCTATCAAAGTGTGCATAAAATCCTTTGGGTATGCCCTCTCAAAGCATGCATAAAATCATTTGGGCATGCCTCACAAATGTGCATAAAATTGTTTGGGTGCACCTATCAAAGCTTGCATTAAATACTTTAGGTATGCCTCTTAAAATATGCATAAAATCCTTTGGGTACACCTCTCAAAATATACATAAAATCCTTTGGGTATGCCTCTCAAAGTGTGCATAAAATCCTTTGGGTACACCTCTCAAAAAATGCATTACTAACTACTAATTACTAACAACTAATAAATACATACATCTTGTACATATTACAAGTACCTCATCATGTCTTAAGTGCTTGTATTTTATGTGGAAAAATAGGCCACCATTTAAGCATTATGAGATTACATTTCCATCTATGAAAACAAGCAAGTGTTATCTGAGCTCAAAGGATAACCCTTTGCTTCTAAGTCACATGTGAGTGATTGCCCTTTGTCAAGTCTAGATATCACCACTCACAATGTATACTTGAGTGTTTATATACCATTCAACTCTTAGGTCATCACTCAGTAGAATAACAACTCTCATCTTGGTATTTAATCATCATCATACTCATAAGATCATCACTAAGAAATCCACCAATTTATAATACCTACGATCAGTTACCAATGCATTACGTAAATCAAATCACCACATCAACAAAGAAACATCAAAATGAGATCCATAATCATCACAAAAATCAATATTTCAAACCCAAATATAATATCATTAATATATAATAATGCCCCAAAAATATACATGTTGCTAAGGAGGGTTCATCATAATAACAAAACTGATACACTCATTCCATATGTAAAGAGGATGTACCACATGTCAAAATTGGTACACTCATTCCAAGATATCTAAAAGTTAGAGCCTACATCTTCTCTCCTGGCTCTTGATAAAGGAGGAGGTAGACGAAAGTCAACTAACCACTATGAATACCCGCTCACCAAGTATGACCTTGATTGGATTTATGAAGGTGAAGGTGCTTGTCACTCTAAAAGAACCTCCATGTGGTATAACTATCAGTAGTAGGTAGTCCTACCTTTCTATTTGCATGAAGCTCCACATGTTGTACCTTATCCTAAAGATTATCCACCTTTTCCATTGATTTTTGAAGCTCTCAATTTGGTGCACTTGTAATCATGGCCACCATCCTCACATATATACCCTGTTCAACTCTTGCAAGAGTCTTATCTCTCTCATAAGTCAAGTACTCCATAATAAAAAGGAGGCTAGCCATAGGTTCCCTATATGATGCCCTCTCCTTACCCATCCACTCTAACTTTGATCATAAGCTAGCAATAATTACCTAGTCCATAGTTCGTTCCTCACTAACTCGATCCAAGTTTGACTAGAGATGGGTAATAGTCTCCCCATATATAGACCTCACGTGGGATTTCTTCCCTCTAACCCTCAATATATCATCTACTTACATGGCCTCAAATAATGTTAAATATCTTCTAATATCTCTTGACATAGAGTTGCTAAATCTGACACTCTACCCTTGAGTACCATCCTACTAGACCTTGTATCACTTGTAGTACTAGACCTCACCCCAATGAATGCCATTATTGGAAGAGGAATCATCGTCAATGGGGGTACGTCCAATGAAGCACCACCCACTGGCTGTCTAAATGCTACTTTATCCCTCCAATCCTTTCCTAGTCATCATTGAAATCCCTTTAAAACATTATTCACATCATGAAAGGTCTATGCTCAATCCCTAGATGGTAGACTAAGTAAAAATAGAGTAGCCATGAATCTATCATACTAGGTAGTATACTCTTCTATTTCCCCCACATCATCCCTCAAAGTATTGAGCACTATGGTATCATCCATGTTGATCTCTATGAAAGTGAACAAGTTAGTAGGCTCCCACCACCTCTCTTAAGCAATATGTCACACCCACACCTTGCCTATGATTGGTATCCTTTGTACCTCCCCATACCAACAAAATGCTCAATCATATCTATAGAGGTCATAATATTGGATCCCATCATCCAACCATTGAATCCTCCTAATCCTAACAATTTCCTTTTGATCATCATCCCACATGTATCGATCCCTCTATGGATCCCAAATGATCTATGTTGGTCTTAACTCATCGATCATAAATCATACCTAATCCAATGAACCATGGGAAGGAAGAATATCATTCACCCATATATACATGATAGGACTCTTAGACCTAAGCTATCTCACTAGCATCATTAGTAATTGGATCATCATATGCTTCCAAGACCAAATTTGAAGAAGGGTATTGAAAGTGCAAAAAAATATGCACCATATGTATGATAAACAAATAAAAGAAAAACATATGATAAAACATGATGTAAAAAAAGAAACCAAATGATAATGAATCTAGATGTATTAAAATTGTATTGATTTATTTTAAAAGGGTGTTACATAGAATCCCCTTCAAGGATTTAACCGATGATACAATTTTACAATGAAGACCATGATGTCTTTGTCCATCAAAAATAACTTTTCTTGGTGTAATCTAAGGTGTTTTCATACCCACAACAATGTCTTTGGGGGTGGATTTTCTTATGATCGTTGAGTGAGAGTTGGATCCAGGATCATTCATTGTTCCAAATCCTATAATCCTGCATGCAATGAAACAAAAGAGAAATCAGTAGCATCTTCAGGGCACACTAAGGTTGGGCCCATGTTGATCAAGAAGTAAAGCAAAATAAAGTGAATGCATGTGTGAGATAATGGATATCTAAGCCTTCAACCCCCTTTTTTTATCAATACAAAAAAAAAAGATAATGAATATCTAAGATATTATAATAAGATAAAGTGCATAAAATAAAATATCTATAGCTAAAACAAACATGCAAGTGATAATATGAACAAATATGCAAGAAAATTTGATGAAATTGATCAATGATTGAGATCGTATTGAGTCGAGATAGTCTTGTCTACAGATCATCTCGAGGCAAGAAAATCACTATCACAAACCTACAACTCTATGAGACCAGATCTAGGTGAAATTTGGATGACCCCAAGGTGAGTTTTATCGATGAATGGTTGATGAATATGAAGGTGAGTGCATGGATTCGAGCATCCGAAAGTTGTGGTATTGATAAAGTGATGTTTGTGGAGATAGCATTGAGACTCACATGGCAACCCATTGATATTGATTCGAGCAGCAAGTAGGTGTGGTAATATTTTTGCAACACTTTGTTGCTTGATATTTGAAATTATGGATCTTTAAATTGGAGGGGGATGCCTCCATTTTATATCCTCAGATTGCAACCAAAGAGGCAAGTGGTAATCAAGGACAGCCTGATTGCCACTTTACAGGTGGCAGGGGTGATTGTAGGTCATCAGGCACAGTAAAAAATCAGCCATTACAATGACAGGTAATCTTGTTACCTGATTATTTTTTTGAATTTGTGTGCATGCCATCATATCGCATCAAGATTATCTCAACTTAGAGACCATATCGGGAAAGATGGTCATGCCTCCCATGGGGAAAAAGTGTCCTTTTACTAGAAAAAATACCAAATAGCCATGAGTCTACCTTAGGTGGGTTATATGGGTTAGAAGGAGGTATTTTGCAAAGTCTCTTTGTGATTATGCATTTTATGTGTCTGCAAATACCCTTTTTTGGAATACTTTGTGCCTAAGCACAATGTGAAGCAAAAATAAATGAACTAAAATGGTTGAGTTGATGATGGAAATGTTAAGTTTGAAAAATTCAACATGAGTTGCCCCAATTATAAAAAGGATGCATGTATTTGAATCATTGCTTCCAATACATTTATGAATTTGATTTGATCTTCGCAACCCTTTAGTTGTGGGTAGACAAGCTTGAGTCTACTCTTTAGGTTTTAGGTATACCAAATGTTTGTTTGATTTAAAATTTGCTTGTTATTTAGACCAACAAAAAGGAATTATGATAGTCTTAGGAAATGATTCTTGAACGAACGCAATTTATATTTTTGAGTGTTTGATTGTTGACTTGATTTTTGAAATGTAAATTTTGTTGTTATTGACTACTCACTCAAGAAACAAGTCGATGGAGAAGATAAAAATAATTGATGATAGCAACGAGACACTTGAAAAGAATGAAACTGTTAGCATGGTTTCTTTTGAAAAAGTACCACTTTGAGACCATCTCGACCCGAGATGGTTTCATTTGATTATTTTTATTTTTTTGCAAAATCATGACTATCCATGACGATCACGTGGCACCACATGATCGTCTCAAACGATCTCAATCGCTGAAAATTATAAATAGCAAAAATTCTAAAAAAATGGTTATTTTCACCGTGTGATATGAGAAACGAGTGATATGGGAAGGACAAGAGCTCAGTTTGTGAAGTGAAGCACTGCTGAAACACCCACTTATCACTACAATGGACCCAAAATTTTATTTTAAAAATTAAAATGAACCAAACTAAATTAATAAAAATGAATGGGTTGGGGTGGGAAAAAATGGGTATTTAGGCAAACAAAAAAAT
Source organism: Wollemia nobilis (assembly GCA_028583015.1). Classification (NCBI taxonomy): domain Eukaryota; kingdom Viridiplantae; phylum Streptophyta; class Pinopsida; order Araucariales; family Araucariaceae; genus Wollemia; species Wollemia nobilis. The sequence goes on from JAQPPZ010003510.1 coordinate 2,996,420, forward strand.
GGGTGGGTTATGGGTAGTTAACTTGTTAATGCATTTTCCTTATTTTGTGTATTTTTGTGTGCTTTTTTTTTGAAATTTTGTTGTGTTTTTTGGTACCATCTTGCATCGATACAGTTCCATTTTGTGGATATCTCACTTAAGATAGCCTCTTTTGGGGATCGTCTCACATCGATAAGGTATCATGCCATGATCATATTGCATCAAGAAGGTCTTGTGCCATGATCATCTCGTATAAAGATGATCGTGTTTGGTGGCCATATCGATGTGAGATGATCATGTGTGGTGTTTTTTGTTTTTTTTGAAATTTTTGATTGAGTGTTTGTGTTTTATATCAACTTATTAGAGATCAACACCACTTTCCAAACCATTATAAGGAGGTACATCTTGTAATTCTAAACATCAAGGATGATTGGAAGTGGTTGAAGGCATTGGTCCTTATGAACACTTATCAAATAGAGTCTATTAATGCCTATCAGGCCTACCTAACAACATTGATAGATAGATGAGACCCATAGAATAACACTTTTGACATGTTGATCAAGGAGATCATCATGAATTTAGAGGATATCTATTAGATCTTGCGATGCCCGATCGAGGGAGCACCTACTTACACTACAATGATTGCTCAAAGGGAGGCGATATTACAATGAGCCTATAGAGATCAATGTAAATGAGTTGACTATGATGTTGATAACAATGGTATCCATGTTGAGGTTGGATACAACACACAACTACTGACAACTAGACATGTAGTGTTGATGACACTCATATTTGATTTTATCTTTGTAGACTCCTCTGGAAATAGGTTCCATTCAAAATTTTTGGGCCTTGTTCAAGACTTGGTGGATAAGCCATAGATCATGGCATGGGACCCCACTTTATTATAATATCTCTACAGAGAGTTGTATGATATACAGGAGAGAGGTTGATAGGTCCTATGATGTAGCTTCCTTCTTCAGGTTTGGGGATGGGAGCACTTTAGCATTGATCGATCATAGGGGCTACCATGGGCTGTATGGAGGGACATGTTATATAGAAATATTCCCTATGCCATGCAATGGATACACAAGTGGGAGTGAGACAAGAGTCATCCCTAGTAGGATGATCGAGAGCATTACATAGACTCCTAGACTAGACTATAGAGAGGCCAGGTGACATGGAGATCATAGAGGGGAGAACCAACCTGGACATAGATAGATGTGCATCTAAGGTGGATTAAGCAAGAAAAATGGTTGATGGGAAGGCATGGGATAGAGCATGAGAATTTTTAGTACTCACAAGTGATCCTCCAACTGGGAGTGAGGTAAGATGTGCTTGAGGAGTCAGTTGTCTATAGGTAGTGGATGATCGAGACATAACTAGTGTGACCATGAGTAGAGCCTTTTGAGGAGGAGATCAATGAGGCCTTGGTAGATCAAAATATAGAGGACTTAAGCACCACACCTGAGTATGATTTCTAATTCATAGCTTGATATATTTAGAGAGATTATGATACTAGAGAGGATGTTAGGGCAATCGAGGACCAATCACAATGATGAGTGCATCATCGAGTTATTGAGGTTGGATCCTAAGGAGTTACAAAGGAGGCTCCTACGAGGATCAAGGAGAGAGATGGGGGTGAGGGACCAGATGAGGATTACCCATAAGAGTATATTTCTACTCTAAGAGAATAGTTTGGATTATCCAAGGGTAGCTATAAGACCAGGACATAGCCCATGCCACAATGTAGAGCTAGTGGTACACAGGCCAATAAATATGGTAGAGTTGGTCAAGGAAGAGGGACACCCTACAGGTATAAGTGGCGAGTTTACAAGATGATTTAATCAAAGTGATGATAGAGAGATATGCTCTATAGACTCAAATGGTAGGGCAAGCAATCAAGAAGGGCTAGCCATCCACAAGTGGGAAGTCGATAAATGAGGTTGTTAGACTACGAGTAAAGAATGCTCAACTATAGACTAGGATAGCTAAATACCTCTCACAACACCAGGAAAATAAGTATATGGGGTGACTAGAGGATATGATTGACAACCTAGGTTGGGTACTTCCCTCATGAGCCTCTTCATCTCAATCTCATCATAGTTGACACAACGAAGCCTCTAGGAATCCATCCATGAGAATACCTGTACCACTATTCGTAGCACCAGAGACCTCATGGATCTCAAAGGCCAATGAATCTAGGAAAACCCATAGAGATGAGATTGAGGGCAGTGAATATAGTGGTGGTGATGATGGTGTAGGGCCAACTTGAGGATGGGGTCTGTTTATACTATATTTATTTTTTGGATGTGAGGTTTGATGACCTATTATCATTTTAGCGTGTAGATACTTTTGTATCATGATGTACTTATGATCTTGATATATATATATATATGTGAGATGATATTTATTGATGCATATTTTTTGTTTATTGTGTATCTATGTATGATGATTGTGAAATAATGGATGATTATGGATGTGGATGTATGTCTAGACTTGTAGATATGATGATGCATATATGTTAGATGGATACCTAGATATATGATTTATTTATGTATAGACCTAGATATGTATACCATGTACTAATGATATGTGATGATTTAAATTATATGAATTGTGAATGTATTTATAAATTATAGAACCTAATAAATGAATCTAAGATGCAATTTACCAAATAAGTGTAAGCACCACATAATGTACAAAAGTCATGAATCACGGTTGAAACAATTTCATCTAAGACATACACTTTAAAATATACGCAAAATGAAAATAAGCTATGTATTGACAATGTGTGAATGTAATGGATGGTGATTAGTAAGAAGTCACAAGGGAACAAGAAGAATTTCATGAGTCTCAAACACCCTAGTTGACCAGTTAAAAGTTGTATACTGACCATGCAAGAACCTGAAAGATAAAAATTTGATAGGAAGACCAAGATATTCAATATCTCTATTTGTGCATAGTGAAGTTCCTTACTCTAACTTTGTACTTGGTTGGACTCAACTACTTGGTAATGTAAACCACCAAAAGCTAGATTATCCTCAAGATGACATTGATCTATACAAAAGAAGGTCGCTAATATGATAGATGTGTTGCCACATGTAAGGCTACTCCACAACCAGGCCAACATCTATAGCCCATTGCTGGCAATGGAGATTACCCCATGGTTGTCAAAAACTAAGAATTCTAGGGATTCAAGCTCTTTGTCCTATTTTTTTTTGGGGGGGGCATATTTGCTCAATTTGAATGAGAGCAAGGGATTTTATTGATTTTTTAGGATTTTTGCTCATTTTAGAGAGGAGCAAAAGGGTTTTTTTGGGAGAAGAGGAGCTTATAATTTTGTTAATTCCTAGATTTCTAGATCATACACATGATAGGAGAGCAAGGAAAACATTTTAATTAAGGGTAAATAACTACCTTATAGTTTCATCTTTCCTTATTTAGAAATCATGATTAAGAGTGTGAAAATATGTTTGGATTTTGAGATAAGAAAGGTACAATTAAAGCAAGACCATAATGATAGAAATATAGATGGATTTCTCCAAATTCCGTAAGGAAACAAGGGAGGATTGAATGACCGAAAGACCTTATTGGACACCCTATGACAACTACTTAGAGGTAAAGTAGGAAAGTGTGAAACAAACATCAAAAAGGGGTGAATGTGGATGGAAATGAACAATGAGATGGGTGTTTTCCTTATGAAATTTAAAAAATTAAGCGGTGTGTAAAATAGTTAGTGGTCAGAAGAACACCATTCCTGATGGTCATACGGTATCTATCCTATATTACATACCCCACTTAATAATAAAAATATCATAAGAAAAAGTGTAAGCTATGACCAAAGAAAAAACTTGATCAAGACAAATGACAGTCATACACATATGGTGCTATTCTTAGTGCTTAAAAGTGCACTTTTTGAAGGTGACCTATGCAAAAATCAAAGAATCATATGCTCCAAGACAACCAGGAAAGTCATCTTGCAAATTCGGTTCAAAAAAGACAGGTTTGCACGACCCCGTGTGAACCACCCGGTTCACAATAGGTTCACACGACCTCGTTTGAACCTTTGCTATAGGCACAAAAATCATTAGAAGGGGTAAGTAAAGCTTAATTTAGGGTTTTATGCTATTTTTAGAAGTTATTTTCATATTTTAAATTTATTTAAGAATATTTTTATCTTCATAACCACGGGGTTTGACTAAGGCAGACCCCCCAATGCACTAACAAGATTTTGTAGGTTTAAAAGGTATAAAGAACACATCCAACCAGCGGTGGCACATGAGCAAGAAGCCCACATGCACTAAGGAACACAAAGGAGATGGATCTTGTTGCCTTTGTGTCAATCTAAAAGGGCTTCCTAAGGGAAGATCCCATTGTAGCTTTTGTTTTGTGCTCTTTTTCTCTTTCTTTTGTAGTTGGTCCTTTTGTCAATCCTCAAGTTTGAGATAATTCATATAAATGATATGATGAGCATGATGATTTTTGCTAGGCATCAATATGCATATAGTGTAGCCAGTACTATTTCTAAAATTTTATTAGTGTGTAAGACGTGCGAGTAAATCTAGGAATGAGAGCAAGGTAACCAAGGGAAGTCTGGAATTTTTTTTGAAATATGCCAACTTTGGATGGTGGTTTATTATATAATTGTTTATGGGCGAAGCACTCAAAAAATTTCAATAATCCTATCTCATCAAAATGGGTTTGGGCACCCCTGTACTTTATCTTTCATTTCTTGCTTGAATTCTTCAATTAGAATGGGGTGATCATCAGCCTGTGAGATAGTGGCTTGGGTGGTAGGTGGAGTTTGTTTCAACTGATCTATCTTTGCTTGTACTTGCTGCACTTTCTCCTATTTTTTTTTTGCTTTTGCAACCTTAGTTTTTAAGCCTATAACTTCCTTTTCTACGACTTCCACCACCTACACTTGGGAGGCTACGTGGGACTTGATCATGTCTACAGGGCCTGCTGTGGCCATGATCACACCTTGGTCCAGATTTATCATGGCCTACTTCAAGCTATGTGGTAGGGGAATAACAACTATGGTGGTAGATACATCACAGGTACTTTACTTTGTGATGAGTGCCAAATTGACACATATTTTATGCAAATATTATCTATTTTCTATCTGTAAAATTATGAAAGTAAATGTGTTTTAATGATTATTTTTACCTTATTTATGTGATTTATCAGTAAATTTGATAAATGAGGTTAAAATGATAGATTATCATATTTTACACAAATTGTATGATTTTTTTGTATGTTTTTGGTAGGTAATATCACAACAAAATACAGGTCATATATTGAAGAAATGATGAAAAAATACCAAGGAGACATGTGGATGTGTGCTACAAAAGGGTGCTACAGAAGGGTGTTACGAAAGCCTACAAAATTCTAAGGAAAAATCTATTTTGAAAAGTGCACCTATGCTACAGCCTGGTCAAACACCACGTGGGCAGCTAAAAGAATCAAGCACGAGAGGGTTTAAATTCCACATAGGCATTTAGAAGAATCAAACGTGGGTGACTCATCATTTATTTGGGGAATGAATTTGTTATGAGATTTTATATAACAATACATGAATATTTGTAATAAATGCATCCTTCCCTAAAAGAAAGGATCAAAGCTGTAGAAAAAGTCTAAATCAAGGGTTGTATTGTTACATAGCTATCCCACCAAGTCAAAGTTAGTATTTGACCTATCCCAAAAAGCGTGCACCTATCTATTGCATAAATCGAAACCAACATGAAAGCATGAAAAGAGACACAAGATTGCATGATAACAAAGAAAATGAATGTTTCTTTTATTGATATTGAAAATGGATCTCAGTTACAATCATGCCCCTCTTAGGGTCACCCAAAATGTTGATACAATCAATACAATGCCAAAGCCCCCAACGGGGTAGGCACACTATTAATGCTTTTCCAAATAGTCACAAACTGCTCTAGGGTGGAGTTAACCCTCTTCTTCGCGTTGAGGAAGGAAATTGATGATTGAAGCTCCTTTGAACCTATTTCCTATGATCAAGAAACAACACAAGAAAGTTATACAAATAGGCAGCCTCTCATGATGAGGCCCTTTGAAGGATTAATACATGAAAAAGCCATGAAAAGCATATAATCAAGAAAGCATGTAAAATGTATCTAAACTATGCCAAATTGATAAATATTCATGTAAATGCATAAAGGAATATTGCAGCTAAGTATTGAATGGCCTAATTAGATGAAATAAAGCATGAAAGCATGGAAAGAAGCCATTAATGTCATAAATTCTACACTAATGTAACAAAATTGCTTTAAACCCTAAATCTACCGGTCAGAAATCTCTAAAATCCTAATTAAACCATGCAAATGTCTATTTAAACCTAATTAAACGATCTACAAAAGAAATGGTAAGGAGATCTTACACCTGTTGCAAACCGTAGCTCTGATGAGCGGTCTGCACTATAAACCATGGCTGAAAGCCACGGTGAGCAACCAAGTAGTTTGCCCTCCAATTTCAAGGGTAGTGGGCTTGATCCTCCTTGTCAAATTGATGATCAAGGGTCACCTCAGTGTCCTCTGACAGATTTGGTGGTTGAATTGTTTGATAGGGCCTCCGTTTGCCCAAATTAGTGTTTCTTGGCGTTCTAGCTCCTTAGGGCATCCATGGCCTAATTTGTCATGATGCTTGACAAATTGACAATGGTGATGGCAACAAGGCTCTCTCTATGCACTCAAGTGAGTCCACAATTTGACAGGGCTTCACTGCTCTAATCTCCAAATGCACTCTTGATACTTTTGCCCTATTTTTGAGGGGTACTTATAGGACTACCCAAGGGCTAGGGGTGGCTTCATGGAGAAGCCAAGAACAAGAAGGGGTGGTTAGGATAGTTGGATTGGAAGCTTCCATCCTTTAACCACCTTCTTCTAGAACAAATGGTCGTTCAAACCGATTTGGCTCGGATGAAGGCCAACTGAACTTTAGTTAAGACCGTAGGTGACAGCTATGGTCCAGACTATAAACCGTAGGTCTCAGCCATGGTTCAATCTGTAGACCGTAGGTCTCAGCTATGGTTCAGACTGAATAGGCCAAGGAGCCCAAATTGAGTGGTTAGAACCACTGCTCTATCTTGGAGTCTATCCAAGATCTTCCATATGGTCTTGTAGCATGTCCATATGAGTAGTCGCCATCGACATGACATATTTTAGGTGTCTACAGATGCCCCTTTTGAGATGCATTGTGAGATCGAACAATGCATGAGCAAAAATAGACCTCCTAAAATGATGTCGAAGGTTCTATGATGATCATTAGTCGGATCAACATTAGATGCCCTAGGTCCAGCAAAAGGATGCGCATCCTAGAATCATTGCTTCCAACTGGGTGAAAGGCTTACATTTGAAAAGCTTGTGCCCATCTCATCTCATTCGATGTAGCTGTGCATTCAATAGGTATCTTCAGACCTATAGATCCGAAAGGAGGAGAACAACAAGCAAACTATCATATTTGCTATTTTCCCCAAGCAAAGGGGTAAGCTTATGATAGTTGTTGACAATGATTCGCAAGGACGAACGCAATTTTGACAAGATCAAGGGATCTACGATTTCAGGGATCTTCTACTGATTTTGATTATGATTTGATATTATGACTACCCCCTCAAGCGATGAGTCGATGAGGGTAATGACAATGTATGAAGCGACGAGGTCGCTTGACCACAATGAATGATCTGAAAAAATTTAGAATTGAGCATTTAATTACTTGGCTAAGCCTAGTTCAACTTATGATTCCAACTGTTAATAGTAATTGCACATTTCTATCCCATGGAGCAGTTGGGCTACAATAGTCATCTTAGGGAATCGAAATGATGCAAATCCAATTAGTTTTGTGTTGAATCAATTTGTCGATGATTTGCTAAAAATATGTCATAGGGGAAATGACATGAAATGCCTCATTCCCATGGAGCAGTCCAGCCTCAAAGGCCTTCTTCGGAATTGAAAAGAAGCATATCAAATCAACGATGACAATTTTACCCCAAATGTCCTTATGGTTATTTACTCATCTCGTCGGATTGCATGGAGCGCAAGTCGCTGCAACCGCCAAGTGTATAGAGTAAATAACTGAATACGAGGTGCATTTGGCTTTTGATTATTTGATTTTTTTTTAATGTTTTGAATGTGGAATTAAATTTATTTATTTGGCTGGGAGGTGCAGCACTCCATGAAAGGATTGTCATAGTGATGACCTCGATTGAATGTACTTTATAATCTCAGCTAGATATTTTATTTTTAATTGAATCTCGGTGCTTGATCATCACCAAATTTTCAAATTGATTACTTTTATTGAAATTTGATCCATTAGGAGACATTAATTTATCATTTAAGACCCTCCCATGGTGGGATTTTGCTATTTTTGATACCATTTGCAAACCGTAGGTGCAGTCTATGATTGGAATTTTCAAATTTTGGGAACCGTAGGTCGGACCCACGGGCGGAAAACCCTAATCCCGGGACCACGGGTGTCAGCTACAGTCCGATGAAAATAGGAAAAGGTTTAAAAATCTATCATTTTCAAAATTCCTCATTATTCCTTTGACAGTGACTACAATTTGAAGAGCTCTGAGAGGTGTGAGAGTTTAACTTGACATGACTGAAACCCTATTATCTTTCACACATCAGAATGGCAGACCATGAACAACCTTCTTCCAGCCGAGGCCTCAGTGCGGGCAAGGTAATTCGAAACCAAGTCCTCGCATTCATTACCAATAAAATGAACCAAATTAATGAATTGGTTAATTAATCACACTAAACTATTGGCAATGAACCACACCCTAGGTTAGGCTAGCTTAGATTAATTTTAATTATTTTTTTTGTTTTTTGGCTAGGAAAAGACCCGGAATGGGTCGTATCCCTAGACCGCAACTGCCAATTGTGGTTCCCCTTTGACCGATTGGGGACCGTAGGTATCAGCTATGGTTAGGTTTGAATTACAATGATAAAAAATTTGACCATTGGGCGGACCATGGGTTTGACCTACGGTTCCCTTTTTTATGAAAATTTTTCAAATTTTTCAATTTTTTTGTGATTTTCTTAGCAGTTAATGCCATTTTATTGCACCTATGAGATGTATTTTTAAAATTTTTGATCATGCTTAGCATAATTTTGCATTGTTAGCTATTTTTTGCTTGATCTATCTCTTTTTAGGTCATTTTTAGCTATTTAATTAGCCTTTAGTTAGATTTTTCCTTATACTATATCTCTTTGTAGAGATTGACCTCTAGAGCTAGGGAGCCAGAGCTCCTTAACACTCTCTACCCACTGCTGACTAATGGGGAGCGAGAGTGGTTTAGAGTCGTAGGCTTCGGCTATGTTTTGGATCTACCCACTATCAGGGTAGATCAAGCTTACATGATTGCGTTGGCCCGGAGCTGGAATGCCCGGACCAACACATTTCACCTATCGATAGGTGAAATGACCATTACACTCGAGGACATCTACAGGATCTTTAGGATCCCTATTGATGGTGAGCCCATCACCTCCTCTACCTCTCAGAGTAGGGGAGTTGTGTTCGATGATATCTTCGATGATCGGAGCCAGGAGGCCCAGTGTAAGATCGATCATGGTGGTGTTCACATCGAGGAGTGGTATGATGAGCAGGTCTTCTCCATCCGTGAGGTAGTTTTCATGCACCTAGTCATGTAGATTGTCCTTCTAGACTCCTCGTGCATGAGGATCCCCTAGAACCTTCTAGCCTATGTCAGGAGAGTCATTCGGAGCTCTACAGATGAGCCATTGCTCCTAGCCTAGGGGAGCGCCTTACTATGCCAGTTCTACCAGGAGCTATACCAGATTACCTATCGAAGTTGAGTAGGGATCAGTTGTAGTCTACTCCTATAGATCTAGGGTTGGTAGCACATCCAGATCGAGTGACCTATAGAGCTACCCCTAGCTATTACTTCTATTCCTACCATACACCAGTGCTATATGGCATGTTGGCCTCATGAGGAGGAGGGATTCTAGAGTAGGTCCCATGCTGGGGACATTGATCATTACATCAACTAATTTGTAGCACTGAGCCTTGGGGACATTGAGTGGCATCCATACATGGATTGCCCTACATGGATAGAGGTTGGCGAGCGGTTATGCTAGGCTCGATGGGATAGATGGTTACTCGACCGTAAGGTCGAGATCCATGAGTACCAGTTCTACTCATGGGTCCTACGATAGTTTGGCATGGTACAAGATATTCTAGAGCTACCTATTATCTATAGGTGGCTAGTTCTAGAGACTCATCTATAGTGGGTGCTACCTACAACTCTAGGTGATGTTATAGATGATTTCTAAGAGTCTAGAGTTGCTATTGCTGGGACCACCCCAGCGTATGATACCTGGTGGTCCCTACTTCGGTGGTAGGGATCTAGACCTCTCGATCAGGTTGAGGAGGTGACGGAGGCTGATCCATAGGGGCGCAATGTGCACCCATGGACTGAGGGTGGATGGGGTGCAGAGGATGCACCACTAGTGGAGGCCGATGATGAGGGCCTAGATGAGGGTGAGGTACCTCCAAAAAGTGAGGTAGGGCAGCTGCTAGCCCAGGTAGCAGATTTGTAGAGCTAGGTTGGGAGGCTATAGTCTCAATAGTTATATGGGATACATCTATCACCATGTTAGAGGTGAAGTTATCTGATAGGGAGAGGTGACTCTAAGAGGCCCAGGATTAGGCCACAGCTATGATAGAGCATGCTACAATAGTAGAGGGGCGAGTTCAGGAGCTGACTAGAGCACTTGAGCTAGCAGAGGCATGACGGGTGATGGCTATAGTAGAGAGGGACTTGGCTCAGTCCTAAGCTCAGAGAGGTGACCCATCATCTTCTCATGCTATCATGGCACCACCTTCAGCACCAGCACTCGGACTGCTAGGAGGCCATGACCCTATGGCCGAGATTAGGTGGCTTACTTCCCTCGTACAGGAGGGGAATGATTTATGTGATGCGAGGGCAGCTCGCATCTCTCAACTAGAGGGATGGATTAGACTGATAGGTGGGTAGGTTCCAGAGGATCCACATGCTTCAGGGTCCCAATGGACCAGATCTAGGACTACAGGGTAGTCATCCATGAGCTCGAGTCACAGGACTCACAAGACTGAGAGGACACACAGGTCCTCTAGTACACATGGTGCTAGCTCGCATGGGAGGCATAGGGATGACAGAGGTGATACTGGTGACTCTTCGACTGGGGGTGCAGGCCCTCCATAGCATACACATGGGTTGCTATTTTGATGTACTATTTTTGTGTGTAAGGTCGAGGACCTACACGGATGTAGCCTACGAGCATTTTTGATATACTTTATGTACTCATTTCGGACACATATATATGAGATTTGATCATTTTGGCTCATTATGTGTACTTGTATATGTTTTTAATTTTATATTTATGTTATGCACATGGATGCAATGCTTATGTTAATTTGATGCTATATGATGTGATGTATGGATGACATGCACTAGATAGCTATTTAATTTATGATGATGATGATATGCAGTGATCTAGATGTTTAGATGTGCTATTTATGATGGATGCATATGGATGTGATGTTTACTTAAATGTATATTTGATTTTGCTTTATTGTATGCATTTAATTTTATGAACTATCACGATATTTATGCAATGTATGTAATGCTTTATTTACATGATGGTAATCTAATGTAAATGAACCTGTATGCTTTAATCACTTAAAACATAAGGAATGAATGCAATATGTGTTTATCAATCTAATGGATGACACCATAGAATGTATAAAAATCATGAATGTAATTGGAAATCCTCATAATAAGAATTTGATCAATTAATCACCCATATATGAAATGCAATGATGTGCGATGTTATGATGTGAATGATGCAATATGTCATTCTATTTTATTTTTGCACTTTTGAATGATATGCACGATATAGTCAGTGGTCATCTAAATATCATTTCTGATATCCATCCGGTATCTATCCTATATCTTGATTGTGCTTACTGTTAATGATGTATCACTTATTGGATACTTTGCAATTTGATGTTTTGAAATGACTTTTACTTTTGATGGTTTGTGATATTTGACATTTGTTGCTATTAGAGAGATTTTTGAGGTTTTCCATGAGACTCAAACACCCTAATTGACTTATCAAAAGTTGCATACTAACCATACTAGACTTCTGAAATGTAAGGCTTTCGCTAGGATAGGCCCTAACTGTTCATTATCCCTGTGTGTGCACATGAATATATTAAGATAAGGCACAAGCATTCCCCGATGTCAGGCGGGATTCTTTCAGCCCATTGCTAAGATAGGGGCTCCACAAATGTCTTATCCAATCCTAGGTTTAGATTTTAGTTGGACTAAGCCACTAGGTGATACAGGACACCTGAAGCTAGCTCTTCCACATTCAAACATTGGTCTTGTTCATAAGTGAGATGCTAATGCGTCAGACATATCATCATGCGTAAGGTACAATAGTGCTAGCAATTCCAGGGATTCAAGTTTCATCCCTCTCTTTTCTTTCATTTTTTGGGATACTTGCTCATATGTAGTGAAGCAAGGGAGTCGATTCCATTTTGACTTTGAATTTCTTTGGATCTTCATTTGATCTTCATTGGAACTTGCTTTCTGATCTTCATTTGATCTTGATGTGAACTTTTATTTATGATCTTCATTTGATCTTCACTTGAGCTTTGATTTTTGATCTTCATTTGATCTTCACTTTCTAGAATTTACATTTGATAATTTTCTTCAGAAACTTTCCTTTGGGGGATTTTACTTTGGGGGAACTATTTCTGTAACATCGATTGAGTGTATCGATCTATGATATCAATATAGGATATCAATTCAGGATGTCGATCTATGATATCGATCTAGGGTATCAACCTTGAGGATTGATGTGGGATATCACTCTAGGATATTGCTCATTTTATCATAAGCAAGGGATTCTGAGTAGGGAATATACTTGTCCTTTTGCCAACTACCAACATTTCCCATACCATCCGCATAGAGGGATAAGCAAGAATAACTCTTTTCACTTCAGGATACCCAGTCCTGCTTTGTGGCTTTCATCTTCCCCTAATCCTTATTAGGATTGTTTAATTTGTTGATTAGTGATAGGATTATGATATGCTAAGGGCTATACTAACTGGACCTTAGCTACAAAAGCAAAGCAAGCTTTCTATCAACTCTTGATAAGACCTCTAGGTATGGTTGAGTGACCGAAAAACCTGAGTATATCTCTCATAGCAACATTATAGGTTGTGTTGAAAAACACATTTACTCACATGACTGATGGATTATGATAAATGCAGAGGTGCATGATTAAAACACAAACGTGGTGTCATTTGTAAGACTGACAAACATAATGCCTTCTACTACGAAATGCAATGGATGATGAATGCCTATATGCAATGCAATGATGAAATGAATGCATGTGTAAATGAAATGCATAATGCAAATGCAAATGTTTTTGGATTTTATGCTTTACCAATTTTTTTTGGATTTTATTGATTTTATAATTTTTATGAGTTTTGAGCCTCATATCTGACCAAACGATGAGTACATGCCTTCGGAGCCTTTAAATTGACCAAGCGATTCTTAGGAAACCTTGGAGCTTTTAGGATTGACCAAAGGGATTATGAGCACCTTTGGGGCATTTTGGGATGACCAAGCGATTTTTAAGAATCCTTGGAGATTTTGGGTTGACCAAGCAGTTTTTCAGAAACTCTTGGTACCTTTTGATTGACCAAACTACTCATAGATGAGCTTGGAGCCTTTTAGGATGACCGAGCGGTGTTTAGCAACCTCTCGAACCTTTGGACTTGAATTAAAACCCTAGAGCTTAAGTTTAAGAACCCTTGGAGCTTTTGGATAACCAAGTTATAAGCAAACCCTCGGAGCCTTTTACTATGCTCTTAAGCATAAAATGCCTTAATATGGATGATGTTGAGAGGTTCAGGCTCTTCAACACCCCCTAGCGATGTTAGGTGATAGGTACCTAGACCAATATTTTTAGATATGATATAAGGTCCTAGCCAATTAGCCATGAATTTGTCTCGCATATCTGGTGGTAAATTAGAGTTATGTTGGTTCTCTTTCAAGACAAGATCCCCAACTTCAAAGTCTCTCTGGTGGACTTTGATATTGTAAGCTCATTTTAGTCACTCCTGATAAATGTGAAGATGCTCTAGGGCATTCACGCGATGTTCATCAAGCAGCGTCAGTTGATCCAATCGAGCTTGTCATGCACGGTGTCGTCATCGATGAACTCTTTCAATGTGATGTGCAGCATTGGAATTTCCAATTCCAAGGGCATAATGGCCTCAGTGCCATATACTAGTGAGAATGGTGTTGCCCTAGTGGGCATCCGAATACTAGTCCTGTAAGCCCATAATGCAAGGGGTAGCTGGATATGCCAGTCTTTGTGGTTTTCTTGGATCATATTTTTCAATATGGCCACCACTATCTTATTTGAAGCTTCAACCTACCCATTTTCTTGTGGATAGTATGGAGTCACAAAACTATGTTTGATTCTATATTTAGATGTCAAAGCTCTCATAGTTTTGTTCTTGAATGACGTTCCATTATCCGATATTATTTTGGATGGAATCCCAAAATGACTTATGATATGCTCCAGTATAAACTCTGCTATACGAGCTCCAGTGGTCATTGTTAAGGGTATTGCTTCCACCCACTTTGTGAAATACTCAGTAGCTATGATAATAAATGTATGTCGACCCGATGACGGAGGAGAGATCTTGCCTATAAGATCTAATCCCCACTGAGAAAATGGCCAAGCCGCTTGGATGGGCTGTAAGGCCTACGATGGCAAGTGCGTAAGATTAGCATGATGCTGACATTTGATGCATTTCTTGACATACACATTGCAATCCTTCTCCATAGTGGGCCAATAGTAGCCCATTCGAAGGATGCGCTTGATGATGGCCATGCCGCTAAAATGGCCACCGCATGTACCATCATGAGCTTGTGAAATTACCCAAGATGACTCTTGGGGCTCTAGACAATGAAGGAGAACTCCATCGTAACCTCGATGGTACAAGATGTCTCCTATTAAGACATATTTAGTCACTTTTTGTTTAAATGTGCATTTTGTGGCATGCGACAATCCCTCTAGGATTATACTAAGTTTTAGGAAGTCTTGAATTTGTGACATCCAATTTTGATAAGCCTCAACTTCGATTGCTAAGATGACTTGCTCCCCCTACGTATTTACTTTTGCAAATGCAGACTGGGAAACAACCCTATGGTGAATGGTAGTACCACTCCTCGTCGGACTCTGAGAGGTTAATGACCCCCAGGGTGCCTTCTTCAGAAAGTCTTCAGCTCTGTAGAACCATTCAACTTTTGGTTCTACGCTAATCATGTTGACTGACATTTTATTATCAAAGGCTTCTCACTCCATTGTAGGATGCGAGAGCATTTTAACATGAATGGTAGTGAAATTAGTAGATAGATTCTAAGGGATTAAGGATCCCAAAGATGCCATGGTGTCTACGAACCTATTTGATGAATGAGGGATTGCCTCGATGTCATACCATTCCAATTTAGCTAAATATGTAATCACAAGATCTTTGTAGGCTTTTAATATGGGACATCGACACTGAAAGAGCCCCTTAACTTGATTTACTATGAGCAAGGAGTCACCAAAGATGTTTAATATTTTAATATTCATGGTGATGGTTGTGTGGAGGCCCAGTAGTAGGGCTTCGTACTCAACATTGTTGTTGGTGCATGGAAAATCTAATTTAAATGACAAGGGCATTGGAGCTCCTTGTGACATGAAAAACACTATTCCTGCACCACCCCCTTGCTCGCACTTCGAACCATCAAAGAATAGAGTCATATCAACATTGTTCTCTGGTTCTTCGAGTTTGGGAGCTTCAGATATGATGAAGACTACATCATCTAGAAGCTCTATGGTAGAGGCCTACTATTTGACAATGGTGCCTTAGCTAATTGATCAGCTATGACTTATCCCTTAATGGACTTCTAGCTTATGAATTCTAGATCAAATTTATCAGTAGCATGATCCACTTTGTAGTACATGTATTATGATACGTCTTACTCATCATGTACTACAAAGGATTTTGTTTGGATATAACATATGTCGTATGACTTAACATATAGTGTCACAATTTCTTTGTAGCGAACACTACTGCTAAACATAGTTTTTCCACATATGCATACCCGAGCTCATAGCTCACCAAGGTTCGACTAATATAATATATGGCTTGTTCTTTGCCTTGCACATTCTTTTGGGCTAACATGGTTCCTAATGCAAAGTCAGTTGTCGATATATATAGTAGAAAAGGCACCTCTGGCCTTGGTGGAGCTAGCACTGGCGACGTCACTAGGTATTGCTTTATTTCAGTGAAGGTTGCTTGACAGTCCTCATCCCAATTGAATGGGACCCCCTTATGTAGCAGTCGATTCATGGGTCAACATTTATCCGATAACTGAGTGATGAATCACTTTATCGATGCTACTTTGCCCTGAAGGCTTCTTAACTCTTTAATATTGGAGGGAGGATGCATCTCTAAGATAGCCTTGACCTTCGTTGGGTCAACTTCGATGCCTCATTTAGAGATGATGAATCCTAGTAGTTTACCAGAAGTTATGCCAAATACGCACTTCTTAGGATTCAACCTGACATTATGCTCTATTAGGTGATCGAAGACCTTCCTTAAGACCTCTGCATGCTCTTCTCGTAGCAATGACTTGGCCAACAAGTCATCGATGTAATCTTCTAGAATCTTATGCATATAGTCATGAAAAATGTATGTCATGGCCCGCTGATATGTGGCACCAACATTTTTGAGGCCAAATGGCATAACTTTATAGCAAAATATTCCCCATGGCGTTATAAACATGGTTTTATGTTGGTCTTCGGGTTTAATCCGAATTTGATTGTAACCAGAAAAATCATCCATTAAGGAGAGCATTTTGTGACCTGTAGTTGCATCTACAAGAGCATCGATATTAGGCAACGGAAATGAATCTTTGGGTGTTGCCTTATTGAGGTCTCTAAAATCCATACAAATATGGATTCTTCCATCAGGTTTTCCCATGGGTACCATATTGGACACCCATTCTGGATAGTCGATGGAGATTACAAATTCTACATCCAACAACTTTTGTAGCTCATATTTCACCATTAAGGCTACTATTGGATGCATCTTTCTAAGTTTTTTCTTGACCGACTTCTTCGTCAGATCTAGCGAAAGGTTATGAGTAACCAATTTTGGGTCTAGACCTGGCATATCCTTATACGTCCAAGAAAATAGATTTGGTCTCTCTTTCAGCAGAGGGATGAGGGTGGCCCACTCATCTGGAGTGAGACTCTCTCCAAATTTAACCTTCTTTGAATTGGTGGGATCATTATTGATATCCACCTCGAAGGTTTCCTCTACT
This sequence comes from Wollemia nobilis, assembly GCA_028583015.1. Lineage (NCBI taxonomy): Eukaryota > Viridiplantae > Streptophyta > Pinopsida > Araucariales > Araucariaceae > Wollemia > Wollemia nobilis. The sequence continues at coordinate 3,013,824 of JAQPPZ010003510.1, forward strand.
GACATATGCGATCCCTCCTCAAGCTGATGAGGCATAGGAATCAAATGGATGTCATCAATCGGGTTCATAGGTTCCACGTTGGAAGCATCCTCAGCATGATACACATCATAATGCACAGCCTGGTGCAAAATGGAATGGTTGCAACATTTCTTCATTAGGGAAGAAATCTTTAGGCTCAATGGGTGAGTCAGCATGATCCCAATTGATAGCATCTACATTGAGATACAATGGTTTAGATGGATCTACTGGATTGCGGAGTGGGGTGGTCAAATCAATGGAGACCATGTTGATGGAATGGTATTGGTCTCCAGAACCACATGGACAAACTTCTACATAATCGATGTAGTCCTCATACCCATGATCTGGCTCTAACGGCATAGGCACAAAGGGGTCTTCTCTATGTGAAGTATGGACAACTGGATCCTCCCTATGCACTGATTGTAAAATAGGATCATTTGGCTCAAGGAGCTCCATGTAGGTCGATGGAGGGGGATTAACCAACCGATGAATTTGATCCAGGTTTAGTCATCTCGCTCTCAGACGAGGACCAACACGTAACTGATGATAGACCTCATCTATATCGATGGGTTGATGATGGTAACGTAAATAAGGAGGACCAAGGTAGGCCCTCTCTAACTCATCTTCTTCATCACTGTCAGACAACCAGAATCCATCATTCGCTCCTACTCCTATGGGGCGCTCTAGCAAGTGCGGCCCCATGAATCTTACTTCCTGATTGTTGTCATCACTATCCAAAAAAATTGGATAATTATACCGTAAATGTGACATTGCCAAGAAATCTGGCTCTACTTCTCCCTCGAAATGATCAATGTTGGGAAGAGCCTCTTCGGTATCATGTATCGACTCTACAGGTAGTAGGTGATGCGCATACAAAGGCCTTAAATAGCCTCCCTCAACTTCCTCCTCAGATTGATCATTGTTTGAGGATTCACTGTCGGCATCATAACTTGGTCCACTTATCTCGGAGGTGGACTCCTCTCCATCATCGCTGTATAGATCTCCTAACTCGAGATCACCTAAAACTATGGGGTTATGCCCCTGCACACCTATGTCATTGGTTGCATTATGGATTTGATGACCCAGGTTGTCTCTGGGGTTCCACTCTGTATCAGTATGCTCTAAGAGCCCTTCATGATCTTCTTCAAGTGGCTCAGAGGTGATGACAGATACCATTGGGTGAGTCCTCCAGAAGCTAGAAAGATTAGGATGATATGGGTTAAAGTCCACATCATCCCCTAGACTAAGGTACAAGTGATCTAAGGATGCTATGAGCAAATCATCTTGTCCTTGTATCTGTAACCCCAGTCCAAACCTATCAGTTGCTAGCTGATAACGTGGCTCGAACGGAGTTCTACGCCCTTGTTCAAATAGGCCAAGTCCATACCCATGCCAGTGATACAACTCAAAAATATGCATGGAGTACTCTAGGTTGGATAAATAATGAACATTTACTATGAAAGGTTCATCGCCATCTTCATCCATAGGCGTTCGCACTGGAAGCTGATCCAGCCCAGCATAAATGAAGTTAGTTTGATTAGGTGGCTCTCCCAATGGTACCACCAATCCAACCGGAAAATGATGGGCATGCGGTCGGCCCATCTCTTGTGCAGTATCCAAAATAGGTAAGCTAAACTAGGCCTAGGCATAGGAGAGATGTGCAAATACTACTAAGCATTGTAATCATAAGCTAAACTAGGCCTAGCCAAGGCATTAAACGTCTCAAATATAAAGTTATTTAGGATCATTCATTATGGTCAAGTGATTTCATTGCTTCATACATTGTCATTACCCTCATCGACTTGTCGCTTGAGGGGGTAGTCATAATTTCATGTCATAATCAAAATTAACAAAAGATCTCGGAGATTGTAGATCCCTTGATCTTATTAAAATTGCATTCATTCTTGTGAATCATTGCTAACAGCTATCATTAGCTTCCCCCTTTGCTTGGGGTAAATAGTAAATATGAAATTTTTTTTGTAGCTCTCATCCTTAGGTTATATAGGCCTAACTCCTATTGTAGCACCAAAGCTACTCGAATGTCTGATGATGAGTGCAGACTTTTCAAATATAAGCTATATCGCCCAAATTTTTTGCACCCTTACCTTCAGGCTAAAGGATTCATGCCCAAAAGGGGGATGCGAGAAGGATGGGACAATACCTCGGATAGAGAGGCCCTTTGAAGGTTGTGCCTCTTGAGGGAGGGGTATAAGGGTGAATTTTTTACGGATGGTGGGGTTCACCAGGAAACTTTGAGTGGCAGTTTCCATGCCTAGGTTGAGAATGGGTTTGATGTGTTCATTTTATGTTCAATAATTTAGATTCCTAGGTTGGCCAAAATGAATCTAAGCTATTTTATATGAAATTTTTGGTTTATATGAAGACAATAAACATAAATGAATCCTAAATACAAAGAATATCTAAAGTGGAGAAGAGTGCACCTGATTTCTGATGTTTGATGAAGATTCTAAAGCTTGTAGGAGTCCAGATCGTCCCAAATATGACAGAATCATCTGTAATTGTACATAATCATCCAGATCACATGATATCATCTGAGATCAGTCAAGATCATCAGTGACTTGATGAATTTTTTAGAGGAATTCGTCAGAAACTTGCAATCATGAAAACAGACACCAAAAACCAAAAATACAATTGCAAGAATGATACAAAATGATAGAAATAAGAGTATAAATGCTTAAATGATAAATCCAGATATCTAATCAAATGGGATGCAATGTTTCAATAATTAATTTTGAATTTTATCATGCAAATATGCTAAATGGGGTGAACTCCAAGATGTAGAACAGAAGTAAATTAATATAATGCACAATTTAAATAAGAAAAGAGATAGAAAATGCAAACTCAGGGCTCTGATTGCCCCCAATATGAACTGTAGTCAAAATCATATGCAATCGTACGAGATCATTGTCGATCTCGTCAGGATCATACAAAATTGTGGTTGAATCGCCTGCGACGATTCGAGCTTCCTCCGGCTGAAATGCAATGAGATCCTACAATAAAACTTGAAAACACAAATGCAAATGATGGGGAATAGGATGTTATAACACAACAAAAGCTAATATTGCAGGGAAATGATCAGCCAGGGAGCCAAGCAGGGGGATAAACTGAGAAAATCCCAGTTTATATAGGATTAGGGGAAGGTTAGGAGGTTGGGGATCATCCCAATCTGGGAGATCTCCAACGTAGGAATCTCCAACCACGCAGACACGCTTCTGCCCGAGTTGGAGAGGTTGTTGAAATAGAAGCTAATTATGAAAATTTGATTTTGGGACAAAATCATCTAGATGTTCTGTTCTAGAAAAATTCATCCGATTTGGGACGATATCATCAGATCGAAGACGATATCGTCCAACGGTAAAAAAAAATTCTAAAAATGGCACGAAAAATGAGGTGAGCGGTTAACGAGCGGTTTCGAGGTTAAAATTCAAATTTTTATCTTTTATTGAGGGTTTAACTGCACCAATTTTAGGGTGCTACATTTTTCCCCCTCTTTAGCAAATTTTTCGAAGAAAATGCGTTAAAGACGAGTTCTTCATGCTTTACGAGAAAGCAAAAATTTATTCTATTTTTTAGACAACGATTCTAGGTCGAATCGTACAACTGTTTGCTATGGTGCCCCCTCCGAGTTTTTACCCAAATCAAACATTTGAGGTAAAAGCACGAAAAAGCAAAAATTAAAAAAAAATGTTTGTTTTTAAATAAAAATAGGAAAAATAGGGTAAAAACCCTAATTCATTTTTACTATTCACTTTCGCTATTTCAGAGCTCTGCAAGAGAAATGGTGGAAACAACACACAGATCGACAGAGGTCTGGAGTGGGTTGCGGGTAAGGATCTAAACCTAATGTATTATGTTTTTAGCTTGATTTGTTTAACTTTTTAGTTGAATTTTAATTGTTTTGGGGTATCGTGGCCATTTTTAGGCGGTCAACGACGTCGGGACGAAATTGTCCCAATTTTATTGAAATCATCCCTAGATCACCGATTTTGTTTGAGGATGAAATTGGAGAAATAGGGGCGATCCCATACAATAAGGGGCGATTCCCAAATTGACGAATCAGAGACGATTTCATCCTATTAAGGATGATTTTGCTAAATTTGGTATGATATCGTCCAATAATGGGCGATTGAAGAACACAAGCTTATACTGAGAGGGGGGGTGAACAGTATAAGACCTCTTTTTACTTTTTCCTTTATACTTCAAAATAGTAAAGCAATATACCCAAAGCAATATCAAAGCAATGCACAATATCATCCACAAAGTGACACCAATTTTAACGTGGTTCACCCAGAATGGCTGGGCTACGTCCACAAAACTTTTCTCTAAAAGTTATCTCAAAGTTCTTTGGGAATCCTTCCCAATTACAATGTTTATGAGCCTCGGCCCAAAGGAGATACCTTCCCCCAATCAGAATTTATGAGCCTCTGCTCAAAGGAGATACCTTCCCCTCTGCTCTGGAAATGATCCCTCAGAAGATCAACTGCCTCTACCTCTTGCCAACACGTGGAACTCCTTTCCACCGAAGACCTCCTGTCCTCAATGCTTAGCCTAAGAGACCTCTGCCTTCTATGATCACGTCCACAGCAGCTCAGCAACCTATACCAAACACAGTCAGTCGGTCTAGTACAAGTCTTCCTCTATACTGTCGAGATCTGTCCAACTCTTGAACAAATCAATCCTCTGCATACAAGCCTTCTCAAAGACTTGCCAAATCTATCCTCGGGTTCTTCTCATAGAACCAATGCACCTCTGTCCTCAAGTTCTCTGATAGAACTATCAAACTCAGCTCACAAGTCCTCTGCTAGGACCTATCCAAATCTGCTCACAAGTCCCCACCGAAACCTGTCCAAAACTGCTCACAAGTCCCCATCGGAACCTGTCCAAAAACTGCTCACAAGTCCCCACCGGAACCTGTCCAAAAACTGCTCACAAGTCCCCACAACCTGTCAAAAACTCAGCAAGCTCACCAAGAAAAACTTTCTTAGTAGGAAATCACAAAGTGAATTGTTAGAGACCCAATGTGATTTGTCAAACTCATAGAAGCATAAAGAGAATTGTTAGAGACTCAATATGTTCTATACTCAAATCCCAATCTCAAAACTCAACTCAAATCAACTCAGCTCAATCTCAATCTCAAATCTAAAAACTCAACTCAATATCTGAAATGGATAGGATAGAATGTTTTCTTTCAAGAACATGAAACCCCAACAATTGCCAACTATGCAAAGAATCACATAACAATGATACTCATGTTCTTTTCACCATCAATTAGGGTTTCAACAACAATGCTCATCAAACAAGGTTTAGTCAACCAACACCATTCAACTCAACATCAACCTTGAAGCATTCAACCAATCATCACAAGAAAAGGAAACAAGTAGAAATCCTTTTCCCTCCAAAGATATTTGAACAAAACAACCACCAACACAATATCACCAAATGCAAAGAATAACTTGCTCAAATCAACTCAATGGAGTAAGCCCAATATCATGAATCAAGTAAAGCAATAACTTGATCAAACAACCTCTATGGAAGCAACTCAACCATCAAACTCAAAACAGCCAACCAAGGGTTCCACCAACTCAATGCAAGTAGCTAGACTCACAAATATAAACCCTAGTGCACAAAGCTTCCACTATCTCAAACCAGAAATTATGCATTCACCAAAAACTCTCCTTAAGGATAACAATGCATAAGTAGTCTTCAACAAACCAGAAAATAGGATTTACACCTAGCCAAAGGATACCTAGTAGAATACCTTTTCACTCCAACCTTATTTCAGAAAAACATACACCAATCATACTCATAAGAAGAATGTGCCCATACCTTATTGGAGTAGAAGATAATTGAACCTTCAAGCTGTCACCACACACAACTCTCAAACTTCCAACCAAGTTAGGGTTAGAACCAAGATAAATGAGCATATATAAAAACTTTCCTTAATACACCTTTTAGCTCCTCTTCTTTAAAAACAACCACCAAAGAAGCCAAAAACACAACAACCAAAACTTACACCTTATATCTCCATTTTTAAATTTAGCATAGCAAAAGACTAATCTCAAAAATACAACCAAAGAAATATCCCCTTATTTCTCCTATGTCTTTTAAACAATGCTAAACAATGCCAAAAATCATATCAAGAAAATAATCACACCTTATAATGGCTGCCCTTGAAGAATCCGAAATTCGCGGCACAAAACACGTTTTAATAAAAACGTGACTAATCCATGCACAGCTCCCTCCGTGGGGATCGAAATGCAGACCTCCGCCTACGCAAGGCCCAAACGCAGCCTTCGCTGCCACTAGCCCACAAGGGGCTTACGAAGTCCAAGACGGACTTCCTTCCACATAAACGGTCAAGCTTTTCGAAAGCTTTTCAAACCACGAGCTCTCCTCTTTCGCAGCGTAAACAGAACATTCGATCGCAGCCAAACCAATTAATTGCCTTCGATTTTCCAAGTGGGTTTAACCTTAGGAACCTTCTCATATTTATAGTCCATACGTGGACTTTAGAACACGTCGGCTACAAAGAAAAGTAATTTTGAATTTAATCGAAATTTGCTTTCTAAAGGGTTTAAAAACCCTTAAAGTATTTTTAATAAATTAAAAATAATTTCTCCCTTAATTAATTAAATAATTAATTAATTAAAACCTTGAAGGGTTTTAAATAATAATTAAATAAATAATAAAGAGAACCTCCATTGGTTTTAATAAAAACCATTGCCAATGGAATCTCTCCGGATTCTCTTAAAAATATTCTCTTGGAATCTTCCACCTTTGAAGCCAACACATCCTCTTAACATTAATGCCATTTCCTTTTGACATCAATGACAACTCATAGACAAGAAGCTAGGATCTCAAACCCAAAATTGCCAACAATCTCCCCCTTTGTCATTGATGGCAAACCATGCTTCTCAACAACACAGAAACTCAACATAAATCGCTCCCCCTGTCTTGAGGCTCTCCCCCTTACTCATATCTCTCCCCCTTTGTCATCAATGGCAAAGGGTCACCTTTGGGGCTTGGGACTAAGAATGAGCCTCTTAGCTTAGTCCCTCCCCCACCTCCTGATGAGGTGATTAATTCTAGGGTGGGAGTAAAACTCCCATTAGGCACTGATCATCATCAGTGTCTATAACTTCCTTGCCGGGCCTTCTCTTGAACTCTTTGTCCATATTCCTGTTCCTATTCCTATCACTGTTCTTGTTCTTGTTCTCATTCCTATTCTTGTCCATGCCTTGATCCTTGGACCTGATCATGCCATTGTTCTTGTTCCTGTATTCTAGAATTTCAGCTCTACACTATCTGATTGTGTGACCTTCATTGTTGCACTTGAAACACTTGACGATGTTGTTTCTCTGAGGTAAACCTGATCTTTGAATCCACCTGTTCTGACCAAACCTATTCTGACCAAACCTGTTCTTGTTATTTGCCTTGCAATAAACTGCCTTGTGCCCAAACTATTGACAAGAGTAGCAATACCCTTGAAAGAAACTAGCACTTCTAAAACTGTCATTTACCTTCTTCACTTGAGCCATGCAATGTGAAGCCATGTGACCAAACCTGTGACAAGCAAAACATCTGCCTTGAAACTTTCCTTTATTTGACCTCTTGGGTCCTGAAAACTTCTTCTTCTCATTCTGAATTCTATTTTCTATTTCTGTGCATCTATCATTCAAGGACTCATGATCTGAAATACTTTCCTCATCAGAACTCTCTTCCTTTTGGAGTCTCTTACTAGACTCTCCAACTTGTTCCTTGTGTGGCTTAACAAAACCAAGGCCTGTTTTATCTGTTGTCTTTCTTTGACCTTTGATGAGTGACTTAACCTTTTTGGAGCTATCTTGAAACCTGTAAAGCTTATCCTTGTACTCTTTAGTTTCCTCTTTCAAAGAAGCCATTTTCTGTTCTAACTCACTATACTCAAGAACCTTAGACTCTAACTCATCCTTGAGTTCTTGTGTCTTAGCTATAGAGAAATCAAGATTTTCTATAAGATCATCTCTCTCCATACAACATTCATCTAACTTATCCTTGAGTCTAGCATTCTTCTTTCTTTCCTTTTTCAAAGCACTAAGAGCACTAATAAGTTCACTTTCAAGATCCTTTATTTGATTGCTTTTTGAATCATCAAAGCCTTTTTCAGATTTCTTATCACTAGAGGTGCTACCCTTTTCAAAAACCATACATGCATCTTCCTTATAGTTTTTGAAGCATCCTCATACATACTAGAAACCAAATCATTATTTGTGCAATCATCCTCAAGGTGACCAAAATTTCCACATCTAAGACATTTCATGATAATGAATCTATGTTTCGGTTCTTCCTCTTTTTCGATATGAACAACATCTCATTTTCATTATCACTTGAAGAACTTTCACTATCACTACTAGAACACTTACTTGCTTTGTCTAGGTAGAAACTCTTCTTGTGCTTGTGAGAATACCTCTTTCCTTGATTGTTGTGCTCATCTTTGTTTTTCCTGTGATGCTTGTGCTTTTCAGAATCCTTGCTCTTAGAATCTTGTTTATCTTCATCACTTTCATTCTTGGGAACAATACAGTCAGTAGCATAATGACCAAACTTTCCACAATTGAAACATCTTATATTTTTCATACTTTTGTGCTTTCTAGAGAACTTGCCTTTCTTGTTGTAATATGCCTCTTCATCACTAGAAGACTCATCACTATCTTGAAGTTGTTTACCCTTGGAATTCTTGGTAGCCTTGAAAGTTGCCTCTTTCTTGACATCAACCTTCACTTGAGTTCTCAACTCAAATGCTGCAAGTATACTATGGAGCTCATCCTTTTTCAACTTATCCAAATCTTTAGCTTCCTCAATAGCAGAAATATTTTCACTAAATCTATTAGGAAGAGATCTTAAAATCTTATCACAAACATCATTTTCAGCAAGCTCAAGACCTAAGTCTTTCATGGAGTTAACAACCTCATCCATACGAAGCATGTAGTCACTAATATTTTCATCATCATTCATCTTGAGTTGTTCAAACATACCTTTGAAGTGTCTCAACTTGGCCTTTATGACATTTGTATCACCTGTATGAACCACCTTCAATTGTTTCCACATTTCACTAGTTGTCTTGCGGTGAATCACTTTGGTGAGATCTGCTTTACGTAAGCCTTTCAGGATTGCATTCATTGCTTTTGAATTGCTTGTGATGTAGGAGCCTTTCTTCTTTAGTATTAGGACCATGTTCAGGAATAGTGTACTCATCTTCAATCACTTCCCAAACCTCATTCCCAAGTGCCATTAGATGAACCTTCATCCTTGCACTCCAAAGACCAAAATCTGACCCATCAAGAATAGGTGTTGCATTGCCACTTGAATGATCCATTGTGTTCTTTACTAGCTTTTCCTTCAAGCTGTTAAACTTTTCGAAGGCACTCGCTCTGATACCAATTGAAGAACACAAGCTTATACTTGAGAGGGGGGGTGAACAGTATAAGACCTCTTTTTACTTTTTCCTTTATACTTCAAAATAGTAAAGCAATATACCCAAAGCAATATCAAAGCAATGCACAATATCATCCACAAAGTGACACCAATTTTAACGTGGTTCACCCAGAATGGTTGGGCTACGTCCACAAAACTTTTCTCTAAAAGTTATCTCAAAGTTCTTTGGGAATCCTTCCCAATTACAATGTTTATGAGCCTCGGCCCAAAGGAGATACCTTCCCCCAATCAGAATTTATGAGCCTCTGCTCAAAGGAGATACCTTCCCCTCTTTAAATTTATGAGCCTCTGCTCAAAGGAGATACCTTCCCTCTGGAAATGATCCCTCGGAAGATCAACTGCCTCTACCTCTTGCCGGCACGTGGAACTCCTTTCCACCGAAGACCTCCTATCCTCAATGCTTAGCCTAAGAGACCTCTGCCTTCTATGATCACGTCCACAGCAGCTCAGCAACCTGTACCAAACACAGTCAGTCGGTCTAGTACAAGTCTTCCTCTATATTTTAGATCTGTCCAACTCTTGAACAAATCAATCCTCTGCATACAAGCCTTCTCAAAGACTTGCCAAATCTATCCTCAGGTTCTTCTCATAGAACCAATGCACCTCTGTCCTCAAGTTCTCTGATAGAACTATCAAACTCAGCTCACAAGTCCTCTGCTAGGACCTGTCCAAATCTGCTCACAAGTCCCCATCGAAACCTGTCCAAAATTGCTCACAAGTCCCACCACCTCCCAACAACCTCACAAGTCCCCACTGAACCTGTCCAAAACTGCTCACAAGTCCCCACTGGAACCTGTCCAAAAACTCAGCAAGCTCACCAAGAAAAACTTTCTTAGTAGGAAATCACAAAGTGAATTGTTAGAGACCCAATGTGATTTGTCAAACTCATAGAAGCATAAAGAGAATTGTTAGAGACTCAATATGTTCTATACTCAAATCCCAATCTCAAAACTCAACTCAAATCAACTCAGCTCAATCTCAATCTCAAATCTGAAAACTCAACTCAATATCTGAAATGGATAGGATAGAATGTTTTCTTTCAAGAACATGAAACCCCAACAATTGCCAACTATGCAAAGAATCACATAACAATGATACTCATGTTCTTTTCACCATCAATTAGGGTTTCAACAACAATGCTCATCAAACAAGGTTTAGTCAACCAACACCATTCAACTCAACATCAACCTTGAAGCATTCAACCAATCATCACAAGAAAAGGAAACAAGTAGAAATCCTTTTCCCTCCAAAGATATTTGAACAAAACAGCCACCAACACAATATCACCAAATGCAAAGAATAACTTGCTCAAATCAACTCAATGGAGTAAGCCCAATATCATGAATCAAGTAAAGCAATAACTTGATCAAACAACCTCTATGGAAGCAACTCAACCATCAAACTCAAAACAGCCAACCAAGGGTTCCACCAACTCAATGCAAGTAGCTAGACTCACAAATATAAACCCTAGTGCACAAAGCTTCCACTATCTCAAACCAGAAATTATGCATTCACCAAAAACTCTCCTTAAGGATAACAATGCATAAGTAGTCTTCAACAAACCAGAAAATAGGATTTACACCTAGCCAAAGGATACCTAGTAGAATACCTTTTCACTCCAACCTTATTTCAGAAAAACATACACCAATCATACTCATAAGAAGAATGTGCCCATACCTTATTGGAGTAGAAGATAATTGAACCTTCAAGTTGTCACCACACACAACTCTCAAACTTCCAACCAAGTTAGGGTTAGAACCAAGATAAATGAGCATATATAAAAACTTTCCTTAATACACCTTTTAGCTCCTCTTCTTTAAAAACAACCACCAAAGAAGCCAAAAACACAACAACCAAAACTTACACCTTATATCTCCATTTTTAAATTTAGCATAGCAAAAGACTAATCTCAAAAATACAACCAAAGAAATATCCCCTTATTTCTCCTATGTCTTTTAAACAATGCTAAACAATGCCAAAAATCATATCAAGAAAATAATCACACCTTATAATGGCTGCCCTTGAAGAATCCGAAATTCGCGGCACAAAACACGTTTTAATAAAAACGTGACTAATCCATGCACAGATCCCTCCGCGGGGATCGAAACGCAGACCTCCGCCTACGCAAGGCCCAAACGCAGCCTTCGCTGCCACTAGCCCACAAGGGGCTTACGAAGTCCAAGACGGACTTCCTTCCACATAAACGGTCAAGCTTTTCGAAAGCTTTTCAAACCACGAGCTCTCCTATTTCGCGAGCGTAAACAGAACATTCGATCGCAGCCAAACCAATTAATTGCCTTCGATTTTCCAAGTGGGTTTAACCTTAGGAACCTTCTCATATTTATAGTCCATACGTGGACTTTAGAACACGTCGGTTGCAAAGAAAAGTAATTTCGAATTTAATCGAAATTTGCTTTCTAAAGGGTTTAAAAACCCTTAAAGTATTTTTAATAAATTAAAAATAATTTCTCCCTTAATTAATTAAATAATTAATTAATTAAAACCTTGAAGGGTTTTAAATAATAATTAAATAAATAATAAAGAGAACCTCCATTGGTTTTAATAAAAACCATTGCCAATGGAATCTCTCCGGATTCTCTTAAAAATATTCTCTTGGAATCTTCCACCTTTGAAGCCAACACATCCTCTTAACATTAATGCCATTTCCTTTTGACATCAATGACAACTCATAGACAAGAAGCTAGGATCTCAAACCCAAAATTGCCAATAGCGATATCATTTTTTTATGAGATGAAATTGATTTTAATGATTATGTACTAATGATTTTTTGTTGTTTTATTGTTTATTTTGCAGAGGGGATTGCTAAAGATTCTAGAGTGGAAATATGGGGGTCTAAGGGATGACTTAGCCGTGCTCGTTCAGGTCGAGCGAGACAGGCTAGCGGAGGTCAGACTACAGCATGTGGCAGAAATGCCATAGATTCCTATGGACATGGGGCTACTGACTCCCATTCTAGAGGATGTATGGAGGATCTTGAGGATCCCCATACATGGGCGGTTCATGACTTCTACAGCCAATTAGGGCCATGCTATGATGAGACTGTTTATGAACCCAAGCTTCACCTTGGAGAAGGGCGAAGTGAACATCAAGTCTTTGAGGCAAATGCCTGGGCATCTTGGTTGACCCAGGTTTTGGTAGGGGTGGTGGGTGGTCTTCTATGCCACCAGAGCAGATGTAGGTTACTGTGGCTCCTCTTAGATGTGGTCTACGACATGAGAGACCATGGATATAGGTTTTCTTGGGGCAGCTTTTTACTATGCCACTTATATAGGATCCTCTATGGGGTCGTATACAAGGGAGGTCGATGTCTGGTGCTGACATCGCTGCTACAGGTTTGGTGGTAGGAGCACATTGTGGTGCAGAGGCCGATAGGGCTTCCACTAACAGGAGTTGATCGGGAGAGACCCCGGGTTTTCTATTGGTGGCTCCAAAGAGGGTCATAATGGTGAATAGATCTATCGATGTCTTGGAGGTTGCTAGACGACCTCACCCCAGATCAGATCACCTAGAGACCATGGAGAGAGCATCCAAGGTGGGCAGAGGATGGACAAGAGTTGGCTTGTATTAGGCGAGTCATCTGGTTGAGGACATAGTGGGGAGAGGTAGAGCTCCACCGCTATGACTAATTTTTGAGGTAGTTTGGTCTACAGTAGGGGATCCCTTCTCTCAAGGATTATGAGTACTCTCGGACTGTTTGGGATAGTACCATATTGAGCGGGGCTCTAGACATGCTATGATTTTGGAGGTAGGATGTTGATGATGCCCCCATTCAACCAGTGGATGGGAACGATGCAGGGGTAGCATACAGGTATGATGCCTGGTATGCAGGCATCCGCCCTCATCGGATGATGAGGGCATAGGGTCCGATGCACGCTGTAGTGCAACATATGGAGAGGCGATGCTAGGCTGCCATCGATGTAGTGAGGGGTCACGAAGGGAGGGATCAACGATGACCTCCTTAGGAGAGATGTCGAAGAGTACTATAGGCTTCGAAGAGACAGTAGCAACCAAAGATGAGGGAGAGACTCCCTTCTCAGTAGAGGGATAGGCCACCATTGCCTGATAATGGCAAGAGTGTCGAGGTGGGGGAGAGCAACGAGATGATAGCTCTCTGGGAAAAGAATGCCCACCTACGAGCTAAGGTGCAGACTCTCCAGGATGAGGCTTCACAGATTAGGGCTCGGAGTAGAGGGACAAGCATTCTAGATCTGGCACAGGTTGTTGCACAGATCGCATTCTACTAGGGGTTGTACTACCATGTGGTTCCAAAGGGGTAGAGGATACTATTGTCAGCCAGCATTGTAGAGCCGATCAGGATGGGGTCATCGAGGACATCATCATGATCGACGTTGAGGACCTGTGATACAACACGGATCTTGATGGGACCACCTCCTCCACCTCAGGGCGGGAGAGGAGATGAGGCTGAGAGCTCGAAGGCTTCTCAAGACTAGCTGCTTATTGTACATAGACCATATATGTTTGAGAGGATTGAGTATGCCAGGGTATAGATTGTGGCATACCAATACATTTTGATATGATGTATATTATTTTTTGATATATATATATATATTATTTTTGGGATATGAATTGTGTATATGTTTTATGCTGCTTTAATATTTGAATTGTTGATTGATTATTCATGTAATTATGTCATTGAAAATATTATAATTTTATGTCATGCTATAAAATTAAATGAAATAATCTGATGTAAACAAATTGGTTGTGGTGGTGTGATTTGATGAAAAATAAAGGGACTTCTAACAATAATTTCAAAGGACATTGTCACTGTTACATGACCATTTCATGGAGTCGCCGCTCGCTAGGTCATTAAGCTAATCCCGTTATGAGAGAAATATTGCTAAAAGTAAAAGGGTGCTTAAGAGACTTTCTTAAGACTTTGTGTTGTGATGATGAAAATTGATGATGGTGATGATTTGTTTTCAGATTTCCATAAAAATATTATGCATGAAATATTAAAAATATGATTTTTTCTAGGCATAAAATTCCTAAGTGTGATAGAAATTTGAATAATTGCCTAGGAATTATACCATCGTCGCAAAACTGAATGTTGACATAATGAAATGAAAAATAAAAAAGTTTTCGTTCTTTTTTAAAGCACAATTATGTAACATAATGATTTAAGCCATATGCTTTTATGGATTAAATAAATGGAAAATAAAATTAGAACGACGGCTTGCGCTAGGCATAGAATGTTAGGTATAGACTTATACCATCATCGCAAAATCCAAAGAAGAAATTGATGTAATAGTTTTATTGCATAGTTGATTTTTGATTTTGAGATAAACAAAAAATATAAAAATGAGGACTTGCACTAGGCATAAAATTCCAATTTTAGGTTTAGGAACTATACCATCGTTGCAAAGTCGAAGATATATAAATGTGACTTTATTGCTAGATTTTTGAACATGTTTTGAAAGAAAATTTTTGGATTTTGAAAAAATGTATTTAATTGTTTTTACGCTAAGCAGTTATTCTCAAGTAAGAAAATCAAATTATTTTAGAATATTTGCATAAGTATTTTGAATTATCTCAAAGACAAATTTGACATTTATAAGGAACCCCGTGTGCATATGTGAGTTCGTTGCCGATCTTGATCTATCATAATGATACAAAATCTCTCAAACACAAATGTGTGTGCAATTGTATTGTTCATTTACCAATTTTGAGCAAGATAATTTGATACAAGTAATTTGAATTAACCAAATGAGTGTTCGTTGACCATGATTTATATGCATGTAACCGTACCAAACTACTATGTAAGTCGGGTCATCAAGAGCTAGCTGATCCATGAGCGGACATAGGTCTATACAAAATAAGGTCGCTAATGTGACAGACATATCACCACGCTAGGAGTTACCCAAGGCCAAGTGGGTTGGGCACAAACCACCTATTATGGGGCTTACCTCACAGTTTTTGAATAATTGAGAATTCCAGGGATTCAAGCTCATTCACCCTTATTTTATTTCAAAGGGTAGGGGAAAGGATTTATTGCTTTTTGCTTCTTCTTTTCTTTTTCTCTTTTCTCTTTTTTTTTTTTTTTTTTATTTTTGCTTGACACTGAGATAATGCGGAAATATTGCTGAGATGGTACAAAATGATAATGCTTCTGAATAATTTTCTCTTTTTCTCATGATTTTTTTGGATTTTCTTTTTCTTTTTCTTGCTATACTAGGGATACTTGCTCGGATTGGTTGTAGAGCAAGGGATTTTTATTTTGGGCAGGGGTGAGCTTGTCCTTTTGTCAATTCTCAAAGATTCTAGACCATGTGCATGATAGGATAGCAGGGGAAACTTTTCACTCAAAAGACCACTTCTACTATGTAGCATCGTTTTGAATTTGCAATGAAATCATTTTAATGTGAAAAGGTGTACTTGGTTCAAGTAAATAACAAGATCAGTTCTCTATGCTCAAAACTTTATTTAATTCAACTGTGGACTTCGATATAAGAGAGATTAATAATCATACCAAAAAGATCAAGATATTTATTCATGTGAGTGTGAAAGTGAGGGATTCCAAATAAATGCTAATTTATCCAAAATAACTAAAAATATAATTGCAATACTTCAAAAATTGACAGGTGCAAAAATAAAAGATGTTTTTGAGGATTTTGATGATTTTGATTTTTCTTTTATTTTGATTTTAATTTATGAATTGAGATAATACATAATATTACTATTTTTTGAAATTTTTATATGAATTACTAAAAGAAGACAATATGTATAATATATACAGTGACGAAATTACCATATTTATGCATAATAGCGCTTAAGATGCATAATTTTCATTGGTTCTTTAAGATCTTTACCATCTAAGGTAGCTAATCTATATGCTCCTGATCCAAATTTAGCAGTGATAATATACGGCCCAAGCCAGTTAGGCTCGAATTTGCCTTTAAGGTCTTTAGTTGCATTAGTATTTTTTTGATTTTCTTTTAAGACGAGGTCGCCGATCTCAAAGGATCGATGATGAACTTTCTTGAGATATGCTCGTTTGAGCTTATTCTGGTAGGCACGAAGATGCTCCAAAGCATTAATGTGCTTCTCATCTAGGAGTTCCAGCTGACTAAATCTTCCAGCACGATATTCATCTCCTACTTCAGTATCTTGAAGTAGCAGAGCCAAAGAAGGAACTTCTAATTCAAAGGGAAAAATAGCTTCAACGCCATAAACCAAAACAAAAGGTGAAGTGCCCGTGGGAGTACGAATGCTAGTTCGATAAGCCCACAAAGCAGGATATAATTGAATGTGCCAATCACGACCAAATTTATTGACTAGTATTTTAAGGATTTTAATTAATGTTTTATTAGATGCTTCTGCTTGGCCATTACCTTGAGGATAATAGGGAGTGGACCAACGATGTTGAATTTTATATTTTTGACATAGTTTCTTTACATCTTTATTTTTGAAACAAGTTCCATTATCCGAGATGAGATTTGCAAGAATTCTGAACCTACAAATAATTTGATTAAAAATAAATTTGGAAACTTGAGTTCCAGTGCAAGAAGCTAAGGGCATAGCTTCAACCCACTTCATAAAATACTCGATGGCGGTTATGATGAATTTGTGTCCATCAGATGACACAGGATTGATTTTTTCGATGATGTCTAAGCCCCATTTTGAAAAGGGCCAAGGAGATGAAATAGCCTGCAGTGCTTGTGCAGGCGCATGGACAAGGTCAGCGTGTTTCTAGCACTTTTTGCAATGGCGCACGTAATCATGTGCATCATTCTCCATGGTAGGCCAAAAATATCCTATCCTAAGGAGCTTCTTAGCAATGGCGCTACCACTAAAGTGTCCCCCACAAGATCCATCGTGGGCTTCACTCAAAGCTAATCTAGACTCTTCTAGATTCAAACATCTCAGTAGGATACCTTCAAAAGATCTCCTATATAAGGTATTGCCAATTATGATGAAGTGACTTGCTCGTCTACGTAATAACCGATGCTGGTTTCTATTAAAGCCTTCAGGGAAGGTCCCATTTTGAAGAAAATTGAGGATATAAGTGTACCAAAGTTCAGGAGTAGTTTCATTGATTAGAAACACGTCCAAAGGTTCCAAGCATGATTTAATTGAAGTGGGTTCCTAGAGTCGACGAATAATTATGGTAGCATATTTTTCATCTAACTCCAAGGGTAAAAGAGATGTAGCTACGGCCATAGCGTCAGCCGCACGATTTCTAGTTCTAGGAATAGCTTCCAAGGTAACTTGATCAAATAAAGATATTAATTGTAATACATATGCTTTATATGGGCACAATTTATCATCTTTGGTCTGATAAACATCATTAATTTGATTTATAACAAGTTGAGAATCACCAAAAACTAATAGATTTTTAATTTTTAGTGCCATGGCTGCTCATAATCCAAGGATGAGAGCCTCATATTTAGCAGTGTTATTAGTACAGGAAAACGTTAATTTAAAGGATAGAGGTATGAGATGTTTCTATGGAGATATCAAAATAATACCTGCACCAGCCCCACTCATGCATCGGGCTCCATCAAAGTATAAGGACCATTGCTCTGAATGATCTCCCTCTAATTTAAGGCATTCATCAGGAAACTCAATGATGAGGGGATGGGTGGACTCTAAGGGTGCAGCAGCTAATTGATATGCTATGATTTGACCCTTAACAGACTTCTGATCCTATAAACGTGAGTTCAAACTCACTTAGCGCAAGAACCCACTTTGTTGTGCGACCAGATAAATAAGGTCGACTCATGAGATACCGCAAGGGATCGGATTTAGCAATAACATATGTTTTTTGATTGAGCATATAATGGCATAGTTTTTGTGTAGAAAATATGACTGCTAGACATAACTTCTCTAATGTTGTGTAGCGGGTTTCATAACTAATTAATGTTCTACTAATGTAATAATTAGCACGCTCTCTTTTCTCATCATCAAGTTGAGCTAACATAGCTCCTAAAGCAAAATCTGAAGCAAAAATATACAAGATAAATGGGCGATCAGGTTTAGGTGGTGAAAGTACAGGTGGGTTAAGAAGATATTGTTTGAGGAGTTCAAATGCTTCCTAGCATTCGTCGTCCCAATGGAAAGAGACATCCTTCTTAAGAAGCTTAAGAAAGGGTCCAGTTTTATCCGCTAGCTTATCGATGAAGCGACGGATAGCTTGAAGCTTACCTTGTAGACTCCGTAATTCAGATATATTTGTAGGTGCGGGCATATCAGTGATAGCCATAATCTTGAGAGGGTCAATTTCGATGCCACGTAAAGAAACTATAACCCCTAATAATTTACCTGACTTAACTCTGAATATACATTTGGCTGGATTCAATCGGATAAGATATTCCCTTAACCGATCAAATACTTTCCTCAAGTCATCTAAATGGTCATCTTCTTTAGTAGAACGAGCTATAATGTCATCTACATAATCATGTAGTATATCATGCATCATATCATGAAAGATATAAGTCATGGCTCGTTGATAGGTTGCACCTGCATTCTTCAACCCGAATGGCATCACTTTCCAACAGAAAGTCCCCCAAGGGGTAATAAAGGTTGTTTTAGCTTGATCTTCAGGAGCTATCCTGATCTGATTATAACCAGAAAATCCATCCATTAAGGATATCATTCCACTCCCAGTAGTAAAATCAATGATCTGATCCATATTGGGAAGGGGAAAATCATCTTTAGGGCATGCAACATTAATATCTCTAAAGTCTGTACAAACCCTAACCTTAGTAGCTTCTTTCTTAGTTACTGGAACTACATTCGAGATCCATTCAACATAATCAATAGCTTGTATAAAAATAACATTCAGGAGTTTTTCTAACTCCCCTTTGACTAGTAAGGCCACTTTAGGATGCATTTTTCTAAGTTTTTGTTTAACAGGTTTAGCATCCGGGTGTACTACTAGGTGATGCATAACTACAGAAGGGTCTAATCCTGGCATATCTTCATATGTCCAAGCAAAGACATCTTCATATTCTTTAAGGAATGCAATGTATTTATCCTATTTTTCTTGACTCAATTCTGATCCAATGTTGATTATGTGAGGGTTATCCTCGGTTCCAATGTTAATTTTTATGACATTTTCTACTTCCATATGTAGATTTCTCTCAAAATTAGGTGGGGTGGGTGAAACGTCCAATTCTTGTAATTCTTCCAAGGTTAGCTTGGATAATTCATCTTGAGGAGTCATGGCCTCAAGCTGGGCTATACTAGGTATAGAACCATCAAAATAAAATCCATTATGTAATAATTCCTCAATGGAGACATCATGAAAGATATCTCCCTCCAACTCATCGTCGGATTCAGCGATCATCTCAGGATAAGCTATCGATAGCATATTGCATGTGAATGTCTTATTTATTAAACACAAGGCATCGCGTTCATCTAAATAATCTTGGTAACATATAAGATGGTCATCCTCCTCAAATGGGGATGGCTGACCCTTACTAGGAAATAGGCCCACACCACATCGGGCGGGCCATGCTTCTACCTCAAAAGGTTCTTTCATACCATTCTGGAAAGGTCCCAAACCTTTCCCTTTATATCCCAATTTCAGCATTATAGGTTTGGCTTTAATATACTCATTAGTAAAATAACATCGAGCATATCCATCATAATGAGTTCTGATGTTTTTGGGTATTCTACCCAGTCATATCCCTTATAAATAAAGGCACAGCTCTCGACTTGGTAAATACTTCCCATAGGCTATGGGAGGCCCAAGGTACGAGGAGATGGTGGCAAATTATTTAAAATAAGGGAATATTGCATAGAAGCATTCGTTTCTTCTGATATAAGGATTTTAGATAGATCAAGTAAGAGTTCGTCAGTAAGAGCATAAGAGGTAGAAGGAACATTCCCTATGTCTTTTGATGTGGAAAATATGACTTTGGTGGACGTAGACGGTGTAGAGGTGTCGATAGATGGGTCTATTATAGGTATGGAAGTTATAGGAGTAGAACAAGAGACATTGGTTGTGGGATTAGGATCTTTCTTAGGTCCTAATGCGGTTTGTTCAGAAGATGGTTGAGCTATATGTAAAGGTGCAACTGATGGAGAAGAAGTAGATGACTTTGTGGGTGCAAGTTTCACACGTTTAGATGGGTAATGAGAATTAGGATGTGTGGATGACAAAGCAAGGAAAAATTGAACTCCAATAGGTTCTGCCAACACACACATATCAAAGGGTCTTGGATCACCATGAATGGTAACCAACTGATTCTTAAATTTGAACTTAACACATTGATGTAAGGTTGAGGGAACAACTCGCATTGCATTGATCCAAGGATGACCCAAGAGTATATTGTACGATGCAGGGCAATGTACAATAAACACAGTCGTATCCAAGGTTCTTGGACCAACCTGCAATGGAATGGTAATAACTCCACACGTTTCTTGTGTTTTGTCATTGAAATATTTTATGATCATATCAGTTCTTTTCATTTCCTCACTTCTAAACCCAAATATTTGGTAGAAGTCAAAAGTGTAGATATTTAAAGATGAACCATTATCAATCAAAACTCGTTTGACTGCTACATCTCCAATTAAAGCAGTAATATACAAGGGGTTATCTTTATGTAAACTATGTTGAGGTATGTCTCTATCTCGAAAGTCAATACAATCAACTTCATGAGTTATTATAGTATTGGCCATGGCTTCAGGTTGAATGTCTTGTGGTACCATCATCTGGCTTAATGTGAGCATTAATTCATCTCTATGTGTAGGAGAAGATCTTAAAAGGTCCAAGAGGGAAATTCTAGCTATAATATTTGATAATTGTTCATTAATATTATAAGGAGGTTTAGGTTGAACATTAGGTGCATGGTTCCCTTTATTAGGAACCTTCAAAACAAATGGAGTTGATCCACCATTCTGAATTTGATCTTGTTGAGAATTTTGAGCCTGTTGTCTAGTAACAACTCCGATGGTACCCACAATATTATTCTATGGATGATGAATGGGTCTTGGTCTAGCATTTATGGCTAGCTCATTAGAAAGTAATCGGTGAGATGATGGTCTAGTAGTGACTTTTCTTGGAAATGGTTCTTCTGGAACCATATGACTTGTGATAGGGTGAATAGTATCTGATTCATCTTCAAAACTATTCGATTGATTTGATGTGATTTCCATATCACTCTCAGTCTCGTATTCTGTATCACTAAGATCAGGTATCTAAATATTATATAGAGGCCTGGTTGTAACCATGGATAAAGTTGTGTCAAAGGTTTCCAGATCATGAACAGGTAAATGCCCACTAATAGTTCCTACATATCGAGCAGGAGGAGGGACATTATGATGTTCAATTTGATTAGCCACCTCCTTACCATGTTTTGGTAAGGGATGTTGAAATATGTCTAATGAATGATTGGCATTTTGATTCTGGTTTTGTGCGGTGTTCTATTGAGCATTATTAGGAGGATTTTTCTTAGGTTGAAAGGCTTGCACCTCCATCTCATTGTTATCAATCAAGTCCTGTATTTTATGTTTTAATATTTTGCAAGAGTTGGTAGTGTGTCCAGGTCCTCTATGGAAGTCACAATGTAAATATGCTCTGTATCCGGGTATAGTTGGATCAGGTTCCCAGATATTTGGTAATTGAATCAAGCCTCGTTCTAATAATTGTGGTAGAATAGTTGATAAAGGTTGATTTAACCTAGTAAATTCTTGAGGAGGTCTATCAGGAGGTTTCAGTACAAACTTCTCTACTGTCTTTGCAGCATTAACATTAGCAATATTTTTGTTGTCAGTGACTCCATCACCCACAACTTGTTTATTCTTATATTGATTTTTGGATGTTTTCTCATCATCTTTCTTTTTAAGCTGGCCTCTCCTAATGAGAGCATCTTCCACTCTTCGGGCTAAGTCTATAGCCTGATCGAAGGTGGTCAAGGTAGCGATTGATAATTCGTAAGATAGTTGCTCTTGCAAATTATTAATAAAGATGTCCAACATCTCCCTATAAGGTAACACAAAGTGCAATTTTCCTATCAACTGTCTCCACCTAGCTAGGAAATCAGCAAAGCATTCATCTTTGTCTTGTTTTAAGTTATACAAATATTTAATGGTCACATGTCTTTCGATGTAGGCACTAAATTGATGGACAAAAGACTCGGCAGTTTCTTCGAAATTCCTCAAAGAATTAGTGGGTAATTGATAATACCACTCTAATGCCATTCCTCCCAAGATTTTTGAGAACATTTTTAGTAATAACAAGTCATCATGTGATATATCATGACAAGCTATCCTAAACATATGAAGATTCTCTATGGGATCTTCGGTTCCTTTATATATGGGAAGAACAGGCATAGGAAAATGTTTAGGATACGGCTGTGCTACGACTATAGGATCTAAAGGCTGACTACACATCTCTCGATAGTTGTACGAGGGACGATAGGGATCTATCTGGTCCATGCGGGAAACTAGTTGTTTCACCATGGTTTCAAGATTACTAGTTTGTCCACCATATTGGTTTGGTGGGACATAGGTATGGGATCTATGAGTGTATGATGGTGTAACATAAGGATTAGATGCTATATTGCTATTGTGCAAAGTGTTGGTAGGAAGAGTATTATGAAGAGGATTTGTAATAGTATTATGTTGTACCCCAGATTGTTGGTAATTGGTGTTTGGTTTTGTTTTGGGTTTTTGTTGATTTGAGGTATGTTGATCAAGAGCTTGGTGAAATAGAGCAATAAATGAGGGTTTCTTTTGTGCGGGAATGACCCTAGGCTTGTTAACAGGCACTTTAGGTGGTTGGGTAACCTATTGTTGTTGCATGTTCCGGATCGCAGCTACTATATCCAAATTGGATGGTCCAGCTTGATCACTCTCTTGTTCAATAAAGGACAAGGGATTAGTGCATGTGTGAAATACGTCTTCTAGAGTTGCTTGAGTGTCACTAATTTGATCCTTGTCCATATGGACTGCTCTATTAAAAACACCAATATTTGTGTTAATGAACTTCCAAAATTGTTCCATGTTTTCAAAAGTGATAGCTCCTCCCAGAGACATTTTAGGGGATGAGGATCCTTCCTCTCTATTAGTTTCTTCTTGTTCATTTGCTACAGCAAGCTCTTCTTCTTGCTGGTCTAGGATTTCTTCTTCCTGAACTTGGTCCTCAGGAGGGACATTTTGGTCAATTAATGGTCTTCCTAACCAATCTTCATCTTCTTCGGTTTGTTTTCCATTCCTAAGTCTAGGCATTGTGCTAAACTTTAGGTTTTAGCAAATATATATACTATATATATATATATATATGCGGTAAGGTTGAGAGGTATATATTTTAACTATATACCTACTATAATACTTTAAAAGGAAAATGTTTTGTTTTTATTTGTTTTTACTTTGTTTTTTTTTTGTTTGATTATTTTGTGTGATTATTTTATTATTGTGCGAGAATAAAAATAACAAACAACATGCTAGTTGCAAGAAATAACAATAGTAAAAAGAATGACTTAGTTTTCTATGAATAGTTTATGGATATCATTGATAGGGTCAAGTTCATCGGGAGTCATGAAATGCTCCTCTTCAAATTGGAAGTGGTTTTTCAAGAATTTGACAAAGTGTGCTATGGTAATATGATCTACTTCAGACTCTGACTTGTAAAAATAAAGTTCATGGCAATACTCTCGATACAACACAGCTCTAGGAACTCTATTCCATATTTTTCTATCCATAAGAACGACTTCTTGATCCTCTATATGAGATAGAAACTTATGTACTACAACTGCGTTCTCAAGGTATTCCTCAAAGGTGTACAATTTTGAAGACACAAGTGCTCTTTTATCTGCTAACCACCTATGGCAAGCTCTCTGAAGTTCATGATACAAGGTTACCTGATCAGGATCCAGGATTCTATCTAGGACAAACCTCTTAATTTGCCTAAGTTCTACAGATCTGGATTCGATAATACCTAATCTCCTATCAAGTTCATCCCACAAAGGTTGGGCTCTATTTGTTTGAGGTACTCTAAGTACAGAAGTAATCTCTATGGTCATTAATTGATTTTCAACATTTATGGTGACAACTCGTCTTCTATTATAATCTACCATCTAAATATGATATGCAAATTTAACTATTTGTCTAATGATTCTAGATGTTCTTAATAATGTGTTTTTTTTTGTTTTTGTTTGTTTTCAAAAGGTGTTTTAGTTCACGTCGGGTTCACCAAAAATGTATCACCCAAATTTTTTGCACCCTTACCTTTAGGCTAAAGGATCCGTGCCCGAAAGGGGATGCGAGAAGGATGGGACAATACCTCGGATGGAGAGGCCCTTTGAAGGTCGTGCCTCTCGGGGGAGGGGTATAAGGGTGAATTTTCGATGGATGGTGGGGTTCACTAGGAAACTTTGAGTGGCAGTTTCCATGCCTAGGTCGAGAATGGGTTTGATGTGTTCATTTTATGTTCAATCATTCAGATTCCTAGGTTGGCCAAAATGAATCTAAGCTATTCTATATGAAATTTTTGGTTTATATGAAGACAATAAACATAAATGAATCCTAAATACAGAGAATATCTAAAGTGGAGAAGAGTGCACCTAATTTCTGATGTCTGATGAAGATTCTGAAGCTTGTAGGAGTCCAGATCATCTCGGATATGATAGGATCATCTATAATTGTATAGAATCATCCAGATCACATGAGATCATCTGAGATCAGTCAAGATCATCAAAGACCTGACGAATTCATCAGACGAATTCGTCAAAAACCTGCAATCATGAAAATAGACACCAAAAACCAAAAATACAATTGCAAGAATGATACAAAATGATAGAAATAAGAGTATAAATGCTTAAATGATAAATCCAGATATCTAATCAAATGGGATGCAATGTTTTAATAATTAATTTTGAATTTTATCATGCAAATATGCTAAATGGGGTGAACTCCAAGATGCAGAACAGAAGTAAATTAATATAATGCACAATTTAAATAAGAAAAGGGATAGAAAATGCAAACTCAAGGCTCTGATTGCCCCCAATCTGAACTGCAGTCAAAATCATCTGCAATCGTACGAGATCATCGCCGATCTTGTCAGGATCATCCAAAATTGTGGTTGAATCGCCTACGATGATCCGAGCTTCCTCCGACTAAAATACAATGAGATCCTACAATAAAACTTGAAAACACAGATGCAAATGATGGGGAATAGGATGTTCTAACACAACAAAAGCTAATATTGCAGGGAAATGATCAGCCAGGGAGCCAGGCAGGGGGATAAACTGAGAAAATCCTAGTTTATATAGGATTAGGGGAAGGTTAGGAGGTTGGGGATCATCCCAATCTGGGAGATCTCCAATGTAGGAATCTCCAACCACACAGACATGCTTTTGCTCGAGTTGGAGAGGTTGTTGAAATAGAAGCTAATTATGAAAATTTGGTTTTGGGATGAAATCATCTGGACGTTCTATTCCAGACGAATTCATCCGATTTGGGATGATATCGTCAGATCGACGACGATATCATCCAACGGTCAAAACAAATTCTAAAAATGGCACGAAAAATGAGGTGAGCGGTTAACAAGCGGTTTCGGGGTTAAAATTCAAATTTTTATCTTTTACTGAGGGTTTAACTGTGCCAATTTTAGGGTGCTACATAAGCCTTCCCAAGTTGGAAGCAATGATTCCAGGATGCGCATCCTTTTGCTGGACCTGGGGCATCTAATGTTGATCGGACTAATGATCATCATAGAACCTTCGACATCGTTTTAGGAGGTCTATTTTGCTCAGTGTTGTTTGATCTCACAACGCATCTCAAAAGGGGCATATATAGACACCTAAAATACGTCATGCTAAGGGTGACTACTCATATGAAATGCTACAAAACCATATGAAGGATCTTGGATAGACTCCAAGATAGAGTAGTGGTTCTAACCGCTCAATTTAGGCATTTTTGCCTAAGCAGTCTGAATCGCAACCCAGACCTGCAGTCTCTAGTATAAACCATGGTTGACACCTATGGTCTACAGTCTGGACCACAACTATGACCTACAGTCTTAACTGGCGTTCAGTTAGGCCTTCCCTCGAGCCAAATCGGTTGGAATGACCAAGAGATCTAGAAGGAGGCAGTTGGAGGATGGAAGATTCCATAGGCTTCCATACCAATTGTCCTAACCAACCTTCTTGGTATTGGCTTCTCCATGAAGCCACCCCTAGCCCTAGAGGCATGCTATAAATACCCCCTCCAAACAAAGATAAAAAAGGGAGAGAGATGATTTGTATAGCGAAATACTGGCAAATTATCGAGCGAGAGTTAATTGATCAAGAGAGTAGCGAAGCCCTATCAAATTGCATACTGAATTTGTGCATTTGAGAGCCCCTTTACTATCCATCTAAATACAAATTAGCCATGGATGCCCTAGGTGCCTAGGAGGATCAAGAAACACAAATCTGGGTAAATGAAGGTCCTTCAAAATGATTTGACCGCCAAATATGTCAGAGGACAACAAAGGCGACCCTTGAACATCAATTTGGACAAGGAGATCAAGCCCACCACCCTTAATTTTGAGGGTAAACCTATCAAGGTTCAAACTGTAGCTGTTAGCCACGGTTCATAGTGCAGACCGTCCATCACAACTATGGTTTGCAACAGGTTAATGATCACCATACTTACTTTGCTTTTGACCACATAGATTAGTCATGTTAGTCTTTTTATAGGTTTAATTGAATTTTAGGGAAACTCTGACCGTAGGAATTAGTCATTTTATGCATTGTATTAAGTAGGAGTACATTGGATATTTTATGCACTTTATTGTTCCTAATTTGATATTTTATCCATGCATCATTTGCTTATTCATGTCTTACATGTTGTAGTACAATTCTTGATTTAATCAGAATAGTTTAAAGTCTTTCTTTATGCTTTCTTATTTTACTAGTTTAATGGCACTTACATGCATATTTCATTAACGGGCCTCATCACGAGAGGCTATCAATCTGTTTAATAGTGTGCTATTGTTTCTTGTTCGTAGAGAGACAGGTGCAAGAGGAGCCTATGTCATAATCCTTCCACATCACGAATAAGGGGGTTAGCTCAACCCCAAGGTAGTTTGTGACTAATCAATGGAGCACTATAAGTGTGCCTACCCTATTGAGGGCATTTTTATAATCGAAGCTCATTTAAATATTAATACAAGAAAATTTACATATGCTGGCTTTCTTTGTTCATATGTACTTGTGTGGATCTTTATGCTTTTATGATGGTATAAATCAATACGGTAGCTAGGCGCGCACGCCACGGTTACGTTAGGTACGAAGGTTACATTATGCACAATATACTCATCTAACCCTATGTTGGCGAGATGTATAGTCACCCGTGGTGTGGATGACCCTACTGATGATGCAAGAATGGTAGGTTGAGGTACATCCTCGGCTATGTCTTGGGATTCCTCTACTTCCATGGGGATTGGAGCCTCCTCGGTGATTGGTTCGGGTATATATCTCTTTTCTTTTTTGCCCAGTTTCACATTTAACTTCTTGTTGTCCTGAAGCATCGTTGATGCAGTCAGTTTCAAGGAAGTAGCAGTAGTGTGCTCAGATCTGTGTGACACAGATATCGATGGTTGATCACATTCTCTTTGTTTTTCTTCTAGATGCTTAACTAGTGATGTTGGTCAAACATCCAAGTGCATGGATGGGAGTATGAAACCCCCTGGTAGATCAGCCATGTTCACAAATTTAAATGGTTCTCCATCTGATGACACCACGTGAACCTGTCCCTCATGAATATACTTCATGCATTGATGCAATATCAAGGGAACACAACACATTTCCCGAATCCAAGGTCTACCCAACAAAATGTTATATTGCACAGCACCTTCTATCACATGACACATCATAGGGATGGTATTTAGGTCTACCTGAATAGGTAGGACAATCGTGCCAACCGTTGAACATAACACATCATTAAATGCTCTCAACATGAATGTAGTTAGTACAATGTGTAATTTAGGCAACTTCAAGGGACTCAATGCCTTGGTCATTATGATGTTGATTGATGAACCAGTGCCGATCAAGACCATTTTGAATGGGACAAGGTTTATACATGCAATAATATGCAATGGTGGTTCAGCCGTATCGATGGAAACCGTCCTAATTTTGTGATCATAAAATTGGATTGTCAGTTCCTGGCACTGCTGTACATGTCCCACAAAATTTGTAAACGCTTAAGCATCCTAGGATTGTACTTCAATAGACCTCAAAATTTCCATGAGAGTCTTCTTGTGCCTAGGGGACTGTTGTATCAGTTTATATATAGACAGCTTCGCAGGAGCTGTCAGTAGATTTTGGACTAACCTACTACGTATGGTCACCACCAGTCTCATTGGTGGATCTGGAATATTTTGCATCGACTATTGATTCGGTGTGGCTTGTATTCTTATGGGAGACCATAGTTGATTCGGATTCTCATAACTCCCATGCCTTTTAAAAACATTAACCATACCTATGAACCCCTAGGTAGGTGGTTCAATGTGCACCTGGTTGACGTGATCGGTGTTTTTGCATGACACCTCATGGTTTTGAAGCAAATTTTTGCAAATCCCCATGTTTTGGTTGTCAGGCGCTAGCGGGTTACTTGGTATTACAAGATCACATTTTTCTATCATGTTTTGCACAATATGCTTGAAGGACCAACATACTTCAATTTCATGACCCTTCGCTCAATGAAAGATGCAAAACAGATCATCCTGGTACCCCTTTGACTTGGGTTGATTTGGATCGACCATGTTAATTTTGGGAAATATGATTGCCTTGGCCTCGCATAATTGGTGGAATATTGACGTCGGTGATTCTGTCAAAGGTGTGAATTGGCGAGGTAGGCGTTGCTCTTTATTCTTGCCCTTATAGTTATTATTGCACTTTTTGTACTACACAAGAGGAGGTTGGGCCTGATAATTCTATTTTTACTACCCTTTATCCTCTATCGGGAGGTTCAACACCTCTTGGTTGACGTGGGCCTGCTTGTCCTTATTATTTGTAGAGCTCTTCTTGTGCCCCTCTTTCCTGTTCTTAAGCTTCAAGTTGCCTTCCTGCAATTTGATGTCCTTAATTACTTTGGCTTGCACCAAAGATTCCTCAAATTTTGGATACTGCTACAATTGCAACAGTAGTGAGATGTGCTTGGCACAACTCTTGGTAAACATTTGGGTCAATTTCATACTAGAAATAGGGAATGGCAACTTTGCCATCAACCTCCATCTCTTTTTGTACTGTTCAATTAGCTTGTAATCGCACTGAGATAACGTAACCAAATCGAAAAGGTTAGCCTATTTCTTGATGCCAAAAGAAAAGCATTCAAGGAAAGCATCAACCAGTTGCTTGAAACTGGTAATGTTGTACCTCTTTTGTTGGTTGAACCACTCCCGAGATGGGCCTGAGATGGTCATGAAAAATATGTGCAAAATCAAGGCATTATTGCTAGCAATTTGGAAATAGGCATCCAAAAACCTCGTGACATGCTCCTATGCATCTTTGTCACCTTTAAATTTGTCTAGCCTAGGCATAATAAAATGTTCAGGACAGGTAGGAGCAGGTATCGAGGGGTCCAAAGGCTCATTATGAATATTTCTTAATGTTAGTTTTTGAACAGTCACGCTTTGCCTCTTAATCGCTTTTACTTTAGCTGCTAAGGCTTTATAAGCCTTTGAGGAGAGAAAGTCCTCCTCCCTAAGCTGTCATGGGGGTGGTCTTGGAGGTATATTCTTCCTATGACAGGGTGGAGGACGTTGCTATTCCTCCTTCTCAACTTGGGATTCTTTAGGATACTCTTGATCGTTTCCTTCTCCCTCTTCTTCCTCATATTGTTTTTACCTCTCATATTCGAACGATGGTGATCATTCTCTTGGTAATGCACTAATATGAGTATGAGTGTCCTTGCACTCCTACTGCACATTGGCTTGTAAAAAAGCCTTTCTCTGAATGCGCTCTCTATTCTCCTCATGAGTATATAGACCAGCCTTGGCTAACCTATCTTCCTACTCTATGCACTCCTTTTGGGTAAGGATACATTCCTCACACATGCGCTGCCCATATAGCCTTTATCTGATGAGCCTCTACGATTGGAGATTCTTTTCTTTAATGCACTTCCTTTCTAGGTGAGCATCCTCCAATTTATCTTGGAGGAGCTTTCATCGCTGCTCAGATACCAGTCTGTGTGATCTATCAAGGTCATTTTTCATGACAAGACTCTGGTATGCATGCTCTATGCAAGCGAATTTATGGGTTTTGTGCCCATATGACTGATTTATAACACTTTTGCCCTTGCCTATAAATATAGCATTCCTACTGATCTTTATGCTCTATGCCACCATGAATGGATGGTGGATGTGTCACATGAGGGCACTTAGAAGCCTTTCCATGTTCTCTAACAGTCCTAATAGAACCCCCACTATGCTCACTAGGAGCACGGGTGGGTGGCACCAAAGGATTATAGCCTAGCTACTCAAGGATGCTACCTAAGTCATCTAATTAGTTGGATCTCTATCGCTCGTGCAGTGGTGTGCCATTAGATCCCACATTAGTCATATCAATAGTGATATTTTGATGTTCACCATGTGTGGGAGTATGCACAGGCCTATGCTCAATGGCGGTCCTATCTACGTGCCCCTGAATGGGCGGATCTCTATCCCATTTGTACTCTAAAGGTGGAGCCATAGATCCTCATGTAGACCTATGACATAAGGGTACTAACTTAGACCCCTATATAACATACTCTTCAATCAATCTTGTGGATGCACGTGCAATGCGATCCTGGTAATGGCTTCTGAGTGGAACACCCTCATGCTGAGAGGCTCCCTGCTCTATTTTGTGCCTACAAGAATGCACAAAAACTCCTCTATTGGGGGTATGCTCAGTAAGTTTCCCTCTTATCAACTTGTCTCCTCTAATGCTTGTCGAATGACGTTCGAGAAGCACATGTGGGCAAGGATTCAACATGTGCTGATGTGAATCTGTTGGGGCTTGGTCATGGGCTTTAGGCTTGTACCTTTTTTGACCACCCCGTGTCTTCACCATGGTGTACCTAGCATCTAGATTTATTCTTTATTAAGCAAACAAGGTATACAATGGTGTTTATCTCATATTAATTTTTAAAAGTGAGCCCTAGATTGTTTGATGTTGTTTCAAGTTTGTTGTATCAGTATAAAACTCATTATCATGTTTTGAAAAGTGTTGAATGATATTCTTAGTTTAAATTGACTTTCACTTGTATGCTTGTAGCTCGAAAACCTGGATGTGATTTCCAGGCCATGTAAATCCCCCGTGTGTGGTAATGAAAGTCCACACTGGGAAAGGAGCACAAGTCCTACCAGATCCTCACCCAATCTCACCCAATCAATGTTATACCCTCCAAAGAGAAGTACATGTAAATTTTTTGGGCTATGAATGGTTGTTGGATCTAATATTGGTCTAGTATCCAAGGGTACGTAGGATTTGGGCCAACGAATGGAAATCACCTCCATCATCATCAAACCCTACTAGTGGTTGGATGTCAAGCCTAACTCACCAGCATTTAAGTGCCAAGTGGTGTGTGTGGTTCGTTTTAATTTACATAAAAAATAAAAATGCATAATACAACACAATGATTATTTCCTACATGTAATGTAAAAGAAACATTTTATATTCAGAGATGCATGCTATACTGTACATAATTTTTTGACAATGCAAACTAATATGCAAATGACCACTACTTGGGTCTCAAACATGCAAATCCACACACAATTCTAATTTAGCACAATGTATTCTAGGGCAAACTATAATTGGATGTTCTCTATTCCTAGCAGCGCCTACCGAAAACTAAGAAAGCGACAATCCTAAGGAATTAATTCCTTTTAACCTTCTTTTTCTGATTATCCTACTTAATTTCCATTTTTATAATTCTGGAAACACACAGGCAGAGAGAAAAATGATAGTGAAAATGGGGCCTACCTCAGGTCCTCATCTGATTAAGCTTTGAATCCCTAATGTCTGTTGTACCTGCTGTAAACCGTAGGTTTGGTTTGTGGTCTGCACTGTAAACCACATGTTGAACCTGGAGTTTAATTGTTGGCCCACAGATGATAGCTACGGTCTATACCTATAATTCTAAAAATCCAAGAAATAATAGTTATATTGTTTATTTTGTGGAGTTTCATCGTGATCACCTTCTAACCTATCCTAAAAAGCGTGCACCTATCTATTGCATTAATGGAAACCAACATAAAAGCATGAAAAGATAACAAGATTGCATGAGTCAAAGAAAATGTGTGTTTCTTTATTGATATAGCCAATGAATTTCGATTACAATATTGCCCCTCTTAGGGTCACCCAAAATGTTGATACAATCAATACAATTACCAAAGCCCCCAACGGGGTAGGCGCACTATTAATGCTTTTCCAAATAGTCACAAACTGCTCTAGGGTGGAGTTAACCCTCTTCTTCACGTTGAGGAAGGAAATTGGTGATTGAAGCTCCTTTGAACCTGTTTCCTGCGATCAAGAAACAACACAAGAAAGTTATACAAATAGGCAGCCTCTCGTGATGAGGCCCTTTGAAGGATTAATACATGAAAAAGCCATGAAAAGTGTATAATCAAGAAAGCATGTAAAATATATCTAAACTATGCCAAATTGATAAATATTCATGTAAATGTGTAAAGGAATATTGCAGCTAAGTATTGAATGGCCTAATTATATGAAATAGAGCATGAAAGCATAGAAAGAAACCATTCTTGCATATTCTACACTAATGTAATGAAATTGCTTTAAACCCTAAATCTATCAATTAGAAATATCTAAAATCCTAATTAAATCGTGCAAATGTTTATCTAAACCTAATTAAACAATCTGCAAAATAAATGGTAAGGAGATCTTACGCCTTTTACAAACCGCAACTCTGATGAGCGGTCTACATTGTAAACTGTGGCTGAAAGCCACGGTGAGAAACCAAGTAGTTTTTCCTCCAATTTTAAGGTAGTGGGCTTGATCCTCGTCAAATTTATCATCAAGGGTCACCTCAGTGTCCTCTGATAGATTTGGCAGTTGGATTATTTGATAGGGCCTCCGTTTGCCCAAATTAGCTTTTCTTGGCGTTCTATCTCCTTAGGGCATCCATGGCCTAATTTGTCATGATGCTTGACAAATTGATAATGGTTATGACAACAAGGCTCTCTATGTGCACTCAAGTGAGTCCACAATTCAATAAGGCTTCACTACTTTGATCTCCAAATATACTCTTCATAATTTTTCCCTATTTTTGAGGGGTACTTATAGGACTACCCAAGGGCTAGGGGTGGCTTCATGGAGAAGCCAAGAATAATAAGAGGTGGTTGGGACAGTTGGATTGGAAGCTTCCATCATTTAATCACCTTTTTCTATAACAAATGGTCATTCAAACCTATTTGTCTCGGATTAAGGCCAACTAAACTTTAGTTAATATTGTAGGTGATAGTTGCAGTCTAGATTGTAAATCGTAGGTCTCAGCTATGGTTCAATCTGTAGACCGTAGGTCTCAGCTACGATTCAGACTAAATAGGCCAAAGAGCCCAAATTGAGTGGTTAGAACCATTGCTCTATCTTAGAGTCTGTCCAAGATCTTCCATATGGTCTTGTAGCATGTCCATATGAGTAGTCGCCATCGACATGACACGTTTTATGTGTCTACAGTATTATGTTATAATTAGTTGCCACTTGGACCAATTAGAATATTTATTGAGTCTAAGTATTTTAAGATATGTGTTAATTTAGATTATTCTTGTTAGAATAAAGTTGTTGCATGATCAAGTCCAAACCATATGGGAGAAATACAGGGAGTTATGTTCAAAATTATCTGAGTGACAATATATATTTGCATACAAGGCCTTTGAAAAGTCCTAGTTGGATGGCAAGCAAATGTATAAATATCTATAATCTATGATTATTCTTGATGTAATATTCTATATGCAATTCTAAAAGTTGGATGCGCAACCATGTATGTTTGATTTTAAATAATAAAGCAGCAACAATATTTTCTTCAGGATATGGTAACTGTGTTTTATAATTATTTTATATTTTGCTTGCTTTGGTAATTTTTATTTCTTTTATTCTCTTGTAATTATGAAATATTTAAGAATTAGATTAATTAAATGAGAGTCGATTACTGAATAGAAAATATGGGAAGGGGTTCACACTAACCTTCTAGAGGTAGGGCCCACTCCGAAAGGTTAGTCCCTAATCTCTTCCCCTCGGTAAATAGAGTTAGAATGTAGAATAAATTTTAAAGCATAAACTTAATTAAATTGCATACAAAATTAATTATAAATTATATTATGCATAATTAAATCATTCGTGGGGTTCATAATCATATAGAACAATTCATAAATTGCATATTTTATTTTATTTTTCGTAAAACTTTAATTTTTGCAACACATGAAACCAGAAAGAGATCTAAACTAAGCTTAGTATTAATTACTACGGTACAATCTATACTAGATTGCTACTCTTTAAATCTAACTTGGATTAACCCGGATTGACAAAATTAAATGTAAGCTACTACAACTAATCATTTTGGCACCTTTGTCAAGGAGAATAGTGTCGTAGTGGTTAGTCAGAAAAGTTGTTTGGCAGTGCAAAGCAAGAGGACTTACTTATATATGAAAAGGGGTACATACGAGACCTTAGTGTGCATATGAGTCAGAGTGGCCCGTAGATGGTTCCAACAAGCCCCACATTTCGATATTGCCAAGTTTATTTTTCATAAATGTTTAATTTTTACTGCTTTCATAGATTAAAACTTTATTTCCTACAAATTTATTTTCTGCAAATTTCAATTTTAGCATATTTAATTTTCTGCAATTTTCTTGCTTTGGGTAATTACTATTGTTCATTTGATTTAGGACCTATGAAAAATAATAGGAAGTAGGTGAATGCTAAAAACAACCTAATATTATTTTAGGACCCTATTTTTGTTTTATAGGAAGTAGTTAGGTTGAGTGACACAATTATAATGAAATCCCTCCTAATAATCAAAAGAACTGTAGAAAGTTACCTTTTACTTTGGCAATTTTAATTCTAGTAAAAAAATATTTTCCAAGTACTTTTACTTTTTTCCTAATTATGTTGAAATTAGTTGTATAAACGCATCTAATTTTAGTAGCATTAGGATTGTTTAGTAATTTTAAATTTATTTCTTTTCTACTATGTTAAGAGTATTTATAAGTTTTGAAATTTATATTTAGAACTTAGCAGACAATACGTTAAGAATATTTATAAGTTCTGAAATTTATATTTAAACTTGGCAGACAGTAGGATTGAAACAGAAAAATCAAAACCCAAACAGAAAATTAAAAAAAAATATATAAAAAAATAAAAAATAAAAAATAAAAAAATAATAATATAAAATCAAAGAGAGAAAATAAAAAAAATTGCTAGGTGGAGAAAAAACAGTCCAATAAACCTCTAGAAAATATTAAAAAAATAAAATAAAATAATAATAATAATAATAATAATAATAATAATAATAATAAATAATAATAAAAACAAAAATAAAAATAAAAATAAATGAATAAATATTATTATTAGAAATGATAATAAAAATGATAAATATATAATAAAAATAAAATAAAATAAAAATAAAGTATATATATTAAAATAATATATATATATATATATATATATATATATATATATAAATAAAAATAAAATAAAATAATAATAATAATAATAATAATAATAATAATAATAATGAAACAACAACAGGGCGGTCCTGAAACATTGAGGTTTCGGAGAACACGGACTTGGGGCTCTGGCGATTTGGCGGGAAAACCTTTGAACAGGCGTCGGGCGATGCTCGAGGGTTTCTGGCCCGTAAGATCTTTCCAGAGACTTTGGTGTTTTGGTTTTGAACTACTCTGAAGGTTTGCTCGTTGCTCCGGGAGGGCCCGATGGGGTCTCCTCCAGTCCCTCTTGCGGGGAGAAAAAGTTCTTATGCTGAGATGTTGAAAGAAAACCCCTCGTCTTCCACTGGTGAAGCTCAGAGGAATACTTTTCAAACGCTACTCAAAAATGCTGGCAACATCCCAAATGCTCACCGCGTTAATGGATGCCTCCCGCAATCCGCTTCCCAGACCTAAGATTGTTATCGAACCCAAGCTGGTCGAGGATACAATTGTCTACCGAGCTAACCATGACTTGATCTGCAAATTCATGGGCATCCGACCTTCTCTGAATTTTTTGCATACCTGGGTTCGACAGAACTGGGAGCCACAAGGTGAGTACTCTTTATGGC
This sequence comes from Wollemia nobilis, assembly GCA_028583015.1. NCBI lineage: Eukaryota > Viridiplantae > Streptophyta > Pinopsida > Araucariales > Araucariaceae > Wollemia > Wollemia nobilis. The sequence goes on from JAQPPZ010003510.1 coordinate 3,050,583, forward strand.
CAATAAGCAATGGGTATTTTATTATTAGTTTCTCTTCTTTAGCAGATAGAAACAGAGCATTTGAATCGAAAAAGAGAAACCACGGACCAGCAGGGTTATTTGTTCAACCCTGGAGAGTGGGCTTTGATCCTCGCATTGAACCCACGGTCTGTTCCGGTCTGGATCCGACTGTACGCTCTCCCGATGGAGTTTTGGGGTGAGCAGGTTCTAGAAATAATAGGTAATTCCCTAGGCAGATATATAGGAGTCTCTAGAGACACCATAGAGGGAAATACAACTGTTTTTGCTAGAATCTGTGTAGAAATGGACATTAGCCAGCCCTTATCAGCTGAGGTGGAGCTTGAGTTGGCAGGAGTTCCCTGGATCCAGCAGTTAGACTATGAGGCCCTACCTTTCAGGTGCAGAGTTTGCCATAAGCATGGACATTTGGCAAGGTTCTGTCCTAACACCTCGAGCACAAAAGCGGAGGCTTCGATTGGAATGCCAAGCCGCCCTAGAGAGGGTAATCCCACCCCTGTCAATGAACCTTCCAACACTTCTCCAGGTCCTGATGCTCAGAAGGATGGCTTTGAACAGCCGAAACGAAGGAGAAACAAAAAGAAAAATGGCAAGGAGCAGATGCATCTCAAGCCAAACAACCGGTATGAGATTTTTAAGTCATTAGTGGATCTGGAAGACCAAGTCATGGAGGGAGTGGATGGGAATGGTGAGATTAATAACACTCACTCCCAAGATTCTCCTTCATCCACTCCTGTTGCCGAACAGGTGACTGCACCCTTGGAGAGTATGCAGTCAGAGAACCCAGGGGCATTGGTGATACACTCCCCAGCACAACCGGCTATTAAAGATGTCACTATGGGAAATGCAGATAAAAATAGAGAAAGGCCAGCTTTAGGGATCACTCAGGTGGAGAAGAGATCTAAAAACAATAACTCTCAAGGAGCGGGAAGAAAATCCAATAAGGAACTGCTCACAGCACAAGGAGATAAGCTGATCAATGGAGGATCGGTGAGGTCAATTGATTCTTACTGCTCCCAAGGTTTTCAATGATTATACAATCTTGGAACGTTAGGGGTTTAAACAGTAGAACCCATCAATCTGCTGTTCAAAGACTCTTAGGGAAGTATAAAACAGATTTTTTGCTTATCCAGGAGACAAAAATGTCGCTGGATCTTATGAGTAAAACTGTTAGTAGGATTTGGAGGGGCGCTGGGTATATGGATGTGGCTGCCCAAGGTGCCTCAGGGGGGATTGTCACTCTTTGGAACCCCCTGGAATGGACTGCTTTAGAACATATAGCCTGGAGGGGTGTTCTCACATCTCTCTTCAGGAATATTGTCACAGCTGAGCATGTACTAATTACAAATTTCTATGGGGCTCAAAGCCTTGATGGCCAGAGGCTCCAATGGAAAGTTGTTCACAACATGAGGTCCTCTAGACAAGTTTGTGACTGGATCATTGTTGGAGATTTTAATGCCAAATTATCTGCTCGGGATCAGGAAGGTGGAACCCCTGTTTTGGACCCGGGGGACAGGCTTCTGATTGCCCAGGTCCAGGCTTTTCACTTAGTGGATATCCAAGGCCCTGGAACTTTTTTCACTTGGACTAACAAGAGGAGGGAGCCACACTGTAGGAAGGTAAAGCTAGATCGCTTTCTGGTCTCAGAGGAGGCATTTGTTAAGTGGAATGTTAAATTCCAGATTTTGGATGGCCCTGTTTCTGATCATTCCCCCATCCTGCTGGAGGGTGGGACTCAGACAGGGCAGTACCACAAACCGTTTAGATTTGAGAATTTTTGGCTACAAAAGGAGGATCTTCATGAGAAAATTCCGCAATGGTGGGATGAAGGTCGTCCACCTTTTGGGACAGCTATGTTTAAATTCCACAAACAGCTTCATTTTGTCAAAAGTAAACTGAAACAGTGGAGGCACGCCAATAAGTCGGATTTCCAGCTGCAAAGAGCCCCCTTGATGGTCCGCTGGGAGGAGGTACAGAAACAATTCAGGGAAGGAATAATTACTGAACAGCTTAAAACTGAAGATGATGCCCTGCGCAAAGCTGTTGAGGACATTGATAACCAAGAGGAAATTTACTGGAAACAGCGGGCTAGAAATTCTTGGTTATTGGAAGGAGATAGAAATACAAAATTTTTCCATAGATCAGCCTGTGCTAGAAGACAGATGAATAACATGGCAGTTCTACATGATGAGAATGGACACTCCTTTGATACTCTTCCTGGTATGCACTCCCACTCAGTGGATTATTTCTCTAAGCTTTTTGCAAAAAATAGGGAGCAAGATGTGGGGGCTCAAAATGAAGTTCTTGATGTTATTCCCCCTATTGTCACTCAAGAAGAAAATCAGGCTCTCCTTAGACCCATTGATAGAGATGAATTGAAGTGTGTGGTCTTTGGAATGAGCACAGGCAAATCTCCCGGTCCAGACGGTTTTCCTATTGAGTTTTTCCAGGCCTTTTGGGATACCTTAGAGGATGATGTTTTGGCTGTTACAGAGGAGTCCAGAATCAATAAGAGAATGCTTAAGGCTCTAAATCATACCTTCATCACTTTAATTCCTAAGGGGGAGGAAGGGGTTCATATCTCTGACTTTAGGCCTATTGCCTTATGTAATGTGATTTACAAAATTATCACAAAGATAATAGCTGAACGTCTTAAACCTCTCCTTCATAACCTCATCTCCTCAGAACAAGGGGGATTTGTTGAGGGTAGACAGATTTTGGATGGAGTGGTTCTTGCCCAGGAGGCTATTCATTCAATGCAAAACTCCGGTAACAAAGGAATGTTCATCAAACTGGATATGTCCAAGGCTTATGATAGAGTGGAGTGGGGCTTCCTGTCAAAGATGTTGGCAGCCTTTGGTTTTTCCCAGGACTGGATAGACTGGGTTATGAGCTGTGTTTCCACGCCTTCTTATTCTGTTCTAATTAAGGGGCTTCCCTCGCCTCCTTTTGGAGCTTCTCGCGGTCTCCGACAAGGGGACCCCTGCTCTCCCTATCTATTCCTTATTTTGGCTGAAGGATTAGGTAGACTCTTCTTCAGAAGAAGACTTCAAGGCCTGTTAACAGGTATTAAGGTTGGTGCAGAAATTCTAACTCATTTGCAATTTGTGGATGATACTGGCCTGGTTGGAGTGGCCAGTCTCAGGGAAGCCAGGGGAATCAGAGACTCTCTCAATGTTTACCTTAGGGCCTCCAATCAGGTTATCAATGACAGAAAATCCAAAGTGGTCTTTTTCAACCTTGATCAAAGGCTTCAGGACAGAATTATGGAGATTTTGGGCTTCACTAGAACCTCTCTTCCTATAGTCTACTTGGGGGTTCCTTTGCACTTCAAGAAATTGAAAATTGACATTTGGAAAGATCTTTTGGATGGCTTCAAAGACAGAATGAACCATTGGTCTCATAAATGGTTAAGCTATGGCGGCCGATTAACCTTCTTACAGTCAGTTATCCAAGCCATGCCAATTTATAAATTCTCTATCCTGGCTGCCCCACCTTCTATTTGGAAAGAGTTGGATAAATTGGCCAGAAGATTCTTATGGGAAGGAGCAAATGGTGAGAGGAAATGGGCCTTGGTTGGCTGGGATAAGGTTACGCAGCCCAAAGAAAAAGGAGGGCTGGGATTGAGAAGCTCTAAACTCAACAACATAGCCTTAGCAGGTAAATTGTATTGGAGATGGATCTCCCGACCATCATCTTTATTCAGTAGAATCTTAACCAGCAAATATCTGGGCCAAGTTCATCCCTCTGAAATAAGCCGCTTCCCTTTGGATGGTAATGGATCCCTCGTCTGGCAAGCTCTCAAGTTGGGTTCTCAAGTTATTAAAGACCAATTGTTCTGGAAAGTGGGAAGAGGGGAGAAGGCACATTTCTGGACTGACTCATGGGACCAGTATCCACCCATCATTGCGGAATATCCTGAATTGCTTCCAATTAAATCAGCCATAGAATCCCAGGGATGGGTCACTATTGAGAATTATTTCAACACTAGCCAGTTGGGTGAGTATAAATTCAAGAAGTTTAAGCGGTTGGAGGAGTGGCCGGTCACAATCCCTCCGGCGCTAGCAACCATTTTGACCAACATCTTGACATCTCGGTTTCTCACGGGCAGAGATGAAGAGGATGAGTTAGCTTGGGGCCATGGGAACCTCGGGGTTTATACTGTGAAGGCTGGATATGATCAGATCCTCCCAGAGCCTCCCCCGCATTCATTTTCGGTTCAATATTGGAAGAAGATTTGGTATTCCAAGTGCTGGCCGAAAGTGAACTTCTTTGCCTGGCAGTTTATGCACAATGGCATTCTCACCTTCGATATCCTCAGAAACAGAGGAATCATTGGCCCTTCTCAGTGTATTTTATGTCATAAGAATGAGGAGACTGCTGATCATTTGATGTTTGAGTGCTCTTTCACAGGTCAGATTTGGAATCGGTGGTTTTCCTATTTTAAACTCCAGAGTAATGGTGCTCTGACTCGGAACAATATCTGGCAAAGATGGAAGAAAGGCAGATTTAAATCTAAAGCCCTCCGTCTGGGGTGGGATCTTGGTCTTTCCTTCATCTGGTGGCAAGTGTGGTTGGAAAGAAACGCTCGAATCTTTAGAGAGACCTTCTCCTCGCTTGATGGAATATGGCAGGTTATCTGGAGCAAAGTCACAGAGACGGTTGCCATATTTGCTGAAGAGGAAATTTTGGCTGAGCTGGGTCCTCAGGAAGAGAGAGCTGTTGCACAGGTTAGAAAGAACATAGCCAGTTGGAAACCCCCCCAGCAGGCTGGGTTAAAATTAACACAGACGGAGCTGCAAAGGGCAATCCGGGCAATGCTGGAATTGGTGTTGTGTGTCGTGATCATGCTGGAACTATGCTTTACTGGGAACTGCAGGGTCTGGGAAGAGCCACCAATAATGAAGCCGAAGCCTATGCTATCAAAATTGCTTCCATCTGGGCTGTTAAGCAGGGATACAGAAAGATAATCCTTGAGACAGATTCTCAAATTTTGGTTGGCGCTCTTGATTGCTTGAGGAACTTTGCTTTGAAAGCTTGGAAGATACAGATTTTAGTCTCTCAAATCAAGGACCTTTGGAAGGAATTAGAAGATGTGATCCCTATCCATGTGAGTCGTGACTTAAATTCGACGACCGATTTCCTTGCAAAGATGGGTGCGGAAAAGGAGGTTGGAGTTCAGCTGCACAGTGACATGCCTGTGGAAAATGCTGAGATTCGACAGGGACTTGCAAAATTCTTGAATCAATGAGAAAATTCTGTACTAAGGGTGATTTTCGTCGCGTTTTCGTGACCTGCACTGCTGTCGCGGCCCTTGGCAGGAAACTGTCGCGATATCGCGACAGGTTTTGTCGCCACGGCCTTTGGAAGGTTCCCGTCGCGATATCGCGACGCTTTGAGCGCAGGGGCAAGAAGGAGGAAAACAGTCGCGATATCGCGACGGTTTTTGTGTTTCGGAGACAAAAGGAAAAACCGTCGCGATATCGCGACAAGTTTTGTCGCCACGGCCTTTGGAAAGTTCCCGTCGCGATTTCGCGACGCTTTGAGCGCAGGGGCAACAAGGAGGAAAACAGTCGCGATATCGCGACGGTTTTTGTGTTTCGGAGACAAGGGGAAAAACCGTCGCGATATCGCGACAAGTTTTGTCGCCACGGCCTTTGGAAGGTTCCCGTCGCGATTTCGCGACGCTTTGAGCGCAGGGGCATCAAGGAGGAAAACAGTCGCGATATCGCGACGGTTTTTGTGTTTTGGAGACAAGGGGAAAAACCGTCGCGATATCGCGACAAGTGTTGTCGCCACGGCCTTTGGAAGGTTCCAGTCGCGATTTCGCGACGCTTTGAGAGCAGGGGCAACAAGGAGGATAATAGTCGCGATATCGCGACGGTTTTTGTGTTTCGGAGACAAGGGGAAATTTCGTCGCGATATCGCGACGTTTTTGATGCCTGGGAGCCAGATAGAAGTACTGTCGCGATTTCGTGACACTTTTGGCGAACTGATGACTTCTGGAAAAGACGTCGCGATTTCGCGACCATTTTGGAGCTTGTGCCTCATGAAGATAATTCGTCGCGATTTCGCGACACTTGGGAGGACTGGTTGCAGATTGACAATCTTGTCGCGATTTCGTGACACTTCTGGCGTAAAGGAGGCAAACGAAAAATACGTCGCGATATCGCGACCTTTTTGAGGGATGACTGCTCGGAGGAGAACCCGTCGCGATATCGCGACAATGTTGGTGGTCAGGAGTTGCTGGCTATGGCTGTCGCGATTTCGCGACATGTCGCGATTTCGCGACCGGTTGCCCGGCTGTGGCTTTGGTTGCCTTGACTGTCGCGATATCGCGACATGTTGCGATTTCGCGACATGTCGCGTTTTCGCGCCTGGTTTTCTTCTTGTGCTTAGTGTTGGGAAGTGCTGCCCTCTTGCCCTTTGTGTTGGCTTCTTGCTTCCTGGTTCTTGGTTGGGATGTTTTCGATCCCTCTTGTATTTACTCTTTGTATTAATATAAGTTTTTCACTTTCTTCAAAAAAAAAAATAATAATAATGAAATAAAATAGAGGTATTATAGAGAACTGAATCAATATAACTATAAAGTGGCAGGACAAATATATTGTATCATGAAAATTTCAATTAAAAAAATATTTGAAAGGGTGTAGTAAAAATTAAATCCTATTGGTAACTCAACTAGAAAATCACTAATTAATGGGCATAGGTTTTAACTATACAAAGAGCCACTATCTAAAAAAAAAAAAAAAATCATACACCACCTTAAACAACAAACTGATTTGCAGTGCATTTATGAACTGCAACCAACGACTATCCAATAATTTCTCTTTGAAAAGAAAAAATAATATATATATATATATATATATATATAAATGATTATGCTTCCTTTATTTCATCATGAAGTATCTGTATTCCCTTCCATTTTCAGTCTTAATGTTTCAAAGATAGCTTAAGAAGATGTTTTCTCTAAAAACCTTGTAGGAAAATGATTACCACATGATACATAGTACTTTGTTGCTAGATGAAATCTAGGTATTTTTCAAATACTCAAACTATATCTAGTATTTTGAGCAAAATTTTCATTGGAAATAACACAAATATTTTAAAATGTTGTAAGTGAATCCTAGATGATCAAATTTTTCTCTTTTGACCATGCACAAATACATATCTAAAAACATTGTGAAGTTTTGGAAAAATTAACTCGTGTTATTTTTTCCATAAAGTAAAAAGTTTCCCTTGGTTATCTATTTTTACGCATGGTCTAGAGTAATGAATTGGCAAAAGGACAAGCTCGCCCTTCACCCTAAAAAAAAAAATACCTTGCTCCTCATCTAATCGAGCAAGTATCCTACTAAATTCTTGCTTCTCCTCAAAATAAGCAAGATCCCAAAAAAGTAATAAAAATTTTCTTGCTTCTCTTCAAAATAAGCAAGAACCTCAAAAAGCACTAAAAATCTCTTGCTCCTCCAAAAATGAGCAAGTACCTCAAATAAAACAAAAATAAAACAAAAATAAAAAAAAAGGGGGCAAAAGAGCTTGAATCCCTAGAATTCTCAGTATCTCAAACACCATGGGGTACTCTTTATTAAGGTATCCTTACGTATTAGCACTAAGTCTGGATAAGACCTCTAGATGCTCATAAGATAAGCTAGCTTTTTGGCATACATAACCCTTGTTGTTTTTCAATCCTTGCTCATAATGGAAAATGAATCCTCATTGCACACACAGTTGGTCTTGAAAGAAGCTTGAGAATACTAGGAGAACTTCGACACTATATTGATTTGTGAAAGAAGTAAATGAATTTGTTTCATAATTTCTAGAATGTTTGAAGTCCTTGAAGAATAATCCTAGAAACATCACATGTAGGTAAAACTCAAAAGCAAACCTTCATGAAAGTACTATGGTTTCAATTTGTTCTTTTTCTACAAAAACATGGCTTGTGTCCATCACATTTTCATCATTTAGAAAAAATGCCATCTTAAATATCTATTTCACTTTTTCCCTTGATTGAAGATATCCTAGAAGGCTGAAATCAGATTTTATATTCATTACCTTTCTATCTTGGAAACTTCTTAATGACATACAGGAAGCACAATCACAAAAATTATAATAAACCCCCATATATAAAACTTATTATTATATTATCCACCAATATAAATAAAACACCCTCCATTTTGTTTTAGCTGAAATTATAGTTTGGGGGGGGAAGTAAATAAGGTATACAATGTTCACAATTCAGTTTGGGGAAAGAATCAGGTAATGTATTTTCTTAAACTCTAACAACTATAGTTTTGTAGATATCTTCTATAGACAATAGAGTTTATAATATAGTTTAGAGGTATAGTATAGGTAATATAATATTTTATAGTTATAAATAATAATAATAATAATAATAATAATAAAATGAATATATATTATATTAATTTACTATTTTTAATTACTATATATTTACTTTGATCATTCTTATCGAAAAAAATAAAGATAAAAAAAAAATAATAATAATAAAATAATATATATAAATAATAAAATAAAATAATAATAATAAATAAATTAAAAAATAAAAAATAAAAATAAAAAATAAATAAACTTTAAAAGTTAATTTAAATTTTATATGTTACATATATAATGATGTTCTTATTGATAGTATGGGTTTGTAGATAACATTATTATAGAAGTTATAAGTCTTATTTATGCATAGTTTTGATATACATCTAAATAAGTCCAATTAGCACTATTGACTTTTGCATCGGAAAGTGTGTTTAGATAGATAGAAGTTGAAATATTGTTGTTATAGGAACTGATTACACTAAAATATAACACATATTCATTGTATGATTTATAGTACCTTCTTGTTTCAACTTATTTAATTTGAAAAAAATGATGATAATCCCATTTTAGCCAAATGACAATTTGCATCGTGCTTATTATCAAATGTATATCACATTCAAAACAAATATTGTTTAAAATGGAATATCAAGGTAAAAAATTGGACTTACATGAACAAGGCATCAATCATCTATTATAGACCAAATTTTGGATTTATGCAACTGTTATAACTGCGGAGTTTATCCATTGAGATTGTTGTATTAATCTTGTGTGCATGAGGACATACACTTCCTTCAGTTTGGGGGAATGATGAGTGCCAAATTGACACATATTTTATGCAAATATTATCTATTTTCTATCTGCAAAATTATGAAAGTAAATGTGTTTTAATGATTATTTTTACCTTATTTATGTGATTTATTAGTAAATTTGATAAATGAGGTTAAAATGATAAATGATCATATTTTACACAAATTGTGCGAAGTTTTTGTATCTTTTTGGCAGGTAATATCACAACAAAATACAAGTCATATATTGAAGAAAGGATGAACAAATATCGAGGAGACACGTGGATGCGTGCTATGGAAGGGCGCTATGGAAGGGTGTTATGGAAGCCTAGAAAATTCTGTGGAAAAATCTATTTTGAAAATGCCACCTATGCTACAGCCTGGTCAAACACCACATGGGCAGCTGAAAGAATCAAGAATGAGAGGGTTCAAATTCCACATAGGCATTTAGAAGAATCAAACGTGGGTGACTCATCATTTATTTGGGGCATGAAGTTGTTATGAGATTTTCTATAACAATACATGAATATTTGTAATAAATGCATCCTTACCTAAAAGAAATGATCAAAGCTATAGAAAAAGTCTAAATCAATTGTTGTATTGTTATGTAGCTATCCCACCAAGTCAAAGTTAGTATTATGTTATAATTAGTTGCCACTTGGAACAATTAGAATATTTATTGAGTCCAAGTATTTTAGGAGATGTGTTAATTTAGATTTTTCTTGTTAGAATAAAGTTGTTGCGTGATAAAGTCCAAACCAAATGGGAGGAATATGGGGAGTTATGTTTGGAATTGTTTGAGTGACAATATATATTTGCATACAAGGCCTTTGAAAAGGCCTAGTTGGATGCCGAGAGAATGTAGAAATATCTGTAATCTATGATTATTCCTAATGTAATCTTCTATATGCAATTCTGAAAGTTGGATGCGCAGCCATGTACGTTTGATTTTCAATAATAAAGAAGCAACAATATTTTTTTCAAGATATGGTAACTGTGTTTTATAATTATTTTATATTTTGCTTGCTTTGGTAATTTTTATTTTTTTTATTCTCTTGTAATTATGAAATAATTAAGAATTACATTAATTAAATGAGAGTCTATTACTGAATAGAAAATAGGGGAAGGGGTTCACACTAACCTTTCGGAGGTAGGGCCCACTCCGAAAGGTTAGTCCCTAATCTCTCCCCCGATAAATAGAGTTAGAATGTAGAATAAATTTTAAAGCATAAACTTAATTAAGTTGCATACAAAAATAATTATAAATATATTATGCATCATTAAATCATTCATGGATCCACATATACTCATATAGAACAATTCATAAATTGCATATTTTATTTTATTTTCTGTAAAATTTTAATTTTTGCAACACATGAAACCAGAAAGAGATCTGAACTAATCTTAGTATTAATTACTATGGTACAATCTATACTGGATTGCTACTCTTTAAATCTAACCTTGATTAACCTAGATTTACAAAATTAAATGTAAGCTACTACATCTGATCACTTTGCGGTTCTCTTGAATCAGCTAACCCCTTTGTTGGGTGCTCTAATGCTCCTCCATATCCTGTATTTGATCTTCGTCAGTAGTGAATTGAATCACTTCCCTCACCTTGAACAGTGTAAAATTATTTGTGTCTAGAGCTAAGGACTTGGTCCTAGCCATATTTTGGGTGGGATAATGTGAGGGGCTATCTACATGGACCTCATACTCTCAGAGTATATTTGATAATACCTCTACTTCCTGTATTTTATTTACTGCATTGGGAGGAATTTGGTGCTCTTGCTAATTTATCACCAGGGTGGTAGAGACCACAAAATATTGGCCAACCACCAGATCAGTCTGGATCAATGGAGATATCAGATCCAGGGTTGAGGTTGCAGCTAAATCTCATGTTTGAGGTGAAGGATGAGCTATTATCTCCTTCCCACTTGACATCATAGTGGATGCAACAATCCTTGCTTGCTCCTAGGGGGCTGCATCTAAAATTATCATTGTCACCTTAAATAAGTCCGAGTCCTAGTTGATGATTTGGAGGGTGGGGTCTTGATAGTCCTCTAGCATCATGACGAGGACCAGAGGGACCACTTTCTCTATCAAAAAATGTTTGCAATTTTGGGTACCTTGAGTACATTGCCTTTGCTCAAGTATAGTTGTTGTCATTGATGTCAAAGGAGCTCTTGGTAGTTGTTGTCTTTGATATCAAGGAGTTCTTGAAGCAATTTGTTTCTATGTCAAAGAATGTGTTTTGTTGAAGGTTTCAGCTGGTCAGTAAGTCTCCAAGAAAATCAGAGTAGCCTAGTTGCAAAAGATCAAGAAAAAGATAAGTTAGAAAAAGTTTGCGGTGGCTGGAAAAACTGTCACGATTTCACGACATGTTTAGGAGAGAGAAAATGCTGGCAAAACTGTCGCAATTTCGTGACATGTTTGAGGAGAGAGAAAGTTTTGGCAAAAATTTCATGATTTCGCGACATGCTGGAAGGCAGAGACGAAGCAGGCAAAATTGTTGCGATTTTGTGACATGTTTGAGGAGAGAGAAAGTTCAGGCAAAACTATCATGATTTCGCGACAAGTTGAGTTGGCAGTGTTGAGTTGTAGGAAGTGTCACGATTTTGTGATAGGTAATAGAGAAAGCTTTTGAAAGCTGAAAGCGTCACGATTTCATGACAGGTTTCAATGAAGTTGTACGGATGCAGAAAGTGTCATGATTTCATGACAGGTTGAGTTGGCAGCTTGTAGTTGGCGAAAGCGTCACGATTTCGTGACATGTTCCAGTTTTGCATGCATTTTGTAGAAAAGAGCTTAAGGCAGCGAAAGCGTCATGATTTCGTGACATGTTCCATTTTCATTGGTGCAAACCGAGAAAAGGTTGAAGAAGCTAGAAGTGTCACGATTTCACGACAGAATTGCAAATGACATTAGCAAGAGGCAAAGGTGTTGCAATTTCATGACGAAAGCGGAGAAGAAGGCTTTGAAGTCTAAAGCATCATGATTTCATGATAGAATTGTAGATGATGTCAGCAAGAGGCAAAGGTGTCGCGATTTCATGATAGAAGCGGAGAAGAAGGCTTTGAAGTCTAAAGCGTCATGATTTCATGATAGAATTGCAGATGACGTCAGCAAGAGGCAAAGGTGTCATGATTTCGTGACAAAAGCAGAGAAGAAGGCTTTGAAGTCTAAAGCGTCATGATTTCATGACAGAAGTGAGATGACGTCAGTAAGAGGCAAAGGTGTCACGATTTCACAACAGAAGCGGAGAAGAAGGCTTTGAAGTCTAAAGTGTCATAATTTCATGACAGAAGAGCAAAGGAAGAAGACAAAAGCAAAAGCGTCATGATATCGCTACAACAAGCTATAGAGGGTGTACGACAGGCAAAGGTGTCACGATATCACAACATGTTGAAGTTTCATTCCAAAAACTTTAGGGAGGCAGTGAAGCTGACAGAGTTAAATTTGGGTCGATGCAGCGCAGGGTTTTACAGCCGACGTGATTGAAGGTTAAACAGTTGACTAAGATCAAGGTTCTAATCTTGAGATTATGAGTATAAAAGGAGGGATGCTTGAAGAGTTTGGTAATCGATCGAAGTGTGCGTTCGAAGTGCGATCTACGTAATTATAGTTTGAGGGAGAAGTTCGATCGTCGAGAAGCAGAGTGTGCAAAGTCTGTGCTACTGTGGTTGCGCAAAGTGTGCGAAGACTATACTGCGATGGATGCACAAAGGAGCAAAAGCTGTTGATGTTGTGACATTTGGAGACAATGTGCAGAAGTGAGAAGTTCGATAGTCGAAGTGTTGTATGCTGCTATGTTGCGCAGTCTATGCGAAAGTTGGTTTCGTCTAATGCAGCTATGACAGAACAGTGAAGACTTGGGGATAGCATTGAGCAAGCATTTGAAAGCTTGTGAACCATTTTCTTTAAACAATTTTTGAGGACCAGATTGAGGACAGAGATTGAGGCATAAAGAGGACATTTGTGCTAGATCGAAGGACTACGTTTAGTGCAAATTCAAGGACCAACTTTGTGGTGACAGAGTTGAGGACAGAGATCTCCAGCCAGAGCAGGGAAGACAGGTGTCTTCTATGGATAGAGTTCCACTTGCTAAGGGCAGAGGAGGTAGAGGTCTTCTAGAGGGTCACCATCCAAAGCAGAATTAGGGGAAGGTGTCTCCTTTGAGTCGAGGCTCATAAACATTGTAATCGGGAAGGATTCCCAGAGGACTTTGATACAACTTTTAGAAGAAAAGTTTTATCCATGGAGTAGCCCACCTTGGGTGAACCACGTAAATTGCTGTGTCACTTTGTGGATTATATTTTGTGCATTATTTTACTGTTGTTATTATTGCTATATTTATTCTGCATGTTATTGATTTGAAAGCTGCTTTGAAAGATAAAGTTAAAAGTGGTCTTATACTGTTCACCCCCCTCTCAGTATAAGCTTGTGTTCTTCAATTGGTATCAGAGCGGGTTCCTTCGAAAAGGTTTTACAGTCGGAAGGAAGAACTGGTTAAGAACACAATGGATTTCTCAGGTGGCAATGCAACACCTATTCTTGATGGATCAGATTTCGGTCTGTGGAGTGCAAGAATGAAAGTCTATCTAATGGCTCTTGGTAATGAGGTATGGGAAGTTATTGAAGATGGGTACACCATTCCTGCAAATGGTCCTTATACTAAAGAAGACAGGCTCCTACATCACAGCAACTCAAAAGCCATGAATGCAATCCTGAAGGGTTTACAGAAGGCTGATCTTACCAAAGTTATTCACTGCAAGACAACTAGTGAAATGTGGAAACAATTGTAGGTTGTTCATACAGGTGATGCAAATGTCCGAAAGGCCAAATTGAGACATTTTAAAGGTATGTTTGAACAACTCAAGATGAATGATGATGAAAATATTAGTGACTACATGCTTCGTATGGATGAGATTGTGAACTCTATGAAAGACTTAGGTCTTGAACTTGCTGAAAATGATGTGTGTGATAAGATTTTAAGATCTCTTCCTAATAGATTTAGTGAAAAGATTTCTGCAATTGAGGAAGCCAAAGATTTAGATAAGTTGAAAAAGGATGAGCTCCATAGTATTCTTGCAGCATTTGAGCTGAGAACTCAAGTGAAAGTTGATGTAAAGAAAGAGGCAGCTTTCAAAGCTACCAAGAAATCAAAAGGCAAACAGATTCAAGAAAGTGATGAGTCTTCTAGTGAGGAAGAAGCATATTACAACAATAAAGGCAAGTTCTCTAGAAAGCTCAAAAGCAAGAAAAATATAAGATGTTTCAACTGTGGAAAGTATGGTCACTATGCTACTGACTGTACTGTTTCCAAAAATGAAAGTGATGAAGATATACAGGATGTTAAGAACAAGGATTCTGAAAAGCACAGGTATTACAGAAAGAACAAAGATGAGCACAACAATCAAGGAAAGAGGTATTCACACAAGAACAAGAAGAGCTTCTATCTGGACAAAGCAAGTAAGTGTTCCAGCAGTGATAGTGAAAGCTCTTCCAGTGATAATGAAAATGAGATGCTGTTCATTTCAAAAAAGGAGGAAGAACCGAAACATAAATTCATTGTCATGAAATGTTTTAGATGTGGAAATTTTGGGCACCTTGAGGATGATTGCACAAATAATGAATTGGTTACTAGTATGTATGAGGATGCTTCAGAAAATGATAAGGAAGATGCATGTATGGTTTTTGAAAAGGGTAGCACCTCTAGTGATAAGAAATCTAAAAAAGGCCTTGATAATTCAAAGTGCAATCAAATAGAGGATCTTGAATGTGAACTCAATAATGCTCTCAGTGTTTTGAAAAAGGAAAGAAAGATGAATGATAGACTCAAGATTAAGTTAGATGAATGTTGTGTGGAGAGAGACGATCTTATAGAAAGTCTTGACTTCTCTATAGCCAAAACACAGGAACTCAAGGATGAGTTAGAGTCTAAGATTCTTGAGTATAATGAGTTAGAGCAGAAAATGGCTTCTTTGAAAGAAGAAAATAAATATTACAAGGATAAGCTCTATAGATTTTAGGATAGCTCCAAGAAGGTTAAGTCTCTCATCAAAAATCAAAGAAATCCAACAGATAAAATAGGTCTCGGTTTTGTTGAGCCACACAAGAAACAGGTTGGGGAATCTAGCAAAAGTTTTAAAAAGGAAGAAAGTTCTGATGAAGAAAGTACTTCAGATCATGAGTCCGTGAGTGATGAATGCGCAAAAATAGAAAATAGATTTCTAAATATGAAACAGAAGTTTTCGGGACCCAAGAGATCGATTAAAAGAATATTTCACGATAGATGTTTTGCGTGTTACAGGTTTGGACACATGGCTGCACATTGTATGTCTCAAATCAAGAAGGATAACAATAATTTCAGAAGTCGTAATTTATTTCAAGGGTATTGCTACTCTTGTAATCAGTTCGGGCACAAGGCAATTTTTTGCAATGCAAATAACAGAAACTGGGTTAGTTAGAACAGGCAGATTCAAAGAACAACTATGCCTGAAAGAAATAATGTTGTTATTTGTTACAAGTGCAACAACACAGGTCACACAACCAGTCAGTGCAGAGCTGATCTTCCAAGGTACAAGAATAGGAACAGTGGTATAAACAGGTCCAAGGATCAAGGTGTGGACAAGAAAAGAGATGAGAACAAGAACAAGAAAAGTGCCAAGAACAAAAACATTAACAAAGAGCTCAAGAAAAGGCCCGACAAAGAAATTGTAGACACTGATGATGATGAGTGTCTAATGGGAGTTTCACTCCCAACCCTATTTTAAATCACCTCAATAGGAGGTGGGGGAGGGACTAAGCTAAGAGACTCATTCTTAGTCCCAAGCCCCAAAGGTGACCCTTTGCCATTGATGACAAAGGGGGAGAGATTTGAGTAAGGGGGAGAGATATGAGTAAGGGGGAGAGCTTCTAGTGAAGAGGAAAGCTTCAAGTCAGGGGGAGCAAAACTTCAAAGAGATTGATTTCAGTTTTGGCTCTTGAAGATGTGTTTTTAGTAAAGGTTTGCCATCAATGACAAAGGGGGAGATTGTTGGCAATTTTGGGTACCTTGAGTACATTGCCTTTGCTCAAGTATAGTTGTTGTCATTGATGTCAAAGGAGCTCTTGGTAGTTGTTGTCTTTGATATCAAGGAGTTCTTGAAGCAATTTGTTTCTATGTCAAAGAATGTGTTTTGTTGAAGGTTTCAGTTGGTCAGTAAGTCTCCAAGAAAATCAGAGTAGCCCAGTTGCAAAAGATCAAGAAAAAGATAAGTTAGAAAAAGTTTGCAGGCGATTGGAAAAACTATCGTGATTTCGTGACATGTTTTAGGAGAGAGAAAGTGCTAGCAAAACTGTCATGATTTCGTGACATGTTTGAGGAGAGAAAGTTATGGCAAAACTGTCATGATTTCACGACATGCTGGAAGGCAGAGACGAAGCAGGAAAAACTGTCATGATTTCGTGACATGTTTGAGAAGAGAGAAAGTTTAGGCAAAACTATCGTGATTTCATGACAAGTTGAGTTGGCAGTGTTGAGTTGCAGGAAGTGTCGCGATTTCATGACAGGCAGTAGAGAAAGCTTTCGAAAGCTGAAAGCATCATGATTTCACGATAGGTTTCAATGAAGTTGTACGGATGCAGAAAGTGTCACGATTTCATGACAGGTTGAGTTGGCAGCTTGCAGTTGGTGAAAGCATCGTGATTTCGTGACATGTTCTAGTTTCACGTGCATTTGGCAGAAAAGAGCTTAAGGCAGCGAAAGCGTCACGATTTTGTGACATGTTCCATTTTTGCTGGTGCAAACCGAGAAAAGGTTGAAGAAGCTAGAAGTGTCACGATTTCACGACAGAATTGCAGATGACGTCAACAAGAGGCAAAGGTGTCGTTTTTGAGAAAGTTTAGTCTAAGCATCAAGATTTCAGAATTATAGATGACATCAGTAAGAGGCAAAGGTGTCACGATTTCATGACAGAAGCGGAGAAGAAGGCTTTGAAGTCTAAAGCATCATGATTTCATGATAGAATTGTAGATGACATCAGCAAGAGGCAAAGGTGTCACGATTTCATGACAGAAGCGGAGAAGAAGGCTTTGAAGTCTAAAGCATCGTGATTTCATGATAGAATTGAGATGACGTCAGCAAGAGGCAAAGGTGTCACGATTTTGCGATAGAAGCGAAGAAGAAGGCTTTGAAGTCTAAAGTGTCACGATTTCACGACAGAAGAGCAAAGGAAGTAGACAAAAGCAAAAGCGTCGCGATATCGCTACAACAAGCTATAGAGGGTGTACGACAGGAAAAGGTGTCGCGATATCATGACATGTTGAAGTTTCACGCCAGAGACTTCAGGGAGGCAATGAAGCCGACAGAGTTAAATTTGGGCCGACGCAGCGCAGGGTTTTACAATCGACGTAATTGAAGGTTAAACAGTCGACTAAGATCAAGGTTCTAATCTTGAGATTATGAGTATAAAAGGAGGGATGCTTGAAGAGTTTGGCATCGATCGAAGTGTGCATTCAAAGTGCGATCTACGCAATTATAGTTCGGGGGAGAAGTTCGATCGTCGAGAAGCAGAGTGTGCAAAGTCTGTGTTGCTATGGTTGCACAAAGTGTGCGAAGACTGTACTGCGGTGGATGTGCAAAGGAGCAGAAGCTGTTGATGTTGTGACATTCAGAGAAAACATGCAGAAGTGAGAAGTTTGATAGCCGAAGTGCTGTATGCTGCTGTGTTGTGCAGTCTATGCGAAAGTTGGTTTTGTCTAATGCAGCTATGACAGAACAGTGAAGAGTTGGGGATAACATTGAGCAAGCATTTGAAAGCTTGTGAACCATTTTCTTTAAACAGTTTTTGAGGACCAGATTGAGGACAGATATTGAGGCAGAAAGAGGACATTTGTGCTAGACCGAAGGACTGCATTTAGTGCAAATTCGAGGACCAGCTTTGCGGTGATAGAGTTGAGGACAGAGATCTCTAGCTAGAGTAGGGAAGACAGGTGTCTTCTATGGATAGAGTTCCACTTGCTAAGGGTAGAGGAGGTAGAGGTCTTCTAGAGGGTCACCAGCCAAAGCAAAATTAGGGGAAGGTGTCTCCTTTGAGCTGAGGCTCATAAACATTGTAATCGGGAAGGATTCCCAGAGGACTTTGATACAACTTTTAGAAGAAAAGTTTTATCCGTGGAGTAGCCCACCTTGGGTGAACCACGTAAATTGTTGTGTCACTTTGTGGATTATATTTTGTGCATTATTTTACTACTGTTATTACTACTATCTTTATTCTGCATGTTATTGATTTGAAAGCTGCTTTGAAAGATAAAGTTAAAAGTGGTCTTATACTGTTCACCCCCCCTCTCAGTATAAGCTTGTGTTCTACAAAAAATCCTTGTGCAACCTTAGATCTGTAGTGTAATCACCCACTATTTATAGCTTGGTGTGGGGTCTGTTTTCCATTCGCCAGACCAGTTCTAACGATAGGTTCTACTTGAGGGATTTTTGCATTTGATCTTCAAAATAATCTACCCTATGTGTCACCTATAAAAGGGAGAGTTTCCCTATAACAGTTTGTTTATGGGAGCCAGAAGGATTGTAAGGTCTCCATGTGACCTTCAAGAAAAAGTACGTATCCATGTTCCAAATGGATCTCAATAAACTAAAGTGGCCCATGTACATGTAGGGGCCCATTATGCAAGGTAGTGGTAGCCAAGGAACTCCTCCCTTATTCCTTATGGATCTTATTTTAACTTCTTTAGCAATCTACCTGGTTATTTCTATGATAGCTATGGAAGTAGGGCAATGGAAAGGTAGGGCATTTGAGGATAACTTTGATCCATACAGCCTGATATACATAAATTCTTTTATCAATAAGTCACCCATCTAAACTTCATGCAAGAATGATCTTACATCGACACCAATCTTATCAGGATTTTCTTCACATAGCTATTCATGAACCACTAGAAGGACATATTGAAAGAAGGTAGCATAGCTAGAGTAGCCATCCTGTATGCAAAGTAGCTGATCTTAAATCATGGTGGCACTAACTCCTCCTATTTGAGTGACCAATGATTGCTCCATTTGCCCCAAAAATAGGTGAATTAAAAATAAGTAATATGAAAAAGAGAGAAGTTACTCCTTGTTGACCAGAATAGCCTCCTACAATTCGATTAATTCTCAGTTGATTGTCACTAATAATTTCCTCCCACCTATACATGGGTGTCTTATCTCTCTTGTTACATTGAATGATAAAAAACATAACCTCCTTGGTGATCTACTCCAAATACTTCATTTCTAGCAGTAGGTTTATTATATCCACGTAATCCTGGGCCCAAGGACAAAGTATGGATTTATGAATCAAAAAATTGGGGGGCATTGACCTGTTTCTCTTCAAAATTCTACCTGAAAAGGAGGTATCGAGCATGAAGTTGGACTGGAGGGCCAACACTTGGAAGTCCAATATCAAAGATGTAGTGGAAAGCCCGAACACCCTCCTAATTCTATCTACCATGAACCTGAATGCTACTTGGTTGGCATGATCTCTAATGATCCTATTTTTGGGATCGTATGCCACCTCCAACCATGCTAGAAGATTTGACGAGTGGTAGAATCTAGGGTAAACCAATTTTCCTAGGTTTGTGGCCCATTTTTTATAGATAGGTCTTGACTCATCTTTATATCTCTAAGCCCTCATAAAAAATCTCTTGAGAAATATTAGGTGGCATTGGTTATCCTCCTCCATTGGGTCAAATATATAAATGGTCATATTTTCTAACTCTTCCTGCTGGTCTAGCATAATTTCTTTGTTTGATATGGACTGATCTACCAGTGCTTTTGGTTCTTTAGCCCTCCTTGTCTTCTTTTCTACTAGCTAGGCCCCTATTATTCCTTTGATATGAGATTTTATGTTCGTCACCTCGGCCAAAGTAGCACTTGTAGAAGCAATCAAGTTGGGCAATTACAAATAGTGGATGCCTCTATGTGTCACAACCCTTTTGATTTATCACCAACTCAAATTCACTCTGCAACTGATGTTCATGATACCCTGTGCATGTTCCTATTCAATTCATTATCATAGATATTTTGGAGGAGCATCACCACATTTCATTTTAAAGAGCTTTGATTAATGGTAATAGGTGACACACTATTTTTTTATTGGTCGAGGAAGTTTAGTTCACCATGCCACAGGGTCTGGGTGCATGAATCAATATTTTGTCTACACTAGAGGGAGGTTCTTTCAACTTTCTTGATCATATACTTGCATTGAAGAATCCAAGTCATCCATGCACTTATTTTTTATTGGTTCAAGTGCACAACTTTGATATGAGGCACACAAAATATGTGCACCTTTATGAGTTGTAAATGTTGGAGAGGGGTAGGGCACATGAACCAGGGGGGAGGCACATGGACTTGGTGTATTTTTAATTATTTCATGAACTCTATCAAAAGCAAGTGTGTGTCAAAAATAAAATGGTGTGCATGAGTTTTATGTACCCCTTAAACTTTTGTGCACTCTAAAAGAATATAGCACACAACCTCAAAAAGTAGGTTGTGTGAGCTTTGCACATCCCTTAACTCTTGTGCATCTCATTGAAGATGGAGCGCACAACTCTAAGATGGGGTATGCAAATTTTGTGCACCCCATGACTTCTTATGAACCCCATTGAAGATGGAGTGCACGACTCTAAGATGGGGTGCACAACTTTTGGGAACCCCATGCCTTCTAGTGCACCCCATTGGAGATGGAGTGCACAACTCTAAGACAAGGCGTATGAATTTTGTGTATCCCATGACTTCTTGTGTGTCCCATTGAAGATGGAGCACATGACTCTAAGACAGGGTATGTGAATTTGCGTGCCCCTTATACTTTTGGTGCACCCCAAGGAAATAGAGCACTCGAACCAGGAAACAAGCACACGACTTCATGTGCCCTTCTAAAACTTGGGGCATCCAACACAAATTTTGAGCACCTGACAATTTTTTTTTTTTTTTCTAATTTAGGCTTAAAAAGGTGCGGTTGGTTGCAAGGCCAAAAAATCCTCAACACCCTCAAGTGAAGCTAACTGATATGTTATTGGGTCCACATTTTGCTTTATTATGAATGGACCTAACTATTTTATGGTGAATTTATCATGCAAATAGCTAGGCAAGTTAGAGTTTTGCTGATTCTCCTTGAGCACAAGGTCACCAACATAGAATTCCCTAGGATGGACCTTTGTATCATAAGATTATTTGATATGATATTGATAAATACGAAGATGCTCAAGAGCATTAATTAATCTCTCATAAAGGAGTGTAGGTTGATCAAGGCAAGCTTGTCATGCATCATCATCAGTAATGAACTCTTGCAATGAGATGTGCAATGAAGGAATTTCAAGTTCCAAGGATATAATGGCCTCATCACCATATAACAATGAGAACGAAGTTACCCTTGTTGGTATCCTAATACTCATTCTATAAACCCAAAGTGCTAGAGGTAATTGAATATGTCAATCCTTATGATGATTATTGATTATTTTATTTAGGATGGTGATAACCATTTTATTAGATGCCTCCGCTTGTCCATTAGTCTACGAATAGTAAGGAGTTGAAAAGTTGCATTGGATATGATATTTTTTGCTCGAAGCTTGAACATCCTTATTTTTTAATGGTGTCCCAATATTCGAGATGATTTTGGACAAGTTACCAAAATGACCTATGATATTATGGAGTAAGAACTTTGTGATGTGCGCACTTGTCATAGTGGTAAGTGGGATAGATTAAACCCACTTTGTGAAATATTTAGAGGTCATTAGAATAAATGTGTGTTGAACCAAGGATGGGGACAATATTTTTCCAATTGAATCAAAGCCCCATTACGAAAAAGACCATAATGAGTGTATCAGTTGTAGCGCTTGCAAAGGTACATAGGATAAATTAGCATAATATTGACATTTGATGCACCTTTTGACATAAGCACGATAATCATGCTCCATCGTAGGCTAGTAATAGCCCATGAAAAATATGCGCTTTGTGATGGCCATGCCACTAAAATGACCACCACATGTACAATCATGAGCTTGCAAAATGATCCAAGTAGATTCTTGGGGCTCTAGACATTGAAGGAGAACACCATCATAACTTTAATGGTACAATATGTCTCCTAGCAAGACATATTTAGTCACTTTTTGCTTTAATGTTCATTTGGTAGCATGTGATAAGCTCACACGAGGGCTTCCAAGCTTCAAGAAATATTTGATCTAGGATAACTAGTCTTGATATTGCTCAACTTGAACTAAATGAACAACTTGCTCCTCTCTAGAAGTATCTTGAAAGAATATTGATTGAGAGAGGACCTTAAGATAAATGGTCATGACATTATCATAAGGAACCTATGGGATTAGGGATCCCCAAGAAGTAAGTTTCAAGAAGTCTTAAATTTGTAAGAACTAATCTTGATGTGGTTCAATTTGTACCATGTGGATGCTTTACTCTACTATAGGAGAATCTTGTGAAATCATGGATTGTAAGAGAATTTTGACATGAATAGTGGTGACATCATATGATGGATTTTGAAAAAATAGGTATCCAAAGGAATCCATTGTATCCACAAAATTATTGGAAGAATGAGGTATGACATCGATGTCATACCTTTTGAAATTTGCAAGCAACTTGTCCATGACGGTTTTGTATGATTTCAAGACTAAACATATACATTGATAGATTTTTTTGACTTAATTGACTATGAGTAAGGAGTCACAAAATATTTTGAGTCTCTTGAAATTCATGGTGAGATCTGTTTGAAGACCTAAAAGAAGGGCTTCATACTCATCATTGTTATTAGTGCATGGGAAATAAAGTTTGAATGAAAGGGGGATAGGAGCCCCTTGTGGTGTGAAAAATATAATTCTTGCATCACCCCCTTGCTCGTATTTTGAACCATTAAATAATAATATGAGATATTCTTTATGCTCTAGTTATTCTCGTTCTTTTGAGATAGTTAATGCAAATATTGCATCATCATATAGATCAATTGTACATGAAGCGGTGCTTCTGCTAGCTGATCTACGATAACCTGACCTTTAATAGAATTTTATCCAATGAACTCTAGGTCAAAATCCATACAAAACATGATCTACTATGATATGACTATTATGATATGTATGAATCATCATGTATTGCAAAGGGTTCTCTTTAGATATGGCATACGTTATCTGATTTATCATGTAATAATGGAGCTTTTTGGTGGCGAAGACCATCACTAAGTAGAGTTTATCAATGTAAGCATACTTTATTTCATACGAGACCATGGTGTGACTAATGTAATAGATAGCCTATTATTTATTTACCTCATTTTTTTGGACCAACATGGTCCCTATGACAAAATATATGGTTGAGATATTTAATAGAAAAGGTACACTAGGTCTTGGAGGAGATAATACTGATGCAGAAGCCAAGTATTTTTTGATATCTTGGAAGGCTACTTGGAAATCTTCGTTCCAATGAAAATTTACCTCCTTCTATATAATATGATTGAATGACCAATACTTATACGCTAGTTGCATTATGAACTATCATATGGCATGTATCTTCCCCTATAAGCTATGAAGCTACTTGAGGTTGGTGGGGGAAGGCATGCTTGTGATTACTTTAACCTTCTTTAGGTTATCCTTTATGCCTTGTTTAGACACAGTGAAACCTAAAAGTTTTTTATATTTCACATCAAAAACATACTTTTTAGGGTTCAAGCATACATTATGCTTCAAGACGCAATCAAAGACCTTTTCTAGAACATCAATGTGGTCCTGGCGTAATAAATATTTAGCCAAAATATCATTGACATAGTCTTCGATAATATTAAGCATGTAGTCATGAAAAATATATATCATTACCCACTAATAGGTAGTGCCAACATTATTTAAGCCAAAGAGCATGACCTTATAACAAAAATTCCCCCATGATGTAGTAAAGGCTATTTTGGCCTGATATTTAGTATTAACTCAGATTTGATTGTATCTTGAGAAGCCATCCATGAGAGAGAGCATTTTTTGGCTCACAGGTTGCATCTACCATCGAATCATTGTTCAAGAGCAAAAATTCATACTTAGGGTTTGCTTTATTAATATCATGAAAATCAGTGCATATACACACCCCTCGTTCAATTTTGGAATTGGTACCATGTTGGAAACCCACTCGAGATAATCGATAGACTAGATGAATCCTGCATCCAATTTTTTTTGTAATTCATATTTTATCATAATAGCAATTGTTGTATGCAACTATCAAAGTTTTTTCTTGATGGGTTTAATTTATAGATTTAATATCAAGTTTTGGACAACTAGATCTAGATCCAGGACAGACATATCTTTATATGACCAAGAAAAAATGTTTTTATACTTATTTAGAAGATTAAAGAATACCTCACATTTTGTGGTTGAAAAACCCTTATCCAATTTGAGAATATGTAGGTATTTAGGATCATTGCTAACATCAATATAAACCATATCTTCTATTAACATATGTGATCACTCCTTCAATTTATGAGGAGTAAAGATCAAGTGAATTTCATTAGCTGGATTGAATGAGTCAAGTACATCGTTAGACTCTATCTCAGCTTGTGAGACATCTAAATGAGAAATGAAATGGTTGCAACATGTCATAAAAAGGGAAAAAATTGAATGATGATTATGGAAGGGTAGCATGATCAAAATCAATAGCCTTGATATTGATACACAATGATTGAGAAGGGTTACTAGGATAATAGAGTGGAGTGTTGAGATCAATGGAGATCATATTAATGGATGGTAGATGATATCCATTCACAGATAGAACTAGGTGGTTAAAGATGGGTGGGTGCAAATTTTTAGGAGGTGGTTGTGGTGGAATGAGAGTGAAAAGGTGTGCCCTATGGGGAACTAGGATGATCAAGTCCTTGAGTGGGAGAAGCTAATGCCAAATGGAAAGAAATCTTGAAAAAATATGAAGATAGAATTTATCGATATCCATGAGAGGTTTTATGGGGGAGAAATATTATTCTAAGCTAAATTATATGATGGATAAGGTCTCCCAATCGTCTTCTGATCCCCAATCATATTCTGACCTCCAGTCATATTTTGACTCTTAATAAGTTTCTAAACCCTCTTCTAATGAGTCATCATCAACAAAAAATAAAGTAATGATATGTAGATGATCACTAAGCCAATGTTCAATACCATAAAATGTCTTCCTCTATACCTAAGTTAAGGCATTGAAGGGAATCAACAAGGAGTTCATTTGGCATGCGCGTATGGTACCCTAAGCTTGATTTATTTGTTGGAAGTTAATAACCTAGTTCTAGAGGGATCCAAGGGCCTTGATCATATCACCCTAAGATTTTTTTGTGCCAATTATGGTAATGGAAATACCATATAGAAAAGGATAGATTTGAAATATAATCAATATTTTCTTGAAACAACTCTTCATCCTATGGTATAAGAGGTGTGTTTGTGGCGACATCAATACCACCATAGATAAAATTTGTTTTTCTTGGCTAAGACCCAAGGGGGACTATGACACCTATTGGTAACAATGTGTTGTGTGGGTGACCAAAGTATCTGATTGACTCTACGAGCGAGGTGAATGTAACATATTGCACTAGATATTTATAATACTCGGATTTATCATTCAAATTATAACTTGTGGTGCCTCTACTAGGAAATATGATGATGAAGGTGTGGGTTATGATGAAATCTATGTGGTCAAAAGTTGTAGAGATGGTTTAAATCAAAGATGCAGGAGGTGTAATGGATGGTTGAGATATGAGTGTGTTTATTGGTGAAGGTGGAAATGAAGGCAATGGCATAGGCGCCCTCTCCAAATTTCAAGTGGAGAGATATGATGATGATGATGAAGAGGTTTTTGATGAAGTCAATTATGAGGATAGAGATGGAGGTAATTGTGGTGGAGTGATGGATGATCATGATGTAAAATTTATGGTTTGTATGGGGTTGTTGGGCCAAATATCTAGATGTGTGGAAGGCAAGGTAGACTCCTAGAGATACAAAATGATATTGTAAAATTTTAAGGGCTCCAATTTTACAAGAACACAATGCTCTTGGCCTTCATGTATATACTTTATGCATTGATGCAATATAGAAGGCACACAAATCATATCTTTAATCCAAGGCCTACCAAACAATATATTATATTGCATGGAGCCTTCCAAGATACATGAATAGTATTTTGTCCAACCTAAATAGGAAGGACTGCTATGCCAATAGTGGAACATAGGGCATCATTAAAAGCTCAAAGGGTGAACGTGGATGATGTGATGCATGACGATGAGAGGTTGAGGTGCTAGAGGGTAGTAGAGGTGATGATGTTAATTAACCATACCATGTAAATCAAGACACATTTAAATGGGATCTTATCCATGCTAGTGATGATATGCAATGGTGTATCATGAACCTTAGTAGGTATCATTTGAATATTATGATCTTGGAATGTAATCATAGGATCTTGACATGTTTGAACGTGCCCCACAAAATTGATGAAATAATTAGGGTCTTGTGGCTATAGTTCAATAGATCTTAAGATCTCCATTTAAAGCCTCTTGATGTGGCATCGATTGTTGAATCGGCTCATAGATGGAGAGCCTCATTGATGATATTTTTAGACTTTGATTAAGTCCATTCCTTAGTGTGAGCACTAGGTGAGGTAGATTAGGTGTGAACAGATTTGATATTGACAGTGCCAGTGACATTGATGAAATAGTGGAAGAACCCACAACTTGTGTTCGTTGCATTGGGGATCATCTATTCCTCATCACTATGTTGATCATTCCCATGAAACCTTGGTTATGTGGGGCAAAATTCACTTGATTTACCTACTTAGGTTGTTTATTTTTGATAGTAGGTATTGTATTTGCTTCACATTAGGGTAAGGGTTCTTGGAAGATATCTATATTTTGGTTGTTGGAGGAAAGAGGATCATCGATCTAAATATCTTGCCTCTTGATCATATTCTACACTATGTTATTGAATGCATAGCATGATTAAATGTCATGCCCCTTTTGTCAATGATAGTTGTAGTTTTAATCCTCCCTGTATAATTTAGGTTTGGAATGATTTGGATCAATTGGTCAGATATTAGGGAGTATAATTGCTTGTGCCTTGCATAATTGGTTGAATATGGGTGCTAAAGACTTCAAAAATGGCATATATTTGTGAGGTGGTCGATGAGGTTGAACTTAGAGTTGTTGTTGTTGTTGTTGTGGATTTGCTACTTGAGTGTTGTACTATGCTAGTGGAGTTTGGGCTTGATATTTGGGTGGCAATGTTGGATCTCGAATTGAAGACCCAAGGGCACTCAAGACAACTTGGTTGATCAAAGCTACTTTTGTTTGAATTTGGCCACCCTTTGCATTTTTATTGTTCCATTCATTTTTTTAGAGTTCAATTTCTTCTTCCTAGACCTTGATGTTCTCTATTACCTTTACTTGGGCTAGTGCCTCCTCGAAATTCCTATACTGTTAAAGTTGAAATAATAATGAAACCTATTTGGTGCAACTCCTAGTAAAAATTCAAGTGAGATCTACAATGGGTAGAGTGAAATATAATTTTGTTATTACTACTCTCCATCTATTTCCATATTCCATGACTGGTTCATCCTCAAACTGATAAAGATTACATAAATTAATCATG
Organism: Wollemia nobilis; assembly: GCA_028583015.1. NCBI lineage: Eukaryota > Viridiplantae > Streptophyta > Pinopsida > Araucariales > Araucariaceae > Wollemia > Wollemia nobilis. The sequence goes on from JAQPPZ010003510.1 coordinate 3,078,347, forward strand.
GTGGCCTTTTTCTTGATGTTGAAGGCAAAGAATTCTAGGAAAGTATCAACCGATTGTTCAAAGGTGAATATACTATGGTGTGGTAAATGGTTATTCCACTCCAAAAAACCCCCAACAAGTGTTATAAATAACATTTAGAGAATGAGGGGATTGTTGTCCTAAATATGAAAGCAAATATTTTTTGAAGCTCGTCACATGCTCCTATGCATCTTCATTACTCTTGAAATTATCAAATTTTGACATCTCAAAATGCTTAGGATAGGGCAGGGATGGAATGGATGGGTGTAGAGGCTGATTGGTGAGCTATTGTAGGGTAGGTTTCTGGTAACCCAAACCTAAGGTTTGCTTTTATAAAGAGTTGAGGTGCTTTGTCAACCGTTTATAGACCTCTTGCGATATGATAGCATCTACTCAACTTTGGCCTTGATGAGTTTGAATATTTTATTGTGGATGAGGTGGTTGATGAGTGGTATCAATAGGAATATCATCATATGTTGCCTAGGGGTAAATATCAAGTGGTTCTTGATACTTAGATTGTTATTCCTCATAGGCTTCATTATCCTATTGATAATACACTTGATAGCATTATAGTGAATGAGGTTGGTTATGATGAATGGGTGGTGGTCTAGGATATTGATGATAGATTTGATTTGGATATGGGTGAGGTGGAAGATTTTGATTCAGGCATGATGGAAGGTTGTGCTATTGTGCTTGGTACCTAGGGTGTTTTTGTGTCGATTTCCTTTGTTGCATAGGTGTGGGTAACCTCTGATGCATGACCTATTACATTTGACAACCTAGGATTTTCCTAGGTATCTAATTTTGGTTTTCTAGGTTAGTAGTATGTAGCCTATTCACACATGTGTGAGTGGTATGAATAGGCATGTGTTACACTTCAGCTCGAAAGAGATCGATGATTTATTTTTTGGGTCATGAGAGATCACATTGACTTGATATTCCTATTGAAAGGTAGGTGCCATATAATCAAGAGATGCTGAAGCACACCATCCTTGACTGTATTACATATCATAAGGTTTAGTGGGAGGATCAGGATCACCATACCTAGATCCATGAGCCATCATGATAAATGCTTGAGTTGATGTGGTAGCATTGTTATTACCTTGAGCGATGTATGTGTTCCAATAATGATACAACTCATCCAAGGATGATCAATTGGGGTAGCTTGAATATCCTTGTCTGGTTGCAAGGTGCACTCATGATATTGATCTATGGGAGTCAATGGTCGAGTCAAGATATGAATGTGCGATAGAGGTATCCTAGATGTTTCATCTTGGTTATAGTTATCCATATAAAATATGTGCAAGGTATACTGATATAGATAATCCATATCTAGATCAGAACCTATGGGTGAATTATGAATGGGGATGCTTTATGTGTTGGGGTTAGCAAAGTGATGGATAAAATTTACACTAGGATGGTCACATCACCACTTTAGGATGATAAGGTCCTTTGGATCAATCCAAAAATGATCCATGGCTCTAGATGATGGATTAGTAGCGTAAGCTCATGAATGACCTTGGATGCGTGTTATGACCATCTACTAGGTAAATTATGCATAAATAGCCATGATTATACTCTCAAGAACTTTCTAAACTATCCAAACAAGTAAACAAACAAATAAAAAAGCATTCTTTTTGTTTTGATTTTGATATTTTTAATTTAAATTTTTTTGAGTTTCTTTTTGTGTGTTTTTGTTTTTCAGATCTACTCCTAAAAAAATAAGAAATATGAAAATATCACTATAGAAAGGTAGTTTGTGCGCAACCTATATCAAGGAATGCAAAAAAAATGGTAAAAAGCAACTTCTTATAGGTAATATATGGGCAATAGGTGATGCTATAAGAATAATTCCCCCCTAAGGAGGGGCCATGTTGTCTAAATCCTACTACTTACCCAGCCAGGCTTTCGCTTCACACTCGAGAATGCTCGGATACAAATGATAGCTACATTCCAAAAATCATTAAGCCTTATGGTTAAGGGGCATCTAAACCTAACCTACCTCGAGATGCACCCAAAATTAGGGGGCCTCTTGATAATGAAGTTTGAGAAACTACTCGTAGGGGCTACTATGGTGTTTAGAGGGATGAGTTAGTGGAAGGAGGTGAATTCCAACATTTTTAGTCTTGATTGGGGGTTGGTGATGAAGTCCAACCTTATCGATGTTTAAATGATATGTGCATGTGTGATGTTACTTTTATTACTAAAAATGGAAATAAATAGCACACAAATGATTATAAATAATGTAAATTATAAAGCAAATGCATCTATTTTTGCTACATGAGGATTCATATTTTTATCAGACATTAAATATAAGAAAAATAAGGAGAACTTAGAACTGTATTTATTGAGACGATTGTAAAACAAATATCGTATTATCACCTTGAGAAAGTCACATACCAAAAATCATCTCAACCTGAGACTATCATTATTTGAAAACTTTAAAACTAAAAAGAAATAATATGCATGCAACTAGATAATGTATTTTTATTGTTTTCTTAATTCTCTTTATCAAACATGAAATAAATTATCCTCACAGGTATGAAAATGAAACCTAGATTTTTTTTTTTTTATGTTGATCCTTGCAAATTTGCAGTTGTTTTGTCTTTGGTTGGAGATCATCTTGCCTTGAAACAGTTGTAGAACAAGGGTTATTTGGTATGGCTAAGACAATAGAGGGGCCATTTAAGATGGTTGTGATTGTGTACCTGTAAATCACCAAATTGAACAACAAAACTTAGTCATTTTGATTAACCAAAATAATAAATAATGAAAAAGGGAGACCCTCAAGGGGGACCACCATGATAGCCATTTAAAATAATGAAAAAGCATACACTGTACAAATGATAAACAACTAAAAGAAAAACATATGATAAAATATGATGCAATAAAAAGAAACCAAATGGTAATAAATATGAATATATTAAAATTGTATTGGTTTCTTTTAAAAGGGTGTTACATAGAATCCCCTTCAAGGATTTCACCGATGATACAATTTTACAATGAATACCATGATGTATTTGTCCATCAGAAAGAAATTTTCTTGGTGCAATCTAAGATATTTTTGTGCCCACAACAATATCTTTGGGGGGTAGGTTTTCTTGTGACTTTTGAGTGAGAGTTGGATCTGGGATCATTCACTATTCCAAACCCTGTAATCCTACATGCAATGAAACAAAAGAGGAATCAGTAGCATCTACGAGACCCACTAATATTGGGCCTATGTTTATCAAGAATTAAAGCAAAATAAAGTGAAAGCATGCATGATATAACAAATATCTAAGTTATTATAATAAGATAAAGTGCATAAAATAAAATATCTATAGCTAAAACAAACATGCAAGTGATAATATGAGCAAATATATAGGAAAAATGAATGAAATTCATCACCTGATCAAGACCATATCTAGTCAAGATGATCTTGTTTACAGATCATCTTAGGGTGAGATGATCATTTTTGTAGACTTGCAATTCTATGAGAATAGATCTAGGTAATATTTGGATGATATTGAGGTGAGTTTTGTTGATGAATGGTTGATGAATCTGAATGCGAGTGCATGGATTTGAGTGTCTCAAATTTGTGGTATTGATCAAGCAAGGTCTGTGGAGATAATATTGAGACTCACTTGGAAATCCATTGACATTGATTTGAGTAGCAAGTAAGTGTGGTAATATTTCTATAGCACTTCATTGCTTGAGATTCAAAATTATAGATCCTTAAAATGAAGGGTGGAAGACTCCATTTTATAGCCTCCTTGTAATGTAGCCAAAGATGTAAGTGGTAATCAAGGGTAACCTGATTGCCACTTTGTAGGTGGTAGGGGCGACTGTAGGTCATCAGTCATGGTAAAAAAATAGTTGTACTGATAGGTAGTCTCGCTACCTGATAATTCCTTTTTGAATTTGTGTGCATGCAACCATCTTCCATCGAGATGATCTCAACTTAGAGACTGTCTCGGGTGAGATGATCATGCCTCCCATGGAAAAAGTATCCTTTTGTTGAAAAAATATACCAAATAGCCATGAGGCTACCTTAGGTGATTTATATGGGTTAGAAGGAGGTCTTTTGGAGAGTCTCATTATGATTACATATTTTAGGTGTCTACAAGTAAAAAACCAAGCTCTTACCCTTATGATATACCACTTGGTATAATGTATGGAAGAGTCTCGGTAAGATCATTAGGCCCTAACCATATATGGTCTAATCATACCTAAACCCTATAATAATGGTACCCCATATCCAATGCATGAATTGTTTGCTAAAGTCACCCATCAAAATTGCTAACACAAAAGAAGGAAACAATGCCATCAACTGATCAATATGCCCTCCTATATAGGAATTATTGATCCTCAACCTTGACTTCATCTCTTGAAAGTTACCCTTCTTTGATAATGCCCTCTTCCAAGCTATAATACCCTCCCCAATATGAATTGTCTTCCCTTAGATAGACACTCATAGGATATGCCATACATCCTCCAATGTCACAGTCATCTCTCCCATTGATAATCTAAAAGTTTTTGTCGATAGGAACCACCTCTCTACCAGTGCCATCAACAATGATTGATCAAACTCTAATTTGGATATATATACCATATAGTGAAATCCTATCATAGATAACACTTCCACCTCCTCCATACTAAAATAACTAACCAAAATCCTATCCATACTCTTTGGATGACACTCTCGACTCACAAAAACCTTCATTCCCTATCAAAACCACATTCAAAACACAATCAGAGAACCTCCCCTAAAATTTTTTTACCTTAGAATAAATTTGCCACTGGTGACAAAAATATGAGTGACAAATTCACCATTGGTGACAAAAACACGAGTGATAAATTTACCACTAGTGACAAAAATACCAGTGACACCAAAAAACATCAAAAAATTGACCAAAATTAAAAAATTTGACTAGGATCGAGTGCATGCCTATAAATTTTGATTTGATACTTGTGTTGTCCCTCAAATGATGTTCATACAATGTACCCATCTTCAATTATCTACCATCATCTCCAATATTATTATCACTCCTCCAAAATTCTCATAGTAGTGTGGTAAAAATGAAAGTCATTTTCACCCACTTTCTCCTTTTACCCAACCTTCCCACCCTCACTAGTTGCATCATCACACACCACAACCATTTTCTTTGAGAATTATCCTTGAATCATCAATTTGATGATAATTTTTGAGGGGGTATCCATGGGATATATAATTTTCACATGGGGTAACCTCTTCAAACATTGACAAGGCATACATGCAGTAATGACATAAAATAATTAAAACAATTGCAATCATAATAATTTCTTCAAAACAACATTACAACACAACAACAAAGCATCACAATGTCAAAATTGAGTCTTACTACTTACTTTTGATGCAATTTCACAAACATCATGTCAAAATTGGGGTAAAATATAGACACCCAATTTTGACACACCAATAAATCAAAAGATATCAAACACTTCATTCAATGTCATCAAACACTCAATTGATGATTTTGAATATTCTATTGTGGATGAGGTAGTTGGAGAGTGGTATCAATAGGCATATCACCATATGTTACCTTGGGGTATGCATCAAGTGGTTCTTGATACTCAAGTTGCTATTCCTCATAGGCTTCATTACCCTATTGATAATAGTATGCTTGATTGCATTCTAGAAAATGGGGTTGGTGATGATGAATGTATGGCGGTCTAGGATTTTGATTATGGATTTGATTTGAGCATGGTTGAGGTGAAATATTTTGATTAGGCATGTTAGAAGGTTGTGCTATTGTGATTTGTGCCTAGGGTGTTGTTGTGATGGTTTTCTTTGTTTCATAGGGGTGGGAAACCTCTAATGCATGACCCATTGCATTTGACAATCCAGGGTTGTCCTAGGTACCTAGTTTTAGTTTACTAGGTTATTTGTGTATAGCCTATTCACACATGTGTGTGGTATGAATAGGTGTGTGTTGTGCTTTAGCCCCAAATATATCGATGATTTATTTTTTTGTGCCAAGAGAGATAATATTGACTTGATATTCCTATTGAAAGGTGGGTTCGATATAATCAAGAGGTGTCAAAGCACACCATCCTTGACTATATTACATATAAGAAGGCATAGTGGGAGGATCAAGATCACCATACCTAGGTCCATGAGCCATCATGATAAATTCTTGAGTTGATGTGGTAGAATTGTTATTACCTTGAGAGACGTACATGTTTCAATGATGATACAACTCATCCAAGGATGATCAATTGGGGTAGCTTGAATATTCTTGTCTGGTTACGAGGTGCACTTCTGATATGATATATGGTAGTCATTGGTAAATTTAGGATATGAATATATGGTATAGGTATCCTAGATGTTTCAGTTCAGTTGTAGTTATCCCTATAAAATGCATGTAAGGTATCATAATCTAGATAATCCATATCTTTCTCATAGGTAGAACATATGGGTGAATTATGAATGGGGATTCCCAATGTATCGGGGTCAACAGAGTGATGGATGATGTTTGCACTAGGATGGTCACATCACCACTCTAGGATGATAAGATCTTGTGGATCAATCCAAAAATGATCCATGGCTCTAGGTGATTTATTAGTAGTGTAAGCTCATGAATGAGCTTGGCTGCATGTTATGACCATATATTAGGCAAATGATGCATAAAGAGATGCAACTATGATCTCAAGAAATTTCTAAACTATGCAAACAAAGTAAACAAATAAACAAGAAAACACTCTTTTTGTTTTGGTTTTGATATTTTTTATTTGATTTTTTTGAGTTGGTTTTTATGTGTTTTTGTTTTTAGATCTACTCTTAAAAAACTAAGATGAAAAGATCACTATAGAAAGGTAGTTTGTGTGCAACCTCTATTGAGGAATGCAACACAAATGGTAAAAAGCAACTTCCTATAGGTAATAGATGGGTGATAGGTTATGCTATAAGAATAATACCCCCCAAGGAGGGGTTGTGTTGTCTAAATCCTTCTACTTTCCCAACCAAGCTTTTTCTTCACACTCAGGTGTACTTGGAAATAAACTATAGTTGTATTCCATAGATTATTAAGCCCTATGGCTAAGGGGTGTCTAAACCTAACCCACCTTGAGATGCACCCAAAAGTAAGGGGATCTTCATGATGAAGTGTGAGAAATCGCTCGTAGGGGCTATTATGATGTTTAGAGGGGTGAGCTAGCAGAAGGAGGTGAATTCCAACGGTGCTAGTCACGATTGGGGGTTGGTGATGAAGTCCAACCTTACCAATGTTTAAATGATATGTGCGTGTGTGATATTCCTTTTATTGATAAAATTAAAAACAAAAAGCACACAAATGATTCTAAATAATGCAAATTATAAAGCAAAATGCATCTATTTTTGCTACATGAGGATTCATACTTTTATCAAACAACAAATATAAGAAAAATAAGGAGATCTAAAATACTACTTTGAATGAGATGACTGCAAAATAGGGATCGTTTTGCCCTAAGATAGTCATAGACCAGAGATCATCTCAACTTGAGATGGTCACTGTTTGACAACTTTAAAACTAAAAGGAAAGAATATGCATGCAACTAGATGTATTTTTCTTGTTTTCTTAATTCTCTCTATCAAACGTGAAATAAATTATCCTAAAGGTGTGAAAATGGAACCTAGATTTCTTTCATTTGATGTCGATCCTTGCAGATCTACATTTGTTTTGTCTCTGGTTGGATAATGTATTGCCCTGAGATAGTTGTAGAATAGGGGTCATCCAGGATGGTTAAGACAACAAAGGGGCAATTTAATATGGTTGTGATTGTGTACCTACAAATCACCGAAGTGAACAATAAAACTTAGTCAATTTGATTTACCAAAATAAAAAATGATGAAAAAGGGAAACCCTCAAGGGGTCCCACCGTGATCACCATTTGAAAGCACGAAAAAGCATCATTGTAGCACCCTAAAATTGGCATAGTTAAACCTTAGTAAAAAGATAAAAATTCAAATTTTAACCGTTAATCGCCTGTTACCCGCTCCCCTTGTTTTTCGTGCCATTTTTAGGATTTGTTTTGACCATTGGATGATATCATCGTAGATTACATGAAATTGTCCCAGATCTAATGAATTCATCTAGAACAGAACGTCCAGACGATTTTGTCCCAAAACCAAAATTTCATAATTAGCTTCTGTTTCAACAGCCTCTCCAACTTGGGCAGAAGCGCGTCTACACAATTGGAGATTCCCCCATTGGAGATCTCCCAGATTGGGATGATCCCCAACCTCCTAACCTCTCCCTAATCCTATATAAACTAAGATTTTATTAGTTTATCCCCCTGAATCTCCCCTTGAATCTCCCCTTGAATTTGCCTAAAACTCTGCTTAAACCCCCTGAACTTCCACGCACCTCAGAGCATCCTCACACCATAATTTACATTATGTATTTCATTTTTTCTTGCAGGAACTTTACTATTTTTTAGTCGAAGCTAGCTCGGATCATCGCAAGCGATTCCAAGTTATTTTGGACGATCCTGTCGAGGAGCATAGACAATATCGTATGATTGGAGGTGATCCCGACTGTAGTCCAGATTGGGGGCAATCAGAGTCTAGAGTTTGCATCTCTTTATTGTTTTTTGCATTTCTCTATACATTATATTAGTTATTATATTTATGCATCTTGGAGTTCACCTCATTTAGCATAACCGCATGATAAAGTTAAAATCAATCATTAAATCTACTGCATTTCTCTTATTTGTTATTTGAATCTATTATTTAGGTATGTTTGCTGTTATTTCTATCATTCCCCTTTGCTTTTGTAGTTGCATCTTGGGTATTTTGTATCTATTCCTGTGATTGCAGGTTTCTGACAAATTTGTCAGATTGAAGGTGATCTCGTCCGATCTCAGACGATTACATGTGAGTTGAGGCGATCTGGACTGCTACAAAACTCAGAATCTTCATCAGACATCCAGAATCAGGTATGTTCTATCCCATTCTCTACATTCTCTGTGTTTAGCATTTATGCATATTTTTTGTATCCATAAAATCAGCATTGGCATATAGAATAGTTTAGATTCATCTTTGCCAAACCTAGGAATTGAATGATTAAAGTACAAAATGAACACATCAAACCCACTATCAACCTAGGTGTGGAAACTGCCACTCAAAAGTTTCCTGGTGAACCCACCATCCGTCAAAAATTCACCCTTATACCCCTCCCCTGAGAGGCGGGACCTTCAAAGGGCCTCTCAGGTCGAGGTATTGTCCCATCCTTCTCGCATCCCCATTTCGGGTGTAGATCCTATAGCCTGAAGGTAAGGATGCGAAAAATTTGGAGCAATACATTTTGGTGAACCCGACGTGAAAAACTAAAAACCTTTTGAAAACAATCCAAAAAAAAATCAAAAACATAAATGCATTTAGAATCAATGATTGCATATCATATTTAGATGGTAGATTATAATAAAAAATGAGCTGTCACCATTAATGTTGAGAATCAATTAGCAGCTATAGAGATTAATTCTTTGCTTAGAGTATCTCAAACATATGGAGTCCCACCTTTATGGGACGAGCTTAATAGGAAATTGAATTTCATTTCATCTAGATCAATCGAAATTAGGCAAATCAAGAGGTTTGTCCTAGATAGAATCTTGGATCCTGATCAAGTGACCTTGAATCATGAGCTTCAAAGAGCTTGCCATAGGTGGTTAGCAGATAAAAGAGCCCTTGTGTCTTCTAAATTATACACCTTTGAGGAATACCTTGATAATGCAGCTATAGTACATAAATTTCTATCTCGTATAGAGGACCAAGAGGTCATTCTTACGGATAGACAAAGATGGAATAGAGTTCCTAGAGATGTGTTATATCGAGAGTATTGCTATGAAATCTATTTTTACAAGTTAGAGTCAGAAACAGATAATATCACTATAGCACACTTTATCAAGTTCTTGAAAAACCATTTCCAATTTGAAGAGGAGCATTTCATGACTCTTGATGAACTTGATCCTATCAATGACATCTATAAACTATTTATAGAAAACTAAGCTATTCTTTTATTATTGTTATTTCTTGCATTTAGTGTGTTGTTTGTTGTCTTTATAAGCATAAAAACAAAAAATAAATAAAATAAAAAAACAAAACAAAATCATAACAAAAATCAAAACATTTTCTTTTAAGCATCATAGTAGGTATATAATTAAAATATATACCTCCCAAATTTGTTGCAAATATATTAATATATATTTGCTAAAATCTAAATTTAGACATAATGACTAGACTCAGGAATGGAAAACAGACTGAAGTAGAAGAATATTGGTTAGGAAAACCAGGAAATAACCCAAATATCCTTCCTAAAGACCCAATTCAGGAAGAAGGAACCTTTGACCAACAAGAAGAAGAATTTGCTGTAGGAAATGAACAAAAAGAAAATTATAGAGAGGAAGGATCCTCATCCCCTAAAATATCTCCAGAAGGAGCTGTTACTTTTGAGAACATGGAACATTTCTGGAAGTTCCTCAATACTAATATTGGCACTCTTAATAGAGTAGTCCATATGGACAAAGATCAAATTAGTGATACTCAAGCAACCCTAGAAGACATATATCACACATGCACTAATCCCTTGTCCTTCGTTGATCAAGAAAGTGATCAAGCGGGACCATCCAATTTGGATATGGTCGCTATAATCCAAAAAATGCAACAAAAATAGGTTACCCAACCACCTAGAGTGCCTATTATCAAGCCTAGGGTTATTCCCACATAAAAGAAACCTTCATTCACTGCTCTATTTCACCAAGCTATTGATCAATATACCTCAAATCAACAAAAGCCTAAAACAAAACCAAATACCAATTTCCAACAATCTGGGATACAACATAATGCTACAAAAAATCTTCTCCATAATACTTTTCCTACCAACCATTTGCATAATAGCAATATAACATCTAATCCTTATGTCACGCCAGCATACGCTCACAAATCCCATGCTCATGTACCACCGAACCAATATGGTGGACAAACTGGTAATCTAGAAGCCATGGTGAAACAGTTAGTCTCCCGCATGGACCAGATAGATCCCTACCATCCCTTGTACAGTTATCGAGAGATGTGTAGTCAGCCTCTAGATCCTATAGTTGTAGCACAACCATATCCCAAACACTTTCCTATGCCTGTCCTACCTATATACAAAGGAACTAAAGATCCCATAGAGCATCTTTGTATGTTTAGGATAGCATGTCATGATATATCACATGATGACTTGTTATTACTAAAGATGTTCCCAAAAAGTTTAGGAGGGATGGCATTGGAGTGGTATTATCAACTACCCACTCATTCTTTGAGGAATTTCGAATAAACCGCTGAGTCTTTTGTGCATCAATTTAGTGCCTATATTGAAAGGCATGTAACCATTAAAGATTTGTACAACCTAAAACAAGACAAAGATGAGTGTTTTGCTGACTTCTTAGCTCGATAGAGGCAGTTGATAGGAAAATTACACTTTGTGTTACCTTATCAAGAAATTTTGGATATCTTTATCAATAATTTACAAGAACAACTATCCTATGAATTATCAACTACTACCTTGACCACCTTCGATCAAGCTATAGAATTAGCCCGAAGAGTGGAAGATGCTCTTATTAGGAGAGGTTATCTCAAAAAGAAAGATGATGAGAAAACATCCAAAAATCAATATAAAAATAAACAAGTTGTGGGTGATGGAGTCACTGATAGCAGAAACATTGCCAATGTTAATAATGTGAAAACAACAGAGAAGTTCATATTGAAACTTCCTGATAAACCACTCCAAGAATTTACTAGGTTAAATCAACCTTTATCAACCATTCTCCCGCAATTACTAGCACGAGGATTGATCCAATTACCAAATATTCGGGAACCTGATCCAACTATACCTGGATACAAAGCTGATTTACATTGTGATTTCCATAGAGGGCCTGGACACACTACCAAATATTGTAAAATATTAAAACATAAAATATAAGACTTGATTGATAACAATGAGATGGAAGTGCAAGCCTTTCAACCTAAACAAAATCCTCCTAATAATGCTCAAAAGAACATCCCCCAAAATCAGAATCAGAATGCCAATTAATCATTGGACATATTTCAACATCCTTTACCAAAGCATGGTAAAGAGGTGGCTAATCAAATTGAGCATCATAATTTTCCCCCTCCTACCCGATATGTAGGAACTATTAGTGGACATTCACCTACTCATGATGTGGAAGTATTTGACACAACTTTATCCATGGTTACGACCAGACCTCTATATAATATGTGGACCCCTGATCTTAGTGATACCAAATATGAGACTGAAAGTGACATGGAAATCACCTCAAATCAATCGAATAGTTCTGAAGATGAATTAGATCCTATTAAACCTATCACAAGTTCTATGGTTCCAGAAGAACCATTTACTAGAAGAGTCACTACTAGACCATCTTCTCACCAATTACTTTCTAATTAACAAGCCATAAACGCTAGACCAAGGCCCATTCATCATCCGTAAAATAATATTGTAGGTACCATCGGAGCCGTTACCAGACAACAGGCTCAAAACTCTCAATAGGATCAAACTCAAAACGATGGATTAGCTCCATTTGTTTTGAAAAATCCTAATAAAGGGAATCATGCGCCTAATATTCAACCTAAGCCTCCTTATAATATTAATGAACAATTATCAAATACTACAGCTAGAATTTCCCTTTTGGACCTTTTAAGATCTTCTCCTACCCATAGGGATGAATTAATGCTCACATTAAGCCAAATGATGGTACCACAAAATATTCAACCTAAAGCCATGTCCAATACTATCATAACTCGAGAAGTCAATTGTATTGACTTTCGGGATAGAGATATACCACAACATAGTTTACATAAGGATAACCCCTTATATATTACTGCCCTAATTGGGGATGTAGCAGTTAAACGATTCTTGATTGATAATGGTTCATATTTAAACATTTGCACTTTTAACTTCTACTAAAGATTTGGGTTTAGAAGTGATGAAATGAAAAGAACTGATATGATCATAAAAGCCTTCAATGACGAAACACAAGAAACGTGTGGAGTTATTACTATCCCCTTGCAAGTTGGTTCGAGAACCTTAGACACGATCGTGTTTATTGTACATTGCCCTACATCGTAAAATATACTTTTGGGTCACCCTTGGATCAACGCGATGCGAGCTGTTCCCTCCACTTTACATCAGTGTGTTAAATTCGAATTTAAAAATCAGTTGGTTACCATTCATGGTGATCCTAGACCCTTTGATATGTGTGCTTTGGCAGAACCTGTTGGAGTTCAATTTTACCCTGCTCTATCATCCACACATCCTAATTCTCATCAACCATTTAAACGTGTGAAACACACACCCATAACATCATCTACCTTTTCTCCATCAACTCCACCTTCACATATGCTCCCTCCATCTTATCAAGATTTGGAATATAGTGATAAAAATGAAGAACCTTCTTATCTTTCTGATATTTTATTTTGTAACATGATTAATTTTCCATATATAAAAGTCAAATATTTTGCTAAATTATTTTACATTATAACAAAGCTTTTGTTATCGCTACCTTTTATTCATCACCTTTTGTTCTTACCTTCACCACAACCAAATTATCCTTCAAAACCACCTTTGATTTTGAAGCAACCTTAGACATGCTATACTCCAATAACCTTGTATAGTGTATATAGATCATCTTGTATATACCACCAATGCAATTCATCAATCAAAATCAAAATATAAAAACATCAAAATCTTCAAAAACATATTTTATTTTCATACCTATCAATTCTTGAAGTATTGCAGTTATATTTTCAATTATTTTGGATAAATTAGCATTTATTTGGAATCCTGCACTTTCACATTCACATGAATAAATATCTTGATTTTATTTTTTATGATTATTAATCTCTCTTATATCAAAGTCCACAGTTGAATTAAATAAAATTTTGAGCATAGAGAACTGATCTTGTTATTTACTTGAACCAAATATATCTTTTCACATTAAAATGATTTCATTGCAAATTCAATATGATGCTACATAGTAAAAGTGGTTTCTTGAGCGAAAAGTTTCCCCTGCTATCCTATCATGCACATGGTCTAGAATATTTGAGAATTGACAAAAGGACAAGCTCACCCCTACCCAGAATAAAAATCCCTTGCTCTATAGCTAATCCGAGAAAGTATCCCTAGCATAGGAAGAAAAAGAAAAGTAAAAGAAAATGAGAAAAAGAAAAATATCATTTTGTACCATCGCAACAATATTTCAGCATTATCTCAAGTTCCAAGCAAAATACAAAAAAAAAAAAAAAAAGAGAGAGAAGAAAATAAGAGAAAAATAAAAGGCAAAAGCAAAATGCAATAAATCCCTTTCCCTACCCCTTGAAAAGAAAAGAAGGGTGAATGAGCTTGAATCCTTGGAATTCTCAATTATTCAAAAATTGTGAGGTAAGCCCCATAACAGGTGGTTTGTGCCCAACCCACTTGGCCTTGGGTAATTCCTAGCGTGGTGATATGTCTGTCACATTAGCGACCTTCTTTTGTATAGACCTATGTCTGCTTATGGATCAGCTAGCTCTTGATGACTCGACTTACGCAGTAGTCTGGTACGGTTACACACATATAAATCATGGTCAACGAACATTAATTTGGTTAATTCAAATTACTTGTATCAAATTATATTGCTCAAAATTGGTGAATGAACAATAAAATTGCACACACATTTGTATTTGAGAGATTCTCTATCATTATGATAAATCAAGATCGGTAATGAACTCACATATGCACATGAGGGTTCCTTACAAATCTACATTTGTCTTTGAGATAATTTAAAATATTTTTGCACCTCTTTTGGAATAAATTTTATTCTTATTTTAGAACATCTCTTTAGTATAAAAACAATTACATACATTGTTTTCAAAAATCCAAAATTATTTTAAACAACCTATTACAAAATCTAGAAAATAAAGTCAAATTTGTATATTATTATTTTCTTTTTATCAAAAATCAAAAATCAATCATGGCATAAAACTAAAATATCAACTTCTTCTTTGGATTTCGTGATGATGGTATAAGTCTATACCTATAATTCTATGCCTAGCACAAACCATTATTCTCATTTTATTTCCCATTCATTTTAAATCATAAAAACATATGGCTTACATCATTATGTTACACAATTGTGCTTTAAAACGAACAAACACTTATTCTATTTCATGTCATTATGTCAACATTCAATTTTGCAACCATGGTATAGTTCCTAGGGACTTATTCATTTTTTTTTTTTTTTTCACACTTAGGAATTTATGCCTAGCAAAAATCATATTTTCTTTAAATATGTCATACATAATATTTTTATGAAAATCTGAAAACAAATCATCACCATCACAACACAAAGTCTTAAGACAGTCTCTTAAGCATTCTTTTACTTTTAGCAATATTTCTATACTAGGATTAGCTTGAAGACCGAGCGAGCGACGACTCCATGAAATGGTCTATAACAACGACAATGTCCTTTGAAATTATTGTTAGAAGCCCCTTTTATTTTTCATCAAATCACACCAAAACAACCAATTGTTTACATCAGATTATTTCATTTAAATTTTACAACATGACATAAAATTATAATATTTCTAAAACAACATAATTACATGAATCATCAATAATCAATTGCAAAATTCAACATTAAAGCATTATACAACATATACACAAGTCATATCATCAAAAAGACCATATATATATATCAACAAATTATGTACATCATATCAAAACTGGACTGGTATGCCACAATCAATAGCCTGGCATACTCAATCCTCTCAAAAAATATATAATAATAAATGCAATCTATGTGCAGTGAGCATCTAGTCTTGAGAAGCCCTCGAGCTTTCAGCCTCATATCCTCTACCACCATGAGGTGGAGGAGGAGGCCCCATCGGATTTCACCCTGAGTCGTGGGTCCTCGACATTGATCGTGACGATGTACTTGACGACCCCATCCTAATCGGCCCCACAATGTCAGTTGGCAGCTGTAACCTCTGTCTCTCTGGAACCATATGGTAGTATGCTCCCTGGTAGAATGTAGTCTGAGCCATAGACCATGCCAAATCTTGCATGCTCGCTCCTCCACCTCGAGCTCTAAGTCGTGTAGCCTCATCCTGCAATGTCTGCATCTGAGCCCAGAGGTCGACAAACTCATCCTGGAGAGTCGCCATCTCACTGCTCTCCCCCACCTTGACACCCTTGCTCTTATCAGGCGATGGTGGTATCTCCCCTTGCTGAGAAGGGAGTCCCTCCTCCCTCCTCCCTGTATGATGTGGTCTTTATGGAGCCCGTGCCATCCTTTGGCATCTCTCCTCCAGAGACCATCGCTGCTCTCTCCCGCTGTGACCTCGTGATGCCTCAATAGTAGCCTAACATCGCCTCCCCATTCGTTGCACCATGGCATGCACTAGACCCTGTGCCCTCATCATCCAAGGAGGGCGGATGCCTACATACCAGGCATCATATCTGTCGATAACCCTAATGTCATCACCATCCACTGGCCGGATGGGGGCATCATCCATGTCTTGACTCTAGAACCGCTACATGTTTGGAGCCCCACTCAACGTGGTACTATCCTGAATAGTCTGGGAGTACTCATAATCCTTGAGAGAAGGGATCCCCTGTTGTAAACCGAACTATCATAGAAATCGATCATAGAGGTGGAGCTTTACCTCTCCCCACTCCATCCTCAACCAGTAGACTTGCCTGATGCGAGCCAGCTCCTACCCATCCTCTGCCCACCTTGGGTGCTCTCGCCATGGCCTCTAGGTGATCTGGTCTAGGATGGGGTTGTATAGCAACCTCTATGACATTGGTAGATCTATCCGCCACTGTGACCCCCTTTGTAGCCACCAATAGAAAACCTGGGGCCTCTCTTGATCAACCCCTATTAGTGGGAGCCCTATCAACCTTCGCATCGTGATGTGCTCCCAGCACCAAACCTGTAGAAGCGATGTCAAGACTAGACATCGGCCTCCCTTGTATATGACCCCATGCAGGATCCTATACAAGCGGCATAGTACAAAGCTACCCCATGCAAACCTGTATCTGTGGTCTCTCATGTCGCAGACCACATCTGATAGGAGCCATGGTAATTTGCACCTGCTATGGTGGCACAGCAGTAAGCCACCTACCACCCCTACCAAAAATTGAGTTAGCCTAGATGCCCCAAGCATCTGCCTTAGAGACTCGATGTTCACTTCATCCTTCTCCAAGGTGAAGCTCGGGTCTCCACTCAACCTCATCATAGCCTGGCCTTGATTGACCATAGGAGTCATTAGCCGTCCCTTTATGGAGATCCTCATGATACTCCATACGTCCTCTAGTGTGGGAGCCATCTCCCTTGTCGGTAATCAAAAGTAGGACAACCCCGGATACCACCTCTCTGCTAGGGTTGTTAGTAGCCCCATGTCCGTCGGTACTTGTGGCATCTCTGCCACATGTTGTAGCCCGACCTATGCTAGTCGGTCACGCTCTGCCTGGTCGAGCATGGCTATGTCATATCTTAGTCCCCCAATTTCCATTATCGACTCTTTAGTAATCCTCTCTACAAAACAAACAATAAAACAACAAAATTTCATTAATAAACCAATTATTAAAATCCATTAAATGCATTTCAAACAAAGCAAAATTTCATAAAAATGATGATATCGTCCACCATTGGATATAATCGTCCTTTGTAGGACGACATCGTCTCCTATTTCGCAACTTGGGGATCGCCCCTTGTTGGACGGGATCACCCCTAGTTTGTCGATTTTGCCTTTCGATGAAATCAACAATCTAGGGACAATTTCGATGAGATAGGGACGATTTCGTCTTGACGTCGTCGACGGCCTAAAAATAGCCGCAATGCCCCAAATAGTCAAAATTTAAAACAAAAAATTGCACAAATTAAATTCAAACCTAATCTACTAGGATTAGATCCTTACCCATAGCCCGCGTCGCACCTCTGTCGCTCTGTGCGCTGCCTCAACCATTTTTGTCTGCAGAGCTCTAGAACAACAAAAATGAACAATAAAAATGAATTAGGGTTTTACCCTATTTTTCTTAATTTTATTTAAAAACAACTTTCTTTTAATTTATTTTTGCTTTTTCGTGCTTTTACCTCAAATGTTCGATTTGGGTAAAAACACGGAGGGGCACCATATTCAGCAGTCGTACGATTCGACCAAGAATCATCCTCTATAAAATTGAGTACATTTTTGCTTTCTCGTAAAACGAGAAGAACTTGTCTTTAACGCATTTTCTTTAAAAAATTTGCTAAAGAGGGGGTAAAATGTAGCACCCTAAAATTGGCACAGTTAAACCTTAGTGAAAAGATAAAAATTCAAATTTTAACCGTTAACCGCCTGTTACCCGCTCCCCTTGTTTTCTGCACCATTTTTAGGATTTGTTTTGATCGTTGGACGATATCGTCGTAGATTAGACGAAATCATCCCAGATTTGATGAATTTGTCTAGAACAGAATGTCTAGACAATTTTGTCCCAAAACCAAATTTTCATAATTAGCTTCTGTTTCAACAACCTCTCCAACTTGGGCAGAAGTGCGTCTGCACAGTTGGAGATTCCCCCGTTGGAGATCTCCCAGATTGGGATGATCCCCAACCTCCTAAACTCTCCCTAATCCTATATAAACTAAGATTTTCTCAGTTTATCTCCCTGAATCTCCCCCTAAGACTCCCCCTGACTCTCTGCTTGAAACTTTGCTTAAACCCCCTAAACTTCCACGCACCTCAGAGCATCCTCACACCATCATTTACATTCTATATTTCATGTTTTCTTGCAGGAACTTTACTATTTTTTAGTCGAAGCTAGCTCGGATCGTCGCAAGTGATTCCAGGCGATTTCGAATGATCCTATCGAGGAGCGTAGATGATCTTGTACGATTGGAGGCGATCCCGACTGTAGTCCAGATTGGGGGAAATCAGAGTCTAGAGTTTGCATCTCCTTATTTTTTTATGCATTTCTCTATACATTATCTTAGTTATTATATTTATGCATCTTGGAGTTCACCTCATTTAGCATAACCGCATGATAAAGTTAAAATAAATCATTAAATCTACTGGATTTCTCTTATTTGTTATTTGAATCTATTATTTAGGTATGTTTGTTGTTATTTCTATCATTCTCCTTTGCTTTTGCAGTTGTATCTTGGGTATTTTGTATCTATTCCTATGATTGCAAGTTTCTGACAAATTCATCTGACGAATTCGTCAGATTGACAACGATCTTGTCCGATCTCAGACGATTACATATGAGTTGAGGTGATTTGGACTGCTACAAAACTTAGAACCTTCATCAGACATCCGAAATCAGGTATGTTCTGTCCCATTCTGCACATTCTCTGTGTTTAGCATTTATGCATATTTTATGTATCCATAAAATCAGCATTGGCATATAGAATAGTTTAGATTCATCTTGGCCAAAACTAGGAATTGAATTATTAAAGTACAAAATGAACACATCAAACCCACTATCAAACTAGGTGTGGAAACTGCCACTCAAAAGTTTCCTGGTGAACCCACCATCCGTAAAAAATTCACCCTTATACCCCTCCCCCGAGAGGCGGGACCTTCAAAGGGCCTCTCAGTCCGAGGTATTGTCCCATCCTTCTCACATCTCCCTTCCGGGCATGGATCCTATAGCCTGAAGGTAAGGATGCAAAAAATTTGGAGCAATACACATACATTGTACAAATGATAAAAAACTAAAAGGAAAATAGATGAAAAAATACGATGCAATATAAAGAAACAAAATGGCAATGAATTCAAATATATTAAACTTGTATTTCTTTCTTTTGAAAAGGTGTTACATAGAATCCCCTTCAAGGTTTCACTGATAATACAATTTTACAATGAAGACCATGATGTCTTTGTCCATTGGAAAGAACTTTTCTTGGTGCAATCTAAGAGATTTTTGTGCCCACAATAATGTCTTCAGGGGAGGGTTTTCTTATGATCGTTGAGTGAGAGTTGGATCTGGGATCATTCATTATTCTAAACCCTATAATCCAGCATGCAATAAAGTAAAAAAGGAATCAATAGCATTTGTGGGACCCACTAATATTGGGCCCATGTTGATAAAGAAGTAAAGCAAAATAAAGTGAATGAATCCATGAGATAATGAATATCTAAGCTATTATAATAATACAAAGTGCATAAAATAAAATATCTATAGCTAAAACAAACATGCAAGTGATAATATAAGTGAATATGTAGGAAATTTTGATGAAACTAGTCACTTGATCAAGATCATCTCAGGTCAAGATGATCTTGTCTATGGATCATCTCAGGGTTAGATAGCTGCTATTGTAGACCTGCAATTCTGTGATATCAAATCTAGGTGAGATTTGGATGACCTTGGAGTGAGTTTTGTCAATCCCTTGTATGATGTGGAATTATTATGATTCCCTCATAGAAGATGGTTGAATAACCGCAATTAAAGACTATTTTTGGTGTAGTGTTAGGGGGGAAAGTAAGGATGAACTTTCAGTGTCTAACTGAATTAAAACTATAGTGAGGGAAACTTTGTTTACCTTTGATAATAGTGTGGACTTTGAGAACAATTTGGAAAATAGGATCACTAGTGAAGGCACTTTGGAGAACCTAGAGAAGCATCTTTTCCAATTAGTTTGAAAATAGCAAACACTAGATGGCTAAAAGTTGAGGAGGGTTGGGTAAAGTTGAACATTTATGGAGTTGCAAAAGGAAACCCAGGTAGAGCCAAGGGAGGAGGTGTTATTTTAAATGAGAAATTTGAAGTGTTATGGGCTTATGCAAAAAGTTATGGGATACAAAGCAATAATTATAAGCTCTAAACACTAGTGTTATATTATTGAGACATAAGAGTTTAAGGAAGGCCATCATAGAAGGGGAATCTATGAATATTATCAAGGATCTTAAGAAAGAAAAAGTTGATACTAGTAGGTGTAAGGTTTAATTAAGGATATATCATCCCTATTAAAAGAAATAGTAGAGGTGAAGATATTACATATATATCAGGAAGGAAATGTTGTAGCTGATTGTTTGGAAAACATTGGAGTTCATTTTGATCAAAGGAACATATGGAAATATATTTTTTCCTTATCTCTTTTAAGGATTACCTCATTAGAGGTAGAAGAAAATTCTATTCCATATGGTGTTATCTTTTGAATTTTTCAGTATTATTATTGCTTTTGGGGTCTTTTGGTGCTACTGATGTGACTGTATGTTTTAGCTATTACAACAATTATGTTTCTAACGAATGCTATTATAATGTGATTTTGCTTTTGTTGCTGCTATTTCTATTACCTATTATTGAAAATTGGAGTGACTGATGCTACTATTGGTGTGGAAAGGAGGAATAAACAATAGTCAGTTCAACCTTTGCTCCCTTGCTCAAAATAGATTTTGATTTCAATCAGAGTGTTGTTTTTTGTCTGGTTGTATTCTGCGATTTTTGTTGAAACTTTGATTTTTATCTCATGTTATCCAGGGAGGAGATTGATGTTTATATTGTAACCTTGGATAACTTAATTCTATAACAAGGTTGGGACCCCTCCAAAACCCCTTTTTTCACCACTACCAAAAAAACATCGTATACTTCAAATAGGTTCCCATGGCAAAAGTTCAGGTTTAAGGCTATCATATTAGGACTTCAATGTATGGGTTTAAGATTGATGAATTAGTAGCATAAGTTCCATGGATTGATGTTTTAGGGACTAAATATCCTAACATTTGTATGGCTTAAAAAAAATTAAAATGAACTATGTATAGTCCCAAAGTGTAGCTTTTACAATAGTAAGTCTCACATGTTAAAAATCATTAGCTTTATAGAGGGTCATAATATTTATTTATTTAGATTTATACTCTATTATGTTCTAGGAACTCAAGGTTTACATATTTAAAATATTTCGTATAAAATAACAGGTATTATGATGTCTTACAAACTATTCTCCATAATCAATGGCCTAATAGATGAATGCCTCTAAAATATAAGTTTTAATGGTAAAAGGTCTACTTATTTAGAGGTCCAAGGCATCGAATTAAAATATCTATAATTATGTTATAGTTAGGAAAAAAATCATAGTTTTCTTATTTTAAGCAATTTATCTTGGTTATGGTTAGTATAAAGTCTATAGTTAGATAAATTCTACAATTAAGTTATGCTCAGGTAAAAGTCTATCATTTACTTATGCTAGGAAATATATAGTTTGGTTACTACCCAAGGTTTAATATTTTAAAGGTTTTAGGTTGTAAGAGATTAGAATTTGAGGACTACAACTTTCCATCATGTTGGTATGTCATATTGTGTGTCAAGGAGTAAAGGAAATTATAGTACACTGTTTATTACATAACTAAACATCCATATAAATTTTGTGTTAGGGAATAAAAGAAATTATAGTACACTGCTTGTTACATAACTTTAATTCACCCCCATAATAGCATATTAAAATAATTACAAATGGCAATTAAATTTTAACCTAAAAAGCTTTATATAAAGCAAATACTAATATCAATACTGGGATAAAACAAGACAACAATTAATTAAGAACAATTCACATATTTTTTTGAAGTTTCGTTAAAACAATCATTAGAAAAATAAAATATCTCATATATACCAAATCAATCTTTAAAAATTAACAATTCAAACACTTCTTATGAGCATGGAAAATGTATTAAATATTTACTTAAAATTATAAAAAAAATCTATTCTAAATATAAAAGTACAATTTCTTGGAGTAAAGAAGGTACATATTGATACAAATTCATAAAATTATCCAATACGACTAAGTTAATCTACACATAAAAATGCAACTTAACATTGTAGTTTATTTACTAAAAAATAAAAAGAGACATGCAAAGGTGGTGTTATTGGTGGTATTATTGAAATAATAAAGATAAAATTCCTCTTTTAAACTCAAAATCATATGAAACTTCAACTAACAACTATGCAAAAGCTAGAACTTCTTAAGAGGGATCAATAATGCAGTTGAAAAATTATGGAGATATATTTCAATTGATAGGGATCATTATGCAATCAATAAAAATGATATGCAACTTGTATGAAAGATTCATCTATCATTCTAATAGACTAGAACAATAAAAATAAAATAAATGTTATTTAAATTTCAAAAAACATAATCTATAAATTAAAGTAAAATTGCTTTAAGTGAAATTGCAAAGTGACTGGAATCTTGTTTGATCTCCTAAATAGGCTCAATACTTGACCTAGGTGGTATGAGGACATTTTTCGCAGGACTACCCAAACTACCAAACTTGTTTCGTCCATATTTCACTCATCTAAACTTGGATTGATCTTAAATTGTGAGGGTGAATGTATGACAAACCCTAGAATTTTTCCACCAATTTTTAGATCATTTGGATCAACACAGAGCCTAGCACATCCCTATGTGTGAACAAGATTTTTGGCAAGCGATTGCATGAGGGTTTCATCTGGTTGAGTGCAAGCAACTCCAAAGGTTGTTTTTCGGGGCCTTCGGGCCCTAGTGGCCAACATTTTTATGGTTTTTGCTCAATATTTTAGTAGGATATGTTGTAGGGGATCTAATTTGGGTTAGAAAATTATATTTCGATAGATCATGTAGTAAAATTGATTGACAATGGCTTCCAATTTGTTGCACAAAATAGAAGTGAAAAACATACCTTTCCTCAGTGTCTAGGGAATGGATTAAAGAGATCACGAAACAAGTTTCAAGTAGCTAATAAAAAATAGTTCAGATCTCAAGCGAATTTGGTGCTAAGGTGCACCCTCAAAATAAATCCACAATGGAAATCCCTTTCCAGGGCAAGTATTTCCAAAACTTAGCCACAAAAATAAATTTGAGGGATGTCCTCTATGGTGGAAAACATCATCTTAATGCTAGCATTAATATTAGGGCTTCCCATAAACCTCTAAGAATACCTATGATTTATCCAAGAAAAACAGATTTAGGATGTCTTAGAGTAGCTAATAGAATTCATATTGCTAAGCTTGATATGGGTGATATTCAGACTAGCATTGAAGATCTGGAAAAAAGAGGACTAATTTACCATTTCTTGGGTTTTCATCCAAGTCTATCTACTTTCAAAGTCTAGGCTACAAAAATTTGGAAAACTAAAGGTGAGTTACAAATCACCTTTTATCAAAATGGTTATTTTCTTGTTTTATTTTCTAATAATGAATATAGAGAGAAAACATTTCAAGGGGGTCCTTGGTTCTTTGGAAGGGTAGGATCTTTTATGAAGCCCTGGCATACTAAATTTAAATTTGATAAAGAGATGACTTCTACAGGTTTCGTGTGGGTTAGACTCTTTGGCCTCCCACTTTCTAGAATTCAGTTGTTTTTTCTTCAATTGGAAACTCTTTGGTGAATTTTATGATGACTAATGATTGTACTAAAAATTTTGAACATATTATTTATGCTTGGATTTATGTTTTAATGGATTTTGAAAAATCCCTACTAAAAAAGATCACATTACAATTTAGGGAGGACACTTGGGAGCAAGTAGTGGACTACAAGAACATTCCTTTTCGTTGTAGAATTTACCATGGATATGGCCATTTGGCTAGTGTTTTCCCAAATAAAACTCTAGATCAAAAGAAATAAGATACAAATTCATCAAGTTTCCAAATGCTTAAGAAGAAGAACACTCAAAAAAACCATTTATGAAGTATCAATCAAAGTTATCAGCTAATATGTTTGAAATTCTTTCCATAAATTATATCCTAGGTGAGGAAGAGAAAATAATGGAAACAAAAATCTTAGAAACACAATTTAGAGATAAAAGAAATAACTTAGAGATAAACCAAAAATTCAAAATTTCTCAACAAGAAAAAAGAAATAAAATATACATAAGAAAAACAATCTTTTAAATGCTAAGACTTCAAATGATATAGGTCCCAGGATAGACTCTATTGAATATTTTAGCAACATTTTGAATTTTTACACGCATGCTTCAAGGTTAGAAGACATCTCGGATTTAATTGAAGTCAATAAACAGGGAAAAAAAGCTGAAGATGGATTCTAATAAAAAATTGTCATAAGACCAATCAACAGTATATGGTAAAAGAAGGTGAAAATCTTGTAGAGGAAGGTAATATTAATTTGCTTACCAACTATTTTAGCCTTGGTATTAATGAAGATAATCACTTGGACTATTAGAAGACTCAAAGAGAGTCTTTCAAAACAAAATGAAATTAGAAGAATGATTCAAAAAAACCACCCTCATCTTATTTTCCTTTAAGAAACGAAGATGTCAATAGAGGAAATGGATTCAATTGCTAGTAAAATTTGGCTAGTGGGAAAAGTTGTTTTCCTTAGTTCCCATGGGACTTCTGGTGGCATTGGTTACCTTTGAGACCCAAAAGAGGTAGTTATTTACCATATGGTTGGTTGTTGGGGTATTTTAGCTATAACTATTATAAGTAGACATTCCAACCAAATTATTCTTTGCATAACTATTTATGCTTCGGCTTATTTGGAGGGAAAGAAAAAATAGTGGAAGGATATAACTTATATTATCTCTCATTTTACTAAATATTGGATATTGATATGAGAATTTTTCAACACCATCCTCTCTTTGGATGAAAAAATGGAGGAAATAGAAATTTGGATATGAGAACTAACCTCATGAATGAATATATATCAAACCTTCATATTGTGGACATCTAGCCAGATAATGGCCTTATGAATTGGTCTAACAGGAGGTAAGGCTTAGATTGTATCATGGAGATATTGGGTAGGTTCCTGATCTCTGACTATTTCTTAATCCATGGTCCCATTCCTAAAGCAAATACTCTTAACAATACTAGTTCAAATCACTGACCAGTCATGGTGGAATTTTGGAAAACCAATTTGAGTTTCTTTCCTTTTTGATTTTAGTTAATGTGTCTTAGAGATAGTTACTTTAGACCTCAAGTGCAACAATTATGGAAGGAAAGTAAACCAAGATATGGGACTAAGATGTTCTATTTTACCAAAATGTTGCAATATATTAAATCCAAAATCAAGACTTGGAATAGGAAGGAGTTTGAGGATGTTCAACAAAAAACATGAAGTTATTTCTCAACTTGCTAATTTGAATAAGAAAATCCATTTATATGATCTCACAAAGAGTAGGATTATATATGAAATTAGAATCACATATTACTTAGAGGAATGGGAAAAAAGAGAAGAACTCTTATGGAAGCAAAAATCTAGAATTCAATGGCTCAAAGAAGGTGATCGAAACACAAATATCTTCCACAAATATATTCTAGATCAAATATCTCACAACTTTATTTCTTCCCTAAATTTATATTCTAGAGATGTTGTCTACACTTGGTATGGCATGAACTCTATTGTTGTGAATTATTTAATCTTTTTACTGCTACTCCTCTTGAATTAACTTCTCAACAAAATGTTCTTCAAGTGATCCCTTCTCTTATCATTTCTAAGGAGAACTCAATTTTTACTGCTCATGTTTCTATTAATGAGATTCAACAAGTGGTTTTAAAATACAAAAAGGAAAAACCCCAGGTCCTGATGGTTTTCCCATTGAGTTATACCAAGAGTTCTAGGATATCCTTCATGTTGATTTATTAGAGGTGGTGGAAAAAGTTAGGAAAGCCAAAGAAATTTTGAAGGTTATCAATAAAACTTATATCACTCTTGTACCAAAAGATCAAGAGGCTTAGCATATCTCAACTTTTAGATCTATTTATTTATGTAATGTTCTTCTCAAAATCATTACTAAGATCATGGCAAAAAGGTTGAAGACTCTTTTTTATAATATTATTTACCCTAAGCAAGGAGGTTATGTGGAAGGGCTTCAAATAGTGGATGAGATATTTCTTGCTCAAGAAGCCATCCATTCCATGGAAATGCATTAATATTATTCTATGTTCATTCATGTAGACTTATCCAAAGCTTATGACATAGTGGATTGGCACTTTCTTATCAAAGTTTTGAGGCAATTTGATTTCTCTCAAGACTGGATGGATTGGATTATGGGTTGTATCTCTTTAGTATCCTACTTAGTTATTATAAATGGTAGGCCTTCACAATTGTTCCCAACTTCTAGAGGTATTAGGCAAGGTGAACCCCTCTCCCCTTATTTATTCATCATTCTTGATGAATGCTTGGGTAGGACTATAACAAAAAATAAAGACAAGAAATCCCTTAAGGGAGTTACCATTGCTCATGGATGTAGGCCAATATCTCATCTTCAATTTGTTGATGACTCTACTCTATTAGGTAAAGCTACAGTTAAGGAAGCTTCTAAAATTAAGCAAATCATTAGCTATTTTCCTAAGGCTACAGAGCAATTGATCAATGAAGATAAGTCAAAAGTCATTTTATTTCACTACTCTACCAGATAGGAATCCATGGTCTTGGATATATTAAGATATAATAAGACCTCCCATCCAATCACTTATTTAGGCATCCCTATCAATACTCAAAGACAAAAGAATAAAGTTTGGAATTGGATGTTGGATAAAGTTAAGAAGAAAATTGGAAAGTGGGCCAATAGGTGGATTTCTTTTGGGGGTAAAATTACCTTTGTAAAATATATCCTTCAAGCTATACCTATTCATGTTTCTATTATGTTGATATTCTGAAGGATGTTCTTTGATAATTACATCAAATTAATTATTGGTTCCTCTGGAGTGGTACTAAGGATAAAATAAAATGAGCTTTGGTGAATTGGAACACTTATGTCTTCCTAAGAATGAAGGGGGGTTAGCATTTTGGTTTGCTATTAATAACAATAAATATTTAGCTGCTAAATTGTATTGGAGGATTTTACATAGCCCTAATGCCATGTGGGCCAATAATATTTGTGCTAAATATGTTGAGAACAAAAGTCTTGAAGACCTTGTTCACTATCAATTACCTACCAAAGGTTCTCCCATTTTAGTGGTTATTAAGATTGGTGAGAGTTTGATTAAGAAAAATATATTTTAGATCATTCATAATGATTAACAGGTCAATTTTTGGATAGATTCTTGGGATGGTCACCAGCCTTTGATAACTCAATTTTTTGATTGGAGGCCTTGGATGGAGGAGCTTCATCGAGCTAATTGCATAAATGTGGTTAATTACTATCGATACCATACTGGTATTTTAAATGTTGGTAGATATTGGATCCCTATTGAGGACTGGCCTATTCAAATTCTATAAATTCAAAGACAAGACATCAACACATCTTGCATATGAGATATCTCTCTTGGTCCCATGATAAATATTTGGATGGAACAACACTACTAAGGGTAAGTGTTAAGTTGCTCAAGTTTGTTTGGTATTATGCCATAATAATCCCAACCAATTTTTTGACATATTTTATTAGTTGCGGGCTCAAAATATCTAGCCTAAGGTGAGGTTCTTTACTTGGATTTTATTGCATCGTAGGGTGCTAACTGGTGGGCAACTTATGAAATGTGGTTTTCATGGCCCTTTTAGATGTAAAATATGTGGAGAGAACATGGAAACTCTTAGTCATATTTTTATTGAGTGTACCTTAGCCTCTGAGCTATGGAGTAGAACGACCATCTTACTTGGCTTATAGTGGTAAGATTTTTTTACTTTTGAACAACTTTCTAGGGATTGGCCTAAACAAGAGGGTGTTAATCATTTTATTAGGTAGTTAGTTTGGATGGGTTCTACCATTCTACCTTGGAATATATGGAATGAAAGGAAAACACATATTTTCAATTAATAGAAAAAGGATATTTACTATATCTAGCAAAATACCATTGCCAACTTAGTTGAATCAATCCAACAACTCCTTAATCACCCCCAAAACTCCCACCAAAGATGGGATAAAGTGATGCAAATATTGAATATTAACTCTTCTAAGGGCAATCAACTTAAATGGAATGTGAGTAATTGCAAGATGAAAAGAACAGGGAATTGACAACCTCCTGCTAAGGATTATGGAAAATTCAATACCGATGGAGCCTCTAGGGGGAACCTTGGAAAAGCTAGTGCAGTAGAAATTGGTAGACTTTCATATGGCTCCCTAGTTTTCACTTTTATTGAGAACTTGGGTATCCTTTCCAATAACCTTGTTGATGGGTATGGTATCCTCAGTGGCCTTCAAGAGGCTGCTAAGGTTGGATGGGAAAAGGTGTTGGTTGAGAAAAGGTGTTGGTTGAATCTGACTCCCAACTCATGATTAAAATTTTGAAGACTCCTAAGAATCATAAGGTTGATTGAAGGATAAAAATAATTTTTGACAACGTTCAATTAATCCAAATGGGCTTTTTAAAAGTGGATTACAATCATGTGGTTAGAGAACAAAAAAAGAGTGTTGATGGTTTAGTTATTGGGCATTGGACAAAGGTGATATTACTTGCTACGACCACCATCCTAGATGGTGGGCTTCACAGATTAGGGAAGCTCTGCTTTTTATACTTTCTTTGGATGGCTCCTATACTAGAGGTACCTAGTTCCTTTTTGCTTTGTTTTTGCTTCTCTTTGGTTCGATCAGGGTTTTTTAGTTTCCTAGCATAGACATATCTTTCTTATGTTTCCTTTGTTGAATCTTGCCTTAACAATATTTTTGCCTAAAAAGGTTGTAGTTGTGTTTGTTTTCCAATTTTTGGAGGGGTGTGTGTTTTTTGTGTTGTTTTTTATGTTTTTGTGTTTTTTTCTTTCTTTTTTTTGGTATTTTTGTTGTTTTCATGTTTTTGTTTTTTTGTGTTTTTTTAAAGTATTTGTGTGTTGTTTTGTTGTTTTTTATGGTTTTCTTATGTGTTTTGTGTTTTGTTGTTATTTTTTATTTTATTTATTTAATTTTTTTGAGTTTTTTTGTTGTATTTATGCTTTTATCTTGATTTTGTTTATTTTGTGTTTTTTTTTAAATTGTTTGTCATTATTTTTTTGATGTTTTTGTGCTTTTTGTGTCTATTTCTAATTGTTTTTGTTGTTTTAGGTATGCTCGTTGAGTGTGCCAAAGGGGACAGGCCCGATGTGAGTCCTCGATATTTTTGATGGAATAGATATCTCTGCCTCCTTAAGACTTACCCAAAAGTAGCATCCCATTTGAGGTGTTTTCCACAAACAAAAAAATTGTAAAGTACTACTTCAAATTCACACCAATAGTATAACATTACTAAACTATCCACACATAAAACAATAGTTGCTTTGAAAGTTTAAATTCAAATTCATCAAGATTTTTATAGTGAAGAAAGACCCACCCTCATCCCTCCCCACTTCCTCCAAAAAGAAAAAACCATTATTTTATAAAAACATTTAGAAGCTTCACATATTAAGAAAAGGCAGACATTAAGACACTTCATGCCATTTAAACATACTTTATATATTAAAATTATTTTTTAATATTAAATATAAGAATTATATAAATAAAAGTTTTGAATGGGTTATAGTTGTTCTTTTATGTTATTAATTAAATAAATATATATTAGACCTCTTTCCATACCTACTACTGCATAATGGTTGTCTATAAGATATAGGAAAAAATGGTTCTATATTGAATAAAATGGGGCACTCAACACAAGTTATGTCAAAGTGATGGACTCCTCTCCATCAATAAGCATCTTCGTCAAGTGACAGACTCATCCAAGTCAACCAACGAACCAACGAACCACATCTGTTCCTCATCTCTACGATTTTCTATTATGTTGGTTCCTTCTAGGCATCATCTTCAAGTGATGGACTCCTTTGACATCTGTTCCTCGTATAGTCAATCGGTATACGGAATAGCCCCCGACCTACAAAGAGAAGATCATGCACAAAGAGTCCCACCCGGATCATTCAAGACCGCCTTCACCTCTTGCATCCACTACCCCTTGGAGAGCTGCTACCCTAACCGCATGTGTTCATCCTATATTTTTTTTCCGACAGTCATAGGATTGGAACCCTTGAGACAAAATATAAAAAAAAATGAAGTAGGAAAAATAGCATGTGCCAACCGAAAGAAAACAATTCAAAAGAATATAAGAAAGACGATGAAAAGGAAGAGAATGAGAAAGGTGAATTTTTAAAAAGTAACAAAGGCTATGTTGATGAAAAACCATGGGCATGGTCATGGTCACCACACACTACTCTCCACACTGATTTATATGGCAGCCACGGGCTACTCTGCCTAGAATGCGTGGTTCTTCTTCAAACTTCTACTTTAGGCTCTAACTCCTCCTCGTCTTCTACGGACGGATCATAAGGAAATGTTGGATAAAACGTCCTCTTATACATCTCAACTTGAACAGGAGGAGAGATGATAAGGAGGATGCTTGAAACTCATTAATCCCTTTCAAAGAAAAACAAATACATCATATATCAAATAAAAACAAAGTTCGATCTCCAACGGCCACTTTTATAGGAGCGTCTTTGTAATGGGTGTTGAACTTAGCACCATGCCCAAATCTTATCATGCGAAGAAAATAAGCTTTCTACCCTGATAGGTCAGATTTTCGATAAGCAAGCGATATTGCGGTATTTTGAGAGCAGAAAGGTAGCGGACGTTAAGTTGGGGACTAATTTTAGATTTAAATCATTCTTTAAAAGTAGCATGTAGGGTGTAAGGTTTAGGGTAGGGTAGGGTAGGGTTGTTTTTTTTATTTTTTTTATTATTTTATAATAATTTTAAAAGTTAAAAGATTTAAAAATATAGTAAGGTTGTATAGAGTTTTCATTAATTTAACTTGATAATATAGGAATGTGGTTTTTTTGGAACATGGTTTTACTTATAAGAAATTATTTTTGTCTTGATCACACTGTTAGGGTTATAATTTTATAAGCGAGATTTTGTTTTGATGCATTTAAGAAGTATTGAAAATATTAGAGGGCGGACAATAATTTTATAAGATAAAGTATGAAAAATGCTCTAAAGGTTCTTAAAAATGTAAAACAAAAAAAAATATTAAAAATAGTAACAATTTTTAAATGTTCATAGCCAAAATGCATCTTTAGATATGTTGACAGAGATAAAATACAAAAGTACAAGTCATACATATGTAATTTTTGTTAATGTGCATTTCTTTGTAACTCATGAAAGATAAATCACCATATTTGGATAGGAAAGATGAATGACCATAATTTGGTAGAAGTGACCTTCAAACTCATGAAAGGTAAACCATTATATTTCCATTAAGTTGATCTTCCATCTAAGATTAAAGCCTAAAATATTTACTTTGTTTAAGGTTTATGTTTAAAAACCTGATATAAATACATAAATCTAAAAATTAAGTGTTTAAAGTTATAAAAGAATTATCTATCATACTAATAAACTAAAACAATAAAAATAAAATAAATATTCTTTAAATTAAAAAAAAACACAATCCATAAATTAAATTAAATTAAATTACAGTTACTTAAAATTGTAAAGTACTACTTCAATTTTATACCAATAGTCTAACATCACTAAGCTTGAAAAGTTTAAAATTTAAATTCTTTCAGATTTAAATTTAGAAGCTATCCACCATTATTTTATAAAAGACATTAGAAGCCTTACATATTAACAAAAGGCAGGCATTAAGGCACTTCTAATGTAGACGAGGACATCCAATGTGTGCGGTAAAGAACACATTGACCAAAGAAAAAGGTCGAGGAACATTATTGGACAAAGTAAACCAAATATAAAAACGTAGTTTAGCTGAAAACAAAGTGGATTATAGTATTAATTTATAGGATTTGATTAGAAGCTCTCCCACAGATGAGCCTTTTATTGCTATTAGCTTATCTATATTTAATTATAGATATTTCACTCTTATAATATTATACATAATCAAAGACTTCCCGCTACTAACTATTGCCTTTGGATTAAACGTTTCTGGGCGTGAGGATGGTCATGAGAGGACGAAGCTTGTGAGTGCCTGTATTTATTATCGTCTCGTAGTCCTCCTCGTGTCCTGCAGGCATTTCCCACATGAAATTCTGAGAAATCCTGGCAAGTGCCAACGAAGCAATACTCACAGCCTGAGTCCATCCTGCACAAAGTCGCTTGCCGGCTCCGAATGTCATCGTCCTCTGGAGATCATCTTCTTCTCCGAACACCAGCTGTCTCTCTGGTTTCCACTCCTCCGGATTCTCCCATTCTCCCTCATAGTTGTTCGCTCCGTAAATGTTAATCAAGATCTGAACATAAATCGATTCACTCCTCAGAATTTTAGTTGCATTAAAACTCGATTCTTTTTCCAATGAAAACATGTTCTATATTTATTACCTGCCATCCTGCCGGGACATGGTAGCCGTCAATCTCCACGTCCTCGTGAACCACACGCAAGGGCACCAGCGGCAACGGAGAATGTCTGCGGATGGTCTCGTAAAAAACCGCTTTCAGGTATGGTAAGTTGGACAAGTCACCTTCTTCCACACATTTGTTTCCACAAACTTTCTCTATTTCTTTGAAGAGCCGATCCTGTTCAAAATGCAGAATTTTATCTCTATAGAAAAGAATAACTGTAGAAAAGAATGACCAATGTTGAATCTATCGCACCTGAACGTGAGGATTCTTGGCAAGTTCAAACATGGCCCAGACCAGAGTAACGTGAGTTGTAGTTGTACTTTCGATTATGGGTTCCCATATTGCCGTCTCCAATTGCTTCTCTCGTAGACCCTCACCTTCCTTGAGTAACATGTCCAGATATCCCTTCGCCTCCTTAACCCATTCACATATTAATTATTAGTTTCTAGAAGATGTATATAATAACGAAGGCATCCAGGTAGAATCTCACCTTTCCTGAGGATAGAAGTTCTCTTTCTTGACGAATGAGAGCCTTCACGACTGCAGCTCTTCTGCGAGTGACTTCCTTCAACATTGCATGCAGTTTTTTGTTTGGAAACCATCGATTTACGAAAGGAACAAAGTCTCTCCAATTGATTTCAAGAGCAGCAGTAGCAGGATCTCCGATGATGAGATGATACATATCTTGCACGCTTACAATTTCGCTACCCAACTCCTCAACGTATAAGGGCTTCACATCCCTGCCTATCACCTGTCAAGACATTGAAGTTTTAATGTTTCCATATTACAATCAGGTGTTAAAGTGAAACTAAAGCTTTAATGTTTCCATATTACAATCAGGTATTAAAGTGAAACTCAAGCTTGAATGTTTCCATATTGCAATTAGGTATTAAAGTGAGTTAAGTATTAAGTATTAATGTTTTTAACACACCACAGCAACTATTAAATTGAAACACAATTTCATAATAAATCCTACTAGATAAGGACACACAATAATAATTCTAATAACATAAATATAATTCCATCTTAAAAATATGATGTTAATAATGATGAAGAATTTTAATAGATCCATCCATTTTAAGAATGTTAATAATCCATTTTACCAATAATAATGTTAATAATGATGAAGAATCGTACAATATAATTTTATTTTTAAAATATAATTTTAATAAGAGTAAAGAATCCTGTTTCAAAAGAATCCACAACTTATACTTTTAAATAACGTTAATAATTGTAAAAATTCCACTTAATGACTTTTACCTCTAAACAAAACACATACACATTACTCCATATATTAACTCTTTAAATTAAAAAACTTGGTATTAAATTCACATTATACACTACATTAACTTGGTGAAATATTTACATCAATAATTTAAAAATAAAATATTTTAAAGATATATTACTACAATATTCTTACATGATAAATTTTTACTAAAATTTAAACTTAACAAAAAAAAATTAGAAACTTTGCTCTTCTCGATTTGTACTAAAATTTGAAATTAAAAACTCAAGGAGAAAAAAAAAGTTTAGAAACTTTGCTCTTCTCGATTGAAAACGAAGAAAAAAAAATTTAGAAACTTTGCTCTTCTCGATTGAAAACGATGAAATTATTAACACGGACAAAAGGAAAAGAAACGGATGTATTTTTCGTGGGGATGTACTTGGTTTAGAGCGAAAGAAAACACGTGATCAAGCAAGATCTTGCTCATGTTTACTGCATCCCGGCCGTCAGCACTGCAGTGGTTCAGTGCACTGTAGATGGAACTGATGAGCTTCTGCACCACTTCTTCCCGCATCTTCACGTTATTTCTCTGTTTGAACCAAAAGCCCACATGAAGAACCAATTAATAGAAATAACCATTAAACAAGAAACGAGATTGTGAACGTACATAATTTTTATATAAATGGGTGGAGAAGAGATTATGTTATGTAAATACCTGAGGAGCTGTTCCAAGGAGGTGCGTGACCATGAGCTTCTTTAGTAAACGATGGTCTTTTCCATAGTCGGACAAGGCCACCATTGTTTTATCCAACGACAGCACCTGCAATGCTGTCGTGAGTTTCTTCGCCGTAATGGAGGAATGCTTCTCTGTCATGGCCTGTCACACACATTCACATTCCAAATGACCCCAAAATTTCAAATGAAATTTTAGTTGTTGATGCGGCAATCGGAGCAAGCAAGAACAAACTCACTTGTCTGGCAGCCTTGGATGAACTCAACACAACGACGGCAGAGGTGGCGCCCGTGCGCACGGAGTAGATAGGACCGTAGGTTTTGGCCCAGCATGTGAACGTCCGATGGGGAACCTTATCCTTGTGCAGCACCAAGTCCTGCACGATCGTCCACACCCCCATACCTGCGTTCACACACTCTTCATCCATTAACACCAAAGAATAGGATTTATTAGAAAGAAAAAAAGAGAGGGAGACGTAGTTCAGTATAAACTTACGTGGGGGATACTTTTTGGACTTGGATGATCTGGATTTCATGGCAATAGCGAATAGGACGGCCAACACAAGAAGCTGAAGTGCAGTCCATGATTCAAACAAATCCAACGACATATTGTTCAAGCACTAAGTGCAGGACGTATGAAGGATGATCTGTGAGAGAGAACTATCCCTTCACACAAATATATAGCCTCCAAATTTCTTAGATGAATTAGGGAGTCTTCAAAGGTCAGTGGATTGGTAAGACTTTGGCGTATTAAGAGGAGATTTTGGTTCAAACTTTAAGGCATATTATAAAGGCAACTGTAATGATTTGACCTGTGTTCCGAAGCAGATACTTGGTGGAGAATCCACCCTTACCTGTTAAAGATGAAAGGATGTTACCGATTTCTCTAAAACTAAAAAATAATAAATAAATAAATTCTTTTAATCTATTAATATGATGATACAAGTTTAATGACATATTCCATGATTGAAATTCCATGTTTAATGACATGTGTTTTTGTTTATTGTTCGATGTAACCTTTGTGGGTTCCGCTCCGACAAATGCAGATGTAACCTTCGTGGGTCCCGCTCCGACAAATTTTCCTTGTTTTCTTTTTATGGTGACGAGCCCAACAGTTTAGTTAAGAATTACCTCATTTAGATATTGAAAAACATTTCGCACTTCAAAAAAGAGCCGTAAAAGCCGTTACTCGCACTAATAAAGTGGATCATCAAATATCTCGGGATCACTTTTGGAATTGATGATTGCGGAAGGTCATGTGAGAAGATTGGGTTCTCATCTAAACGAAACTTTCTAGTTGGCCTATTAGATTTTTGTTATTCGCCAGTTTCTCCTATTGGTCACTAAAGTCTAGGTTTTCAGTTAGATCTGTATAGTCTTATATGTTTAATTCTGCGGTTAAAGATGACTGTCATAAATTCATTCTCTATTGAGATGATTCCGGTGGTAGAATGGTTTTGTTTCTTTATCAATTTTTTTAATTTTAGAATGTTTTTATGATTTCGGAAATGAATCCATAAAATAATTTGTTAAAATTTATTAAACAATTATTTTAATAAATAATTTAAATTTATGAGAAGTGAATTCTTAAAAAAAATTCATCAATAGTTATCTATAAACACAAATGAATCCACATTTTTTACAAGACAACTTATTAAAATTTATCAAACTTATCCTACACTTGTGTTACTCTAAATAATAATTTCTAACAATGCCATAAACCTTGGTACGAATTGGCTTAATAAGTCTAATTGAAATTAGTGCAGCTACTAAACAACCTAAAAAGTCTAATTAAAATTAGTGGAGGTACGAAACGGCCTCAAAATCTAAATGTGACCAATTTGTTTGATATGGATTTACTGCACTCTGTCCGATCCTTCCAACAAGGTCAAAGGTGTGTCTTGCATGATTTTCCCTTTTCCGTGCAGGGCCCAATAACAAAACAAAGATGAACACCTGTGCAAATTACCGCTCACAAATTCTTCCTCGTGAAACACAAGCCTGTAAACGTTCTCCAGAGAAATGATCCGTCCATCTTTGTCGAGAGTAGGAAAAATCTCAATGACGTGATCGCCTTTACTGTTATAATATTTGGAGTATTAAGAACATTAAAGGGCCACGTAACATTAAAAACATATGGCCGTTAAAGAGAATCTCGTGCTAAACAAGAACAATAATTGTAGGCCAGTCCTCGTTGGTTTAATTGATTGGCGGTAGATACCGGGCCTTGTCCACTCGTTGGTGTTGGCCGGTAAAGAGAATCTCGTGCTAAGATATGAGGTGACGTTAAGTTTGTACAATGAATAATTCTAATTCTTTGAGGTACTCGAAAGGACATGTGAAGTTTGTAGTGTCTATCCTTCGTCTGGTTATTCATTTGTTCCTTTGCTTTCTGATAATGAGAGTCATCCTTAGTTTTCGCTTACAGTGGACACATATTTAAAATATATATCCCTCGTGTGGTTATTCGTTTGTTCCTTTGCTTTCTGATAATGATAGTCATCCTTCGTTTTAAAATTTAAGATTATTTAATTGAAAATTTAGTATAAAAAATACACACGTGCATATTTAAAAAGTAAGACTTATAAGTTCAAATGAAATAAAAGATTAAAAAAAAAAAAATTAAATGGTATGATGTCAGGTGATTAAATTATAGAGTTTTATGTGTATAAGTGTCAAATACTATTATATGGTTATTAAAATAACATGGTAACGTAGTTATGATGTAATATGGATGGAGATTTTTTCAATCCCATATAGTCAAATTATTAAAAAAATAAATAAAAACAAAAATCTTTTATATAAAATCTTCTCCAAAATCCTCAAATTGTATTGTAATAAAAATAAAAGTAGTGTAAAGGTTATTCTTCGCACTTTAAAATTTTCAAAGAAACATAATAGAGAATGATAAGGAATTATTATTTTTGGCTAACTTTTATTGATAATAAGAGAATTTAAAGAGGTTTACATATGAACAAAAAATCATCTCAAACAAAGAAAGCATGGTTTGTATAGTTATAACAAACCACTTACAAACAAATAGATGATGCAATAAACTAGCGAAAATTGGTAAAAGAAAAACAATATAACCACATGATATTGTTCTTCATCATTCTTCCTAGGTGGAAGCACTAGATTCCAATATTTATAAAAGAGAAATAGTAAGAACATACTAAAACCTAAATCTTGACATTGATTGAAACTAATATGTATTCAAATCTTGATAAAGATTAGAATTGCTCCAAAAATAAAAAATATTGAAATATCAACTACAACTCTTGATGAAAGAGTACCCAAAACATACAAATAGCAAAAAAGACTCCAAAAAATTGGAAAATAATAAATAGATAGGGCCATTAAATAAAATAAGTCAAGCTTAATAAATTAAAATTCTTCAACGATAAGTTTAAGTTATTTTTTGGAGATCACCCATAAAAAAACTTTTAAACAAAAAAATTTAAAAGATCAAAAAAATATAAAGCAACATTTTTTTTATTGTTAGAAAAAAACTTTATATCAACAATAAAGAATGCATCATATACAATTATAAGATTCTAGACCTTGCAAATCAAATTGCTCACCAAAAAATAGTCTATAGTGGTATATCAACATGATTCTTCTATAGTATTTGTGTTTTTTTATTAACTTGAGAAATACAAATAATTATTTCAATCTTGTTACTAAATTCCAAAACAACCCTAACCATAATGATTCTATTGAACAATGAAAAATATTTGGAAGCTTTATTTGCCTTTGTAAAGGTTGTGCTGGTGTTATGCTTATTGTAAGCAAAAGATCAATCTAAATATCTCTTTTCTTCTCGCTTCTCACTTATTCTAACTCTTTCAACTTAAAAATGAAGTCATACCTAGCACAAGAAAGGAGGAAAGAGTTCAACTAACTTACTAACATGCATTAATTAAAACATATGTGTCTATCTAATCTATGAGCAACTACAACTACTAGGAGTAAATACAAGTGTTGTGAAACATGGCAAACGATTCTGATATCTACAAGAAGAAAAATATATATGAAAAGAGAGTGAAAATTGGAATAATTTCCAACACCCTCCCTTAAGATAGATTTCTCAAAAAAATTGACACCTAAAAGTCCTTTCAACCTTTCAAAGTCTTCCTTCATATATCTACAAGTTGATCTTTTGACCTATAAACAATAATTGGATTTCTTCATTTTTGACTAGTTCCCTTATAAAGTGAAACCTGATGTCAATGTCCTTGCTTATTTCATGAAACATTGGATCCTTAGACAGTTCTATGGCTTCATTATTATCATACAAATTTTGGTTACTGCTTCCTTTTCATGATTCAACTTGTAGACACCAAAACAGCACCAATCCGATTATGTGATTGCAAACACTGATCGCATTGACACACCCAGCCCCCAGAGCAGCCCTCAGAGGTTAAACAATGGTCCTAACCACTTTTACAACAATTTTGGAAGGTCAAAAATCAATTTGGCACCTTTAGGCACTTTGTTCAGTATCCGTCTCACCCTGGGATGAATTAAGAATAGGATTCGCCTCATCCAGGGACGAATTCTGAAATCGCTCCTAGGTAGGACGAATTCCATGTTCAACGGGAAAAAAGAAAAATCTTGACAAGTGGCAGCTAAGGACAGTCCATTAATGCCTCCTACCTTGCATGCACGTGTAGGTGAGCAGAGTGATCGTTAGAGGACTGTCACAAGGGCAGTCATGGAAGCCCAAGTCAGGGAGGAGTCTCCTCCCTCTTGGGAAGGCATGGCCACAACATGGCGCCCTTGCATGCCCATTCAAACAGACCCCTTGGGTCTATAAAATGGTGAAATTTCTCACCCAAAAGAGGATAGGTTGGAAGCATTTTCAAGCAACAAAGTGCTGCCAAATTGATACCACGCCTTACCTTTGATTCACCTCTTCTACATCCTTGATCTCTTTCACAAGAGAGGTCATTGGGTGGTTATTGGAAGTGTGAATCCGGATTCTAGACCCGACACTTGACCACATTGATCTACCAATTCGCCGACAACCCATTACGAGAGATTTTGGGTCTATCCCAAGTGGATTGGTGCCAAAATTAGGTTCCAACATGGGGTGGCCCTCCTAGGCGCCCCGCACTGCTACGAGCCTAATCTTCTTTTTTAAGAACAATTGGGAATTCATGGCAGATTGTTCTTTTCATCATTTGCTTATTTTGCATTCCATTTTATGCTGCTTAAATAGCTTCTAATTATGATTTCTTAATGCTTTGATCAAATCTTATCATGTTTTATCACTTTTGTTGTCCTCACTAGATGAAATAAAACTGTTAGTGGCTCCACTATCTATCAAAACATTTACTTGCTTATTTAAAAACTTACCTTTCACAAGTA
This sequence comes from Wollemia nobilis, assembly GCA_028583015.1. NCBI lineage: Eukaryota > Viridiplantae > Streptophyta > Pinopsida > Araucariales > Araucariaceae > Wollemia > Wollemia nobilis. The sequence continues at coordinate 3,118,888 of JAQPPZ010003510.1, forward strand.
ATGGGGTGGCTTGTCCCTCTAGCTTCTACTTACCGATTGCGGCATAGATATGATATTCCGATTTATTTCCTTTTTCATTAGCTATGCTATTCCCTACTCGATATGGAAACTTATTATAGTAATGAGGTCCTCAAAAATTGTAACACCCTTCCTTGGGTCCTTGTTGTTTTTCAGGTTTCTAATTCCTTGTCTTAACTGGTCGAGCTGGAGCTTGCAACTTCTGTTGTTGAGATTTGGTATTATTGGGTTTGTGATCCTTCTTGTGAAATCTTTTCTTGAACTTCTTATTTATATAAGGTTTCTTATCAAGATTTTGGGGGTTCTTAGCCTTTCGTTCTTGATCAGCCTCCCATTTAACAAACCCATCACTATTCCTCTTCTTTAGCTCCTGTTGAGCTTGCTCGGATAAGGCGTCGTAATTAAAATATAAGTGTGACTTTGCCTTATTTGCTATGTCATATGCCTTTTGCAACAAATTTGGCTCCTACATGTGTACATCATGCTTTATCCTAGACTCCAAACCAAAAGTGAACTTGTGGACCCACATTTTCTCATTATAAATAGGTACATACTTAAACAATCTCACCAACTTCTTGTGGACCCCAAAATAAATCCACAATGGAAATCCCTTTCCAGGGCAAGTATTTCCAAAACTTAGCCACAAAAATAAATTTGAGGGATGTCCTCTATGGTGGAAAACATCATCTTAATGCTAGCATTAATATTAGGGCTTCCCATAAACCTCTAAGAATACCTATGATTTATCCAAGAAAAACAGATTTAGGATGTCTTAGAGTAGCTAATAGAATTCATATTGCTAAGCTTGATATGGGTGATATTCAGACTAGCATTGAAGATCTGGAAAAAAGAGGACTAATTTACCATTTCTTGGGTTTTCATCCAAGTCTATCTACTTTCAAAGTCTAGGCTACAAAAAGTTGGAAAACTAAAGGTGAGTTACAAATCACCTTTTATCAAAATGGTTATTTTCTTGTTTTATTTTCTAATAATGAATATAGAGAGAAAACATTTCAAGGGGGTCCTTGGTTCTTTGGAAGGGTAGGGTCTTTTATGAAGCCCTGGCATACTAAATTTAAATTTGATAAAGAGATGACTTCTACAGGTTTCGTGTGGGTTAGACTCTTTGGCCTCCCACTTTCTAGAATTCAGTTGTTTTTTCTTCAATTGGAAACTCTTTGGGGAATTTTATGATGACTGATGATTGTACTAAAAATTTTGAACATATTATTTATGCTTGGATTTATGTTTTAATGGATTTTGAAAAATCCCTACTAAAAAAGATCACATTACAATTTAGGGAGGACACTTGGGAGCAAGTAGTGGACTACAAGAACATTCCTTTTTGTTGTAGAATTTACCATGGATATGGCCATTTGGCTAGTGTTTTCCCAAATAAAACTCTAGATCAAAAGAAATAAGATACAAATTCATCAAGTTTCCAAATGCTTAAGAAGAAGAACACTCAAAAAAACCATTTATGAAGTATCAATCAAAGTTATCGACTAATATGTTTGAAATTCTTTCCATAAATTATATCCTAGGTGAGGAAGAGAAAATAATGGAAACAAAAATCTTAGAAACACAATTTAGAGATAAAAGAAATAACTTAGAGATAAACCAAAAATTCAAAATTTCTCAACAAGAAAAAAGAAATAAAATATACATAAGAAAAACAATCTTTTAAATGCTAAGACTTCAAATGATATAGGTCCCAGGATAGACTCTATTGAATATTTTAGCAACATTTTGACTTTTTACACGCATGCTTCAAGGTTAGAAGACATCTCGGATTTAATTGAAGTCAATAAACAGGGAAAAAAAGCTACAGATGGATTCTAATAAAAAATTGTCATAAGACCAATCAATAGTATATGGTAAAAGAAGGTGAAAATATTGTAGAGGAAGGTAATATTAATTTGCTTACCAACTATTTTAGCCTTGGTATTAATGAAGATAATCACTTGGACTATTAGAAGACTCAAAGAGAGTCTTTCAAAACAAAATGAAATTAGAAGAATGAGTCAAAAAAACCACCCTCATATTATTTTCCTTTAAGAAATGAATATGTCAATAGAGGAAATGGATTCAATTGCTAGTAAAATTTGGCTAGTGGGAAAAGTTGTTTTCCTTAGTTCCCATGGGACTTCTGGTGGCATTGGTTACCTTTGAGACCCAAAAGAGGTAGTTATTTACCATATGGTTGGTTGTTGGGGTATTTTAGCTATAACTATTATAAGTAGACATTCCAACCAAATTATTCTTTGCATAACTATTTATGCTTCGGCTTATTTGGAGGGAAAGAAAAAATAGTGGAAGGATATAACTTATATTATCTCTCATTTTACTAAATATTGGATATTGATATGAGAATTTTTCAACACCATCCTCTCTTTGGATGAAAAAATGGAGGAAATAGAAATTTGGATATGAGAACTAACCTCATGAATGAATATATATCAAACCTTCATCTTGTGGACAGATAATGGCCTTATGACTTGGTCTAACAGGAGGTAAGGCTTAGATTGTATCATGGAGATATTGGGTAGGTTCCTGATCTCTGACTATTTCTTAATCCATGGTCCCATTCCTAAAGCAAATACTCTTAACAATACTAGTTCAAATCACTGACCAGTCATGGTGGAATTTTGGAAAACCAATTTGAGTTTCTTTCCTTTTTGATTTTAGTTAATGTGTCTTGGAAATAGTTACTTTAGACCTCAAGTGCAACAATTATGGAAGGAAAGTAAACCAAGATATGGGACTAAGATGTTCTATTTTACCAAAATGTTGCAATATATTAAATCCAAAATCAAGACTTGGAATAGGAAGGAGTTTAAGGATGTTCAACAAAAAACATGAAGTTATTTCTCAACTTGCTAATTTGAATAAGAAAATCCATTTATATGATCTCACAAAGAGTAGGATTATATATGAAATTAGAATCACATATTACTTAGAGGAATGGGAAAAAAGAGAAGAACTCTTATGGAAGCAAAAATCTAGAATTCAATGGCTCAAAGAAGGTGATCGAAACACAAATATCTTCCACAAATATATTCTAGATCAAATATCTCACAACTTTATTTCTTCCCCAAATTTATATTCTAGAGATGTTGTCTACACTTGGTATGACATGAACTCTATTGTTGTGAATTATTTAATATTTTTACTGCTACTCCTCTTGAATTAACTTCTCAACAAAATGTTCTTCAAGTGATCCCTTCTCTTATCATTTCTAAGGAGAACTCAATTTTTACTACTCATGTTTCTATTAATGAGATTCAACAAGTGGTTTTAAAATACAAAAAGGAAAAACCCCAGGTCCTAATGGTTTTCCCATTGTGTTATACCAAGAGTTCTAGGATATCCTTCATGTTGATTTATTAGAGGTGGTGGAAAAATTTAGGAAAGCCAAAGAAATTTTGAAGGTTATCAATAAAACTTATATCACTCTTGTCCCAAAAGCTCAAGAGGCTTAGCATATCTCAACTTTTAGATCTATTTATTTATGTAATGTTCTTCTCAAAATCATTACTAAGATCATGGCAGAAAGGTTGAAGACTCTTTTTTATAATATTATTTACCCTAAACAAGGAGGTTATGTGGAAGGGCTTCAAATAGTGGATGAGATATTTCTTGCTCAAGAAGCCATCCATTCCATGGATGAGATATTTCTTGCTCAGGTTCCAATGGTGGGTGGTAGATTGTTCTTTTCATCATTTTCTTATTTTGCATTCCATTTTATGCTGCTTAAATAGCTTCTAATTCTGATTTCTTAATGTTTTGATCAAATCTTATCATGTTTTATCGCTTTTGTTGTCGTCACTAACTTGTAGGAAGAAGCATCAAATTCCCGTTGATGGAGGCCAAATTGGGGAAATCTGACCATCTGGGTCTTCCCAAAATGCCCCCAATTAGCTAACCCCTAAGTTTGCAAGTATTTTGGAGCTCTCGAGATGCAACATTTGGGTAGTATCACTTCGGTGTTTTGTCGCAGGCGAATTCGTCCTACCCAGGGACGAATTATAGTCGAATCCATCCCGCCCAGGAGCGAATTCAAATCGATGGCCAATTTATTGACTGTTTTGATGGCAGTGGCCCTCTGGTAACGTTCTCTGGTTCCTATTAAATTTTTAGACTATTTTGATTTAGTTTACTTATCCTTTTATTCAGTTTCATGCATGCATCTCTCATTGTTTTTTTAGAGAACAAATGTTTCATCTTTGCAATAGGTGCTACTAACGATTTTGTTGTTTCTTTGAATGTAGGAGGAGTAGCAAGGATCAAGGATTCATTCACACCAGCGGTGGTGACGCTTTGGCCTGTCCATTTTGCATGTGGGCACGCGGAAGGAAGATCACTAGTCACCATTGTAACCAAAACATGTTAATGCTTCTAGCCCTTGAAAAGGTGAGAGACGTCTTTGTAATCGATATTGAGAGAGTATAAATAAAAAGGGCTATGCTTTATATACTTCTTTAATTTCGTCTCAATTCATCTCTTTTCCCTATTTCATGCATTTCAAATTTCTAGGATTAAAGCGTTACATTTCGTTTTGTATTGCATAGCTTTAGTGTTTCTTTTTAAACTTTTAGAATCTCATGCTTTTAGTGGCGAGTCTAATATTATTTTTTAAGAACGATTGGGAATTCGTGGTAGATTGTTATTTTGTCATTTGTTTATTTTGCATTCCATATTATGCTGTTTAAATAGTTTGTAATCTCGATTTCATAATGCTTTGATCAAATATTATCATGTTTTGTCGCTTCTGTTGTCCTCACTAACTTGCAGGTAGCAATGTCAAATTCCCATTGATGGAGGTCAAATTGGGGAAATCTGACCATATGGGTCTTTCCAAAATGCCCCTAATTAGCTAACCCCCAAGTTTGTAGGTCTTTTGGAGCTCATGAGATGTGACATTTGGGCAGTATCACTTCGACGCTTTGTCGCAGATGAATTCATCCTATCCCGGGACGAATTACAGTCGAGTCCATCCCTCCCAAGAGAGAATTCAAATTAGTGGCAAATTTTTTGACTGTTCTTATGGTAGTGGCCCTTTGGTAACGTTCTCTGGTTCCTGTTAAATTTGCAAACTGTTTTGATTCAGTTTACTTATCCTTTTATTCAGTTTCATGCATGCATCTCTCATTGTTTTTTTAGAGAACAAACGTTTCATCTTTGAAATAGGTTCTACTAATGATTTTGTTGTTTATTTGAATGCAGGAGGAGCAACAAGGATCAAGGATTCATTCACACCAGCGACGGTGACACTTTGGCCCGTCCATTTTGCATGTGGGCACGCAAAAGGAAGATCACTAGTCACCATTGTAACCAAAACATGTTAACGCTCCTAGCCCCTAAAAATGCGGGAGATGTATTTGTAACCGATATTGAGAGAGTATAAATAAAAAGGGTTGTGCTTTCTATACTTCTTTCATTTCGTCTCAATTTGTCTCTTTTCCCTATTTCATGCATTTCAAATTTCTAGGATTAAAGCGTTACCTTTCATTTTGTATTGCATAGCTTTAGTGTTTCTTTTCAAACTTCTGGAATATCGTGCTTTCAATGGCGATCACGGTGGGACTACGAAATAAAAACCCGTTGCGGTTAATCAAGTTGCTATAAATGTTCCCAAGCCTGCACAAGAAATACAGCCTCAAAAGGCTAGTTATCAGGTAGTGCCTCCTAACAATTATGAAAGAGAAAATAAAAAACATGAGCAAAATTAGTAGCATCGCCCTAGGCGACAATACACCCCTTATACGGAGTCTAGGGACTCCCTATTTGATCGCTTGTCAGTGGCGAACTTGATCACCCTTCTAGAGATTCAAACCATAGATTCTAATGTTCCCAAGCCTAAGGGATATAGAGAGGACTTGTATTGTAGGTTCCACAGGTGAAGGGGACATGACCTGAACGCATGTTGGAAGTTCAAAGGATTGATACAAGACCTGATTGACAATAAAACATTGGTAGTAGACAACCCCATAGCGCCAAACAACCAGCAGATGGGGGTTTTCAAGGACCCCTTGCTTGCCCACGAGGCACAAGCATAACCCCTTTAGGTCAATGAGGTGCAACAACATTTCCCCATGTAAGGGTATGTGGGAATGATAAGCATAGTGACTAGGAACAATAAATACCTAGGAGTTGCCCCCGAGGCAGCCACAAGAGAGGTTCCATCGATGTCACAACCTTAACAACACCCTGTGTAGTTACCTTTGCCTAGACCCGAGGTCACGATATAGACCAAACTCACGCAGAGTTTGCGGACCACGTTGGCTAGGCTCTCCATATATGAGCTTATACAACAATCAGCGCCCCATCGGGAGGCTCTCATGGAGATTTTGAAAGCCATCGAGTTACAGCCCCACGAAGCGAATTCCTTCAATAACTTCATGGGACATGTAAAATGATGCACGGAGCCAGTCATTACCTTCTAAGAAGATGAAGTTAAATCGGTATCTGATGACATGGCAGATCCACCCCTGCACGTTATCGCGAGGGTCAACGGGATCCCGTATAAGAGGGTGTTGATAGACACTGGCTCGTACAGTAACATCATTACTACAACAGCATTGAAACATCTAAAGTTGCTAGCCTCACACATCATAGCTTCCACTTACACACTGCGAGCATTCAATGATGCGATATGCTCGATAGTTGGCATAATTGTTCTACCCGTTCAGGTAGGACAAAAGACGATACCTACATTGTGCCATATTTTGGAAGGCAAGATGGCATACAACATATTGCTAGGGCGGCCATGGATCAGGGACATGAAGTGTGTCCCTTCGATAGCTCACTAGTGTTTGAAGTATGCATTTGAAGGGGAAGCACATGTAGTCCCGACGGACTTAGAACCCTTCAAATATTGCAATGCGGTGCATCTGATGCCGCAATTGACCCTCCCATCAACGCACTTGGATTTTTAGATAAATCCATCTAGATAGGGTCTGAGGTCGCAAGCACCACTGGTGACTAATCCATCAAAACCCCAGCCAGGTGCATCTTCATCGTCAACTCCTTCATTACCAATGCCACCTATCGTGGCTAAACATAAGGATAAAGGAAAGCAAATCCTGGAAGAGGCTCAACCCATGGAAGAAGCACTGCCAACAATATCAACCATCTCAACCAAAGAGATACCTAGCATAATGGAAGTTGAGACTCCTAATCCACCTAGCATGGAATGGACTCAAGAAGGGCTTCCATTCCCTCCCTCTCAATCGCCAATGATTACTATTGAAATGGCCAGTACGGGCCTGGGGGAGTATCTAGTACAAAATGTTGTAGCAACGATCATGCTAGAGTTAGTGCAAGACATGGGGAGACCTCGCATTCCCATCAGGACAATTGTTCCTTTAGGCTACCCATCGAACCAGACCAATTTTGTGTATGGGGGCCTTGACCATGGTGCTGAGCCATGCATGCAAAAGGACGAGGATGAAGAGCCTTTTGTAGAAGATGTCAACTATCTGTCTAACCCGGACTTCGCTCTAAGATATCTTGGCCAATGCAATTGGCATGGATACGGGCTAGGTAGGTATGAGCAAGGAGTGCGTGTCCTTTACCAACCAAGATACCAAATGCCTTATGACAAGTCGGGAGTAGGGTTCAACCACCCCCTGCCCTTAGACATCTTGGTGGAAAACATGTAAGGCCTAGGGATAGGCAACAAGGGTGGATTGGCATCAGATCCTTATGCCAACCTGAACACAATGTATACATTGGGAGATTACCTCCCATGGTCAACAAACACCCTTGTTAACATCAATAACCCTCCTCCTTTACTAGAGAGAGGCGAAAGTTTGGGAACTCACTTTCAAGCAAAGTATAAATAGTGTCAAGAAGGATCTTCGGAGGATGCATCAGAACATGAAACAGTGTCATATGATCCTTTCAAATTCGATAGTGATCACTCACAAGAGATTCCCATGACTAACTGGTAAGAAATATTTTTGACTCTGTTCACTTTAGAGGCTCCAATCGAGCCAGTGCAACGTCAAGAGAATCAGGTCCCCCCATGAAGCATGGAACAACCGCAATGGGACCAGATAAATTTGCTTGAACAAGATGAGCCTCATATGTTGCAAGCAATTGTCGGAGCCAATGAAGGCTTTTGGATCTTCGACAACGATTCAGAGGATGAAATTGAGATGGCCTATCTCAACCACATGCGACAAATGCAACAAATGCAACAAAGGCAACAACAATACCCCTTGGAGATTAATGACATATTTGCATAGATGGGCATAGTGCCAGGGCACGAGTGGTATGTAGACCCAGTCGGGTGGGATCAAGTGTTGGATTCGCTACTTTGGGTACATGAAGAGCGCTTTCCACTCTAAGACCCTAGGGTGATATCAGTGTCGAGGATAGATCCTATCCTCCTATTAGCACATAGGGCCAATCCATTCATGCTAGTACCTGTAGAACCAGATCCAAAACACAGAGAACATCCAGAATGTTTGAGTCATCACACCCATGATAATGGAGACCGAAATAATTTCATCCACATGATCTCCATTGACTTGACCACACCCATCCGCAATCCGACCGATCTAGCACGGTCCTTGCATCTAGACATAGATGCCATTGAATGGGATCGCATCAATTCACCTCTATCCCCATCAGAGTACTAGCCTTTCGATAAAATACCTCATTTTACCCCAAGGAGAACTCAGGATATCTTTCATGCCGAGGAGGAACCTGAGGTTCCTAACACAGATTTAAACTCGACAAATGATATCCATTTGATCCCAAATTCACATCAATTGGAGGACAGATCCCACATGTTGGTCGAGGAGACGACTAACGTAGACATCGGCTTAGATCCAATGAATCCATAGATTATCAAGCTGGGGGTAAGCTTATCCCCTGAAGAGCAAGCCGACTACATTGCCCTTCTCAAAGAGAAGAAGGAGGTTTTTGCATGGTCATACAGAGACATGCCAGGGCTAGATCCGTAGCTAGTCATGCATAATATTACGCTTGATCCGAAAATCAAGCCAATTAAGCAAAAACTACGTAAGATGCACCCAACAGTGGCCTTGATGGTCAAAGATGAATTACAAAAGCTGTTGGATGCACCGTTTGTCATCTACATGGATTATTTGCCATGGCTATCCAACATGGTGCCCATCAAAAAGCCCAACAAGAGGATTCGTATATGCACTAATTTTTGAGATCTAAAGAAAGCGAGTCCTAAGGATGATTTCCCCTTGCCAAGCATTGATGCGTTGGTAGACGCTACAACAGGTCACAAAATGCTATCCCTCATGGATGGTTTCTCGGGATACAATCAGATTTGTATCAACCTCAAGGACCAACTAAAAATGGTGTTCACAATGCCTTGGGGGAAATTTTGTTATAAGATCATGCCTTTTGGCCTTAAAAATGCTGGTGCCACCTACCAACGTGCCATGACGTACATCTTCCATGATTACATACATAAAAATTTGGAAGATTACATGGATGATTTGTTGGCCAAGTCTCTTTCATGCCCAGATCATCTCGATGACTTAAGCAAGATCCTCGATCGCCTCATGGAGCATAAAGTTAGATTGAATCCCAAGAAGTGCGTATTTGGCATCACATCTAGAAAACTCTTGGGTTTCATAGTCTCAAAATGAGGCATCGAAGTGGACCCCAACAAAGTCAAGGAAATCCTTGAAATGGTTCCCCCAACTACCATCAAGCAGCTCAGAAGTCTGCAAGGAAAGGTCGCGTCAATTAAGCACTTCATAGCACAGCTATCTGACAAGTGTCAACCCATGAACAAATTATTGCACAAGGGGGTAGCATTTCACTAGGATGACGAGTGCTAGTCAGCCTTTGATGATATCAAATGATACTTGGCTTCGTCGCCAGTATTGGCACCACCTAGACCAGGAGTGTCATTCTACTTATACATATTAGCTACTGAGGTGGCACTGGGCACCATGCTAGCCCAGAAGAATTAACTTCACAAAGAATAGGCTACTTACTATCTTAGCCACACCCTGGTCAGTTATGAACTTAACTATGCATATGTCGAGAAACTCTACTTGGCAGTGGTGTTTGCTACCAAAAAGCTATGCCACTACATGCTGAGAAACACTATGTATGTTGTGTCTAAGGAGAATCCATTACGATACATGATGGGTCATAATTATCATAGTAGTTGCACGACGAAATGGATCATGTTGTTGATAGAATTTGACATAGAGTTTATTGGACAGAAATCCATCAAAGGACAGGTCATAGTCGATCAACTAACAGAGGCTCCTCTCGAATATGATCAGCCTTTAGTCATAGAACTACCCGATGATGGGGTCTTCCATGTCTCAGAATCACCAGATTCTGATAAGCCTGAGTCACAGGCTGACATAACCCTATTTTTTGATAGTTCTAAATGTGAGCAAGGTGGTGGCACAGGAATAGTATTCTTCACATCGTAGAGTGCTCCAATGCCCCTGTCATTTAAATTAAATTTCCCATGCACCAACAACAATGCAAAGTACGAAGCCTTGCTCATAGGTCTTCAGACAACAATCACCATGAACATCAAACGACTGAACATCTTTGGTGATTTGCTGTTAATTTTCAATCAAGTCAAAGGGGTATTCCAATGCAAATGCCTAGTTCTGCAAGCTTATAAAGCCCTTGTGGACAAATTCTTGGAAAAACTTGAGTGGTATGACATCGAGGCACTCCCTTAATCATCAAATCATTTTGCGGACACAATGGCCTCCTTGGGGTCACTAATCCCGCAAGACATTTCTAGTGATATGACAACCATTCAAGTCAAAACACTATCACAATCCATGATGGAGCATGCAAGCTCTGACTTGACGCCAAGAATCCACATGATCCAGATTGAACCATCTTCGGATAAGTTCTCTCGTATTCGAGATCATCTGAAACATGCCAACTGGGGGTCCTTGTTCTCCCCTACTCCCATTAATAGCAACACAATTCTATTCCTACAAGTTCTCTCCCGCTCAGCGTTTGCTAGGGATGAAATTCAGTAGGGATTGGCTGTTCATACCATTGAGGCTTCTGATCAACAGGACTAGTATTTACCCATTAGAGACTACATCAAGTTAGGTAATCTCCAGCTTGGATTGACGCATGCCGCAAAACGAGCATTCAAGCAAAAAGTAGCTAAGTATGTCTTGATAGGATTCATTTTGTACCATCGTAGCTATGAAGGAATCCTCCTTCGTTGCTTGGACCAGCAAGAGTCCACTTGGGTAGTCGCCCAAGCACACGATGGTACATGTGGTGGCCACTTCAGTGGTATGGCCATCGCAAAGCGCATTCTTTGCATGGGATATTATTGGCCATCTTTAGAGCGAGATTATTGCGCATATGTCAGGAAGTGCGTAAAGTGTCAACATCATGCCAATTTGATGCATGTACCTTCCTCGGCCTTACAAAAATTTAAGTTTGCTTGGCCATTTTCACGGTGGGGCTTCGATCTAATTGGAAAGATCTCCCCTACATCGTCATGCCATCACATGTTTATCATAACGGCCATAGAGTATTTCACCAAATGGGTGGAAGCAGTTCCGCTTACCTCTACAATAGGACCCCGCATTATGGAGTTCATCTTGCATAACATCATATGTCATTTTGGTATTCCATCCAAAATAGTCTCAGATAATGGGATGCCATTCAAGAATAAAGACGTGCGTGCTTTGACCACAAAGTACAAAATTCAGCATAGTTTGTCAACACCCTATTATCCACAAGCAAATGGGCAAGTAGAGGCGTCAAACAAAATGCTAGTTACCATCTTTAAAAAGATGATTGCAGACAGTCATAAGGATTGGCACATCCAAATCCCACTTGTCCTATGGGCTTATCGCACTAGCATTCGGATGCCCACTGGGGCCACTCTATTTTTTCTCGTGTATGGCTTCGAGGCAGTCATGCCTCTTGAGTTGGAAATTCCTTCCCTACGTATATCAATGCAAGAGTTCATCGATGATGATGCTACGTGGCAGGCCCGGTTAGACCAGCTTACATTGCTTGACGGATGACGTGTTAATGCTCTTGAGCATTTACGTATCTATCAAGAGTGACTTAAGAAAGCTTACAACATGAAAGTTCACCTGAGGGACTTTCAGGTTGGTGATTTGGTCTTTGAAGGAAAACCAGCAGAACTCTAGTTTTCCGTCCCACCTAAGGGATAAGTTCACGACAAATTGGTTAGGTCCATATGTCATTGATAGCAAAATAGGACCCGAGACATACCGGCTAGCCTCTCTTGAAGGAATCAAGGAAATAGAACCCTTGAACATTAGTCATTTGTGACCATTCCATATCTAAGAGAGCCATATCCCAAAATGCTCCAAGGATTCCTACAATCACTTGGTCAATTCCAAAACGCTCCAAGGATTCCTACAATCACTTGGTCAATCCCAAAATGCTCCAAGGATTCCTATAATCACTTGGTCAATCCAAAAATGCTCCAAGGATTCCTATAATCGCTTGGTCAATCCCAAAATGTTCCAAGAATTCCTACAATCGCTTGGTCAAACCCAAAATGCTCCAAGGATTCCTACAATCGCTTGGTCAATCCCAAAATACTTTAAGGATTCCTATAATCGCTTGGTCAATCCCAAAATGCTCCAAGGATTCCTATAATTGCTTGGTCAATCCCAAAATGCTCCAAGGATTCCTATAATCGCTTGGTCAATCCCAAAATGCTCCAAGAATTTCTATAATCGCTTGGTCAATCCCAAAATGCTTCAAGGATTCCTAAAATCGCTTGGTCAATCCCAAAAAGCTCCAAGGATTCCCATAATTGCTTGGTCAAAAATAAGAGAATTCAAAAATCATCAAAAACAACATAAATTCGCATCTCATTTCTAGGCATGCTCAAATTCATCAATAAAAAGCTCTTCTTGCATCTCATCTTCATATTCACAAAAATCAATCCATCAAAAATACAAAAATATGTAGCTGCATTAAGCATCGCATCCATACATTGCATATTTGTGGTCATACATGTCAAAGGCACCATAGACTGTAATTACTCTGCCAGTCCATCTTGTTCCACATTCTTCCATTTTATAAAACAGCAAAAAAAAATGCCATTCACTGCTTTTTACCACACTAGAGTCAGTGGTCTTCTAATGTATCAAGAGTTTTCATCTTTTAGTCGTCATTTTGCTTTCCAGCCATGTACTATACCAAGTCAGACAGATTTTACAAAGGTAGAGTTCTACTTGGATCACATCTTGTTATGTAACATCCCAACACAAATTAAAACACATAAAAATTCCCGATTTGCGTGAACGAAAGATGAAACCTGCACAGTAATCCAGGTCACCATAAGAGAAACGGTTATATTGCTCATCCCCCTATGCAAATGACCCCAAGAATGCTGAGAGTTGGCAAAAGGACAAGCATCTTCCCTACCTAATTCCCCAAGAATCCCTAGTTCTCAAAAAGTTGCAAACATCAAAATTTTGCAAAAATTCAAAACTTCACAAATGTGACATCACCACTAGAGTGCATACATCAAAAGGCACATACAATAGTGATTCTTATCACTCAAAATTCAAATCCCTTGCTCAAAAGAAAAAATACAAAAATAAATAGTGATTTTATCACTACAACAGAGCAAGTATCCCAATACAATTGAAGAAAAGAAGGGAGTTGAACTTGAATCCCTGGAACTCTTAGCATTTCGAAAAGTCATGAGGCAAACCTCAGTACTGGTTTGGTGGATAGCCTATCGTTCACTGGTGGTAAACCTCCCGCATGACGATATATCTGTCACATTAACTCGTGTACAGATCAATGTTTGCATGTGGATGAGCTAGCTTATAGTATCCTAGATAGCAACATAGATTAATCTGTCTAAATACAACAAAGGAGTTAGTGGAGCTAATTAGGTGATCCTCAGTACAAGTTTGGTTGACAGCCTATCTGGCACTGGCGGTATCCTTACAAATACCACATAAATGAACTCAATTGCACACACAGGGATGTGAAATAGCTCGGTCAAAGACAAGTACGATTCATACCTTGTTCAAAAGTCTTGTAAGATAAAGAATAGTTGTGGCTAGCAAGTTAAAACTGTTTGAATCTCAGAAAACCTTAGCTACATTTCTAAACCAACTGCGCTACTTTTCATCCTCACATTACCATCAAAAAATACAAAAAAAACCACATGTATACATGCAAAGTCATTTACCACAACAATCGCCTAAAAACAAAATCACAAAGTTCTAAACAGTCTATGGTGCCCTAACCAAATGACACAAATTCATTTCATCCATTGCATTTTGCATATCACATATATATCAAAAACATTTTGCATTTATCATAACATAAGCATCCATCAAAATAAATTAACATGCATACATCCATACTCATCACTCATCATACTAAAATCAAATCATCACTCGCATAAACAAAAAAGAGTTATTTGTATATATATATCATAAAAAAAATGCCCGTAGGCTATAATATCCGATCATATGACCCCGCACAATCCAAAAAATCAAAACCCCAAGCCTAGGGCATTGGCCGCCATGATCATGCAGGATCGATGCGACAGTAACTACCCCTCGTGGTGTGGGTCCTATGGGACCCCTCAAGGTGGCTACTGCTAGCCCCCACATCACGCCTGCTACCCCCTCCCTCATCTAGTCGCCTACGACGAGATGATGCTGACTGCTCAGTATCACTACCCCTCATTTGGCGTGATGATCCACCTCTCGACGGCTCAGGTAGCCGCCCACCGAGGCAGATAATCTCTCCCTCCATCTCCAGCTGATGTCGTCGCCAATCTGATTCCTATCGATCCCACTCTGCCTCCTGCCAATGGTAGTAAGCTACTGCATTGTCACGCTATGCCAAAACCCTATCCCTCTACCAGCTATGCTCGTAGGAGATCCCTCTCCATTGCAGCATCAGTATCCCCCTCCTATCGATGAGATGCCGCCCATGCACTCTCCTGCTCTGCCAACTAAGTCCGTAAGAGATCTCTCTCCTACAGCACATCTCCCAACTCCTCATCGCACCTTCGTAGCAGGTCCTCTAATCGTGCTATCTCAGCGTTGAGCCTCGCCTCCACCTCCCCTGAACCTGCCTAAGGCACAGGCAAATCCGGGATAGCAGCCTGCTCAGGCTCCCACTACTCCGTGACGTCCTGCATCTCCAACTGATTTAGAACATCTGCATCCTCATCCTCCACCTCCACCATGTCCACATCCTCCCAAGGAGCTCCCCAATCATCCCTTGGTGCTTCAGCACCCTCCTTGCCTACTACTACTACCCCCATGCCCCCCAGTGGCCCCTCTCCCTGCCATCACTGCAGTACCCACCATTGGTCGTACTCTGTGGTAGTCCCGATGTCATCCACATCCAGGACATCGATCACCATGTCTGAATCCTTGCCTAGTGATGCGATGATCGGTCGGTCCAGAGACCTCTCGTCCCCTTGGCGTCGATAGACCACAGGCTCACCAGGCAACCCGTGGCACACCCCAAACTGTCGTGTAACCTGAATGTAGGGGAAGAAATCATGCTCGGTCTCGTGCCACCCAATTAGCCATCACTCTCTACATACATGTCGGAGCCACTCTCCAGCCTCCAGCCAGGCTAGACAGTCTCGATAAGGTCGCTAGAGCACCTCCCCTGAAGTAAGTCAAGAGAAGGTATCAACATAGTGCCCTACGACACCTACCCATCGTCGACTCTATCCCTGATCCCGAGACCGCCGCCACAGAACTGCATAGCCAATATCCCTATCCTCCATCTCTGCCCAAGTCATCCATGGTAACCTGACGGGCCTCTCCACTGCTATGTGCTGCTAAGCCCAACTCTGCAATAGATAGCTGCAGCTA
Organism: Wollemia nobilis; assembly: GCA_028583015.1. Lineage (NCBI taxonomy): Eukaryota > Viridiplantae > Streptophyta > Pinopsida > Araucariales > Araucariaceae > Wollemia > Wollemia nobilis. The sequence goes on from JAQPPZ010003510.1 coordinate 3,134,760, forward strand.
ATCCCCTTCCACTGCCGACAGCAGACCTCGTACAACTCCCCATAGAGTTGTGGCAACAGCATCTGTCCCCATCTCATGATTAGCGGTGCCTCTATCGGGCACTACCAACCGCCAAACCAAATCTAGTAGGTTCCATGGGAACCTCGCGTCTAACGAGTTAGGTAAAAACATGTTGGAAATGAGGCCCATAAAGAATGTGTGCCTCACTCCCAACACACCCCTCTCCATCCACCATCAAACCAAAATCTTGCCAATCTAGCAGTTTCCCTTTGCCCTCTCTAGTGGATCCTCCACACCCAGCTCCTCCCCATGCCCGAAGCATCGCATCAGTACAACTGTCCGCTAAACATGTGACAACATCCTAATCAGAAGTCCATCTATCAAAATCCGTAGAAGTCGATAGATATCCTCCAAGGTCACGGTCATCTCCCCTGTTGGGAGATGGAAGGTGTTGGTCCGAGGATCCCAAAGATTGATCAGGGCCATCAAATAAGCCTGATCCACGACCACAGGCTCCAGTCGAGCAACCTTGCTTGAGCCCAAGGGCATCAAGCCACTCCCAGTCAGCCACAGTTAGCGCCCCCCATGCTTTAGTAAAAGTAGTGGATACACGGTACCATCTCTTAACAACCTGCAAAAGAAAACAATTCAAAAACATTAAAATCATGCAAAAAAAATTGTACAACAATAACATGAATATACAACATTGCCTACCAATGTACAGCTAAAAACAAAACAAAAATTCAAAAACAAAAATTAATTTGTCAGTCCTAGGGTTTCTAATCCTAACTGATAAATTTAAAAACAAAACAAAAATTCAAAATTCAAAAATGAATTTTTCAATCCTAGGGTTTCTAATCCTAACTGATAAATTCCCCCCCAAAAAAAACAAAAAAAAATTCAAAAAATAAATTTGTCAGCCCTAGGGTTTCTAATCCTAACTGATAAATTAAAAAACAAAATAAAATCCAAAAACAAAAATTAATTTGTCAGCCCTAGGGTTTCTAATCCTAACTGATAAATTTAAAAACAAAACAAATTTCAAAAACAAAAATTAATTTGTCAGTCCTAGGGTTTCTAATCCTAACTGATAAATTTAAAAACAAAACAAAAATTCAAAATTCAAAAATGAATTTTTCAGTCCTAGGGTTTCTAATACTAACTGATAAATTCCAAAAATAAAACAAAAACAAAAACAAAAATTAATTTGTTAGCCCTAAGGTTTTTAAACTCTAAACTGATCAATTAACAAAAACACAATAATTTGTCAGGCCTATTTGTCAGTCTTAGAATCCCTATATTTTAAGTTTAAAACATCTGCACAAACAACATAAAATTAAAATAACAGTTTAAACGTAGGGTTGTAACCTACGTTTTAAAACTGATGAGCTCAACCTAAAAACTAGGGTTTTACATTCTGTTAATCCTAGGGTTTTAGTTATAAGCAAAACAACAATTCTTTACCTAGGTTTTCACTACATCTGTCATTTAGTTGTACACTAAGTCTTGGTTGTGTTCAGCTAAGTTTTAGGATTTCAGTTTTAAAATTTTGAAAAACATCATCACAAAGAAAATTAAACAAAACACTTACAGTTTTAAATAAAAACAATAACACTAGGAAGCACTTACTGGTCTCGGTTCGGCTTCGCCGCTCGATCCGATTTGTGCACTCATGATGTTAGGAGAAACTCAGTAGCACTTCGCTTCTCAGAATTACCCTCCTCCTCCCCAAAGCTCCAAATCGCAAGAAATTTCAGATGCAAATGAGCCCAAACCTTAGTTTTTGCCTTTAAATAGGCCTTTTGCACTTATATTCATCCTCCCCTAGGATGAGCACTCTGGTTAGTGCTTGTCCCACCCTGGGACAAATACTAATATGGAATTCGTCCCACCCTGGGACGAATTCAGGCCAAAAATTTCAAAAAATAGCAAAAATTGAACAAAAATGCACTAAAACAACTAATAAACTTGCCCGATGAGAGTGCTGTTACACTTGACATCCCAAGCATGCAAAACAGATGTTGGGGTCACAAATTTTCACTATCCTCCTCCCTAAGAAGGCTACTTTAGCAGGACTGCTCCACGGGAGGATGGATTTTTGCCAATATTAGCTTCAAAAAGCGTCGCAAAAAGGGTTACCACCCACCAAAAACAGGTCTAAATGTCAAAAAATTGCAAACACTTAACACTAAACCATCTAAAGGCACCCTTGTACAAGTCATCTTAGGTCAAGCGACTCATCAATTTTCTCACGAAGGTCATTCCCTCATTGATTCGTCACTTGAGGGGGTAGTCACACTTAGTCACCAATCAACAAACACACACCCAAGTAAGGAAAACGACATGCATTCAAAGAATCATTGACAAAGACAATTACGCTCCTGCTTGGGGCAGTAAACAAGCAATAATCACAATCTAATCAAATCACTTGGCATTTCGTGAATCATGAACTCAAGGTTCTCACAGACAAAAGGTTGCACCCTTTGCCTATTCATGACTGATCAATGTCCAAGGTCAAGTAACACCTCACCGAAAAAGGTTAACACTTGAATTGAGTGCCTTCACTAGTCAAAAGCAAGGATTCAAGAATGCATGCCATTTCCATGCTTGGGGCATCAAAATTTGGTTAGGTTACCGAGAAATCCTAATAATTAGTGCTTTGGTTATCTATTTTTTCTCAGCACTGCGTCACCCATAGCGCTTTCCAAAAAGGGGCATTTGTAGACACCAAAACAACACCAATTCGATTATGTGACTACAAACACTGATTGCATTGACACACCCAGCCCCCAGGGTAGCCCTCAGAGGTTAAACAGTGGTCCTAACCACTTTTACAACAATTTTGGAAGGTCAAAAATCAATTTGGCACCTTCAGGCACTTTGCTCAGTATCCGTCTCACCCTAGGACGAATTAAGAATAGGATTCGCCTCATCCAGGGATGAATTTTGAAATCGCTCCTGGGTAGGATGAATTCCATGTTCAATGGGCAAAAAGAAAAATCTTGACAAGTGGCAGCTAAGGACAGTCCATTAATGCCTCCTGCCTTGCATGCGTGTGTAGGTGAGCAGAGTGATCGTTAGAGGACTGTCACAAGGGCAGTCATGGAAGCCCAAGTTCGGGAGGAGTCTCCTCACTCTTGGGAAGGCATGGCCGCCACATGGCTCCCCTGGATGCCCATTCAAAGAGACCCCTTGGGTCTATAAAATGGTGAACTTTCTCACCCAAAAGAGGATAGGTTGGAAGCATTTTCAAGCAACGAAGTGCTGCCAAATTGATACCACGCCTTACCTTTGATTCACATCTTCTACATCTTTGATCTCTTTTGCAAGAGAGGTCATTGGGTGGTTATTAGAAGTGTGAATCCGGATCCTAAACCCGAAACTTGACCACATTGATCTACCAATTCGTCGATAACCCATTACAAGAGATTTTGGGCCTATCCCAAGTGGATTGGTGCCGAAATCAGGTTCCAATGATGGGTGGCCCTCCTGGGCACTCCGCATTGCTGTGGGCCTAATATTATTTTTTAAGAACGATTGGGAATTTGTGGTAGATTGTTCTTTTCATCATTTTCTTATTTTGCATTCCATTTTATGCTGCTTAAATAGCTTCTAATTCCGATTTCTTAATGCTTTGATCAAATCTTATCATGTTTTATCGCTTTTGTTGTCCTCACTAACTTGCAGGTAGAAGCATCAAATTCCTATTGATGGAGGCCAAATTGGGGAAATATGACCATCTTGGTCTTCCCAAAATGCCCCCAATTAGCTAACCCCTAAGTTTGCAGGTCTATTGGAGCTCCCGAGATGCACATTTGGGTAGTATCACTTTGGTGTTTTGTCATAGGCAAATTCGTCCTACCCAGGGACGAATTACAGTCGAATCCGTCCCGTCCAGGAGTGAATTCAAATCAGTGGCCAATTTCCTCACTATTTTTATGGCAGCGGCCATCTGGTAATGTTCTCTGGTTCCTGTTAAATTTGCAGACTGTTTTGATTCAGTTTACTTATCCTTTTATTCAGTTTCATGCATGCATCTCTCATTGTTTTTTTAGAGAACAAACATTTCATCTTTGCAACAGGTGCTTCTAACAATTTTTTTGTTTCTTTGAATGCAAGAGGAGCAGCAAGGATCAAGGATTCATTCACACCAGCGACGATGATGCTTTGGCCCTTCCATTTTGCATGTGGGCACGCAGAAGGAAGATCACTAGTCACCATTGTAACCAAAACATGTTAACGCTCCTAGCCCCTGAAAAGGCGGGAGACGTCTTTGTAACCGATATTGAGAGAGTATAAATAAAAAGGGTTGTGTTTTCTATACTTCTTTCATTTCGTCTCAATTCGTCTCTTTTCCATATTTCATGCATTTCAAATTTCTAGGATTAAAGCGTTACATTTTGTTTTGTATTGCATAGCTTTAGTGTTTCTTTTCAAACTTCCAGAATCTCGTGCTTTCACAACTCACCTAGAATTATTCTAAGCCATATTACTTGACATGTAGCTAATGTGACAATATCATATTTTGCTTCAATAGTAGAGAGTGCAACAATAGGTTATTTCTTAGATGACCATGAGACTACACCTAATCCAAGTTGGAATATATATCCTAAAGTGCTCTTCCTATCATCAATATTTATATCCCAATCACTATCTATGTACCCAATAAATTTAAGCTAGTTTGATGTTGCATAAAAGATCCCATAATATTTGGTTATATTGACATAACTCATAATTATTTTTCCTACTTGCAAGTGAGTGTTCTTTGGTGTCTCTATGAATATTAAAATTAAACTTACTACATATATTATGTCAGGTTTAATGGTTGTGAAATACATAAGGATACCAAATAATTTTTGTAAAATTTTAGATCAACATTGCTACTACAATCATGCTTGCTTAATTTTATACTTGTTACAACCAGTGTATTGGCTAGTTTACTATTCTACATTTGAAAGCTCTTTAAGACATATTTGGCCTATTTATCTTGTGAAATGAAGATACCATCAACTCATTGGGTAAATTAAATTCTAAAAAATATTTTATTAAGCTTATGTCTGTCATTTCAAACCCACTCTTCATCATATTTCTAAACTCATCAAATGGCATATTACTCCTACTAGTATAAATCAAATCATCTACATACAAGTAGAATTATTGATGTGAAAATAAGCATCAAATGGGTGGGAGGTACACCCAAAAATCCTCAACCAAAATGGAATGGCCACCAATCCTGGGAGAGACAGGGTGGTTGATCTTCGAAGAAGGCTAGCTCCTTTGGTCCCAACTACCTACATCATAAAGTGTAAAGGGGGAAAAAGAAACAAGAGAGAAAGAAACAAGACATCATAGCCAGAACTGACAAGGATGGGATATGGATGCATCAAGACACACGTGTTTGACATTACCAAAAAAATAGTATCACACAACCTAACAGATCATATCATCTCATCCTCACTTGTCATTAAGCATGGCAGGTTAGGGTGAATTCCAAAAATGGTGGGAGGGTTCATGAAATATAGAGTGCAAAATTAGAGTGCTCTCACTTGATCGACCTTAGAAAAAATAAAACCCTGATGCTTAAAGGTAGATGTAAATTCTAGAACTACCCAACAAGACACATGAAATCTAGATTATAAAATTAAGTGAATAAGCTTAAAATGCTAATATAGAAATAAACACCCAAATTTAATTGCAAATAAGTGAAGACAAATTGAGAGACCAAATAGTGATATGCTTATATTTACAAGGCTAGAAGAATTACATATGAATTATAATGGCCATAGAGCCGTCTTTTGGAATGGCCAACATTCCACTATTTATAAAGGATTTTACAACAAATTCAAAGTACAACATTGATGGTATTAGGTGGGAAAATCTCACTGGGGTGGTTAAAAGATCTGTTGTGATTCTGGTCTTGGAAGGAATGAAAATTTTTTGAAGGAAGTTAGGTACTTTTATATAGATCTGGACCCTTGATCATTTTGACAGCCTCTTAAATTCCAATCTACATTACCCTTTCATGCCACATAAAGATCAAAATTTGGTTATCTTTGAAGTTGTACATTTCAAATTTATTTCTCATATCCATTAGCTATTTATACAAGGTAGTTGAGATCATTAATGCTTGATTTTAGGAATTATAAAAGCTTTCATATTGATAAATGATGACCTCAACCTTAGACAGGTTTTTGGGTACACTTACCTATTTTTCATCTTCCCAATTCTCCACCCTATGGATGGGTAATCGAGCTTGGTACTTTTCACTACTGACTTTCCATTCTTTCATCATCCTTGGACGGAGGCTCAAAATTCTAATATTTTCATCCAAGGTCAAGGTAAGGATTTGATATCCTTATTGATCATTTGTCCACTCCTTTATCCACCTGACCTTACCTTTAGCCAAATTGAATGCACTTAGGAGACCAAGATATTTTTCCATCCTCTCATATTTTACAACTTCTACATGGGATGAGATTTTGATATTGCTCCTTAATTCATAGAAACCTATTATTCCAGCTGTTTGATTCAACCTTGAAATCTACCTCAACCATCAACACATTTGCTCAACTTCAAATTTTAGCCAATATTTAAAAGAACGTCATGTGAAAAAGAAGAGTGAGTGAAAGGATGTAAACTATCAACCACACTCTTGGAAGCTCATAGGGGATTTTCCCTTGTGGGAAAGGAGAGCCCAAGATTTTGAAACACAAAAACATACACATGAAGATGGAGGAAGGAGGGGACAATGAGGGCACATAAACAAAAGCACCCAAAGAATATTGCAAGACAATTAAGGAAGATGACCAAAGGTGAATGGAAAATAAGGTGAGAGGAAAGAGGAGGGACAAAATATAGGAGGACAACAAGTGGAAAAAATAAGAAAAACTAGGAAAAGAGAATAAGAGGGAAAGATGGGAGGGAGGGAAACATAAGAAATAGTAGAAGTAAAAATATGACTACCACTAACCTTGTTGGTTAGTAGTACCAAATAACTAAGGAAATAGAAGGAAGGGAAGAATACAAAAAAATAAAAGAAACAAAAGGGAAGATGATCCATGGGACACCCTCATAGACCACTCTTCTGTAAACATACTCCATCAAATACTACGATGAATTCAAGAACAGACAAAATACCAAGAGCAGTTTCATTCCCAATGCAACATTTCTTTCTAATGCAATCACATAAAATATTCGTTTGCTCATATTCACTTTTCTAGGGAATCTTCTGTCACAGTAGCATTCTCATTTTTACTTTGCAGAACATATGCTACTTTTTTTCTTTTGGGATGTTATTTATAGACCAATTTCTTGTTTGATCGAGAAGTGGATACTGACCCCAATAATGCAGTGGATATACTTTTGGAGATTGTGTGAAGTGATGCATGAATTTTGAGCCTTGATCCATTGGGTACGGGGTCACAAAAAAACATAAAGGAGAACACAAAGAATAAAGGAAAATATTTCAAAACCAATATACTTTCTAGAAGCTCATAACAGGTCATCATTGTAGAGGATGATGTCATTGGCCATGTGCCTATTGTACATTTATTTAGCTGCTGACTTATCTACACAAAATTGCGATGTGAGTGACATGCCATAACCATTGGTTCAACCTAGAAGTCATCTAGTGAATCTCCAATGTTTGGACCGGATTATACGAAACTTGAGATATTTTTTATAGTCCAACCGACTTTACCCAAAAAATTTCTAAGCTACAAAGGGGTTATAACTTGGTATATCATCATGCATATTAGTACTTATGCAATTTATGATCAATGTGGTAATAAATTTTACCATGCATGAGCCTTCCTCAGGTACTAGTTGGTGTGGTAACAGGCTTGAGTATCACCACTCTTTGGAATCCACCTACTATGAAATCCCTACCATGTGTACCTCTGATGCTTGATAGAAGGATCCATTGATTGGAATCCCTACTATTGAGCTCTTCCTAGGGACTTTCCTCATAACTGATCGAGCACTTTTGCTCAGCGTGCTCCTGGATACAAAAAGGGTGTAAAACTATATCCTTTTTATGATGACTCTCCACTTGATATTGGCCCATTATTTGCTATGAGAACTTGTAAGCAATTAAATTATTCATTGCAAGATCCATGCTTTCATATCCTATGCATGGGCTCAAGAAGAGACCTACCCCTTGTGTTCCACATAGATGGGGCCTTAGCTCCTGCACAACTTCAAATGGCATTCATGGTGGATATTATGCAGTTTAAAGGATAATAGTAGAAGATGGAAAAGAGGATGAGGGGAGGATTATCTTGAAGATATCCTTCCTTATTGAAGTAGGAGTCTCTCAACATGTAAAGCCTCTTAAAATATTTGAGAGAATCACATTTACCCTGATTGATACATTAGGAGGCTTATATCCGAGCTAAAATATTGAATATAATACAAGTGAGCTTGGACGAGGGATGATTGGTATTAAAAGAGGATCCTCTCCTAGATACTTTTGAATCATTTATTGAAGTCTATGATAGACTCAAAATGGGACCTCTTTATGAATGAAATATGCATCAAGAATTGTAAGAGGTCCATGGAGCCATCAAATATATCAATAAGATATCCTACCAACTCCATCCATGAGCATATGGTTCTTTGCCTAAGGGTACGATACCATAATAGCCCCCTCTCTTTTAGAGACATTACAATGAGCTTGATAATGAGATCCTCATGTGATATTCCATAGAGGGATTCTAGTGCAACAATATCTTCAAGGTGCTCTCGAGTAATTTCTAAAGTGTCGTCATATTTTATCAAGCTCTTCAGGGTACTTTTTAAAATGTCATGCCAACATTGAATATTGAGTAGACCAAGATCATTCCAACATGGGAAATTTTTTTGGACCATTAAGACACTGACGTTTAGAAATTTGAACCTTTTCCTAGGAGTCAAAGTCACCAAATGAGCATACTTTCTTTTCTATCAAGGTCAAGGCTGCTCATCAAACCTTAATTTATCCAATATATAAAAGTCTTTCAACACATAAAGGCAATTGATCTTATGATCTGGATATGTATCACAATTAGAGTTGCTAGGTGATTTTGAGAAGATATGGGTAAGTCAGAGTATCATCAAAAATTGAATTCTAGAAATATAAAAACTCAATGAGTTTTCCAATAGCATCACCAAAAAATTTTGGTATGAAAATAGGCATCAAATGGGTGGGAGGCACACCCAATAGTCATCGACCAACATTGAATAGACATCGAGCCTAGGAGATGCAGGGTAGTCGATCTACAGAGAAGACGGATAACTTCAGTTGTAGCTACCTACACCACAAAGTGTAAAGAGGTAAAATAGAATGAGAGAGAAAGTAAAAGAAAGCCATATCTAGAACTAACAAGGATGAGATATGGCCACATCAAGACACATGCATTCGATATCACCAAAAAAAATAGAAACACCACACCTAATAGCAGCTCATCTCATTGCCACTTATTGTTAAGCACAATGGGTTAGAGTGAACTCTAGAATCGATGAGAGGGTGCTTGAAATTAGAGTACATAATTAGAGCACTCCCACTTGACCATCCTTATCAAAAATAAAAATTCGATGCCTAGAGGTAGTTTCAAATTATAGAACCATCTAACAAGATACATGAAATCTAAATTGTAGAATCAAGTGAACAAGATTAAATGGAAAAACCATCTTAGACTTTGTAAAAAATATTAGCACTCAGTCAAACAACATAGTTGAGACAAGAGCTCTTTATCAAAGTCTTGTAATTCTATAAGGGATTAGGATTGACCATATCATTTTTGAAGGGGACTCATTGAAAATCATTAATAATCTTAAGGAAACCCATATTATAGCCTATAATATTTGCAAAATCATTGGTGAATGCAAAATACTCATTAGAAAATACACAAATATCATCATTCAACATGTGTACAGGTAAGGGAACAAGGCTGTTGATTTACTTATAAATAGGGGTATTACAGAGGAGTCCCTAAAATACTAGTGGTGGAGGCATTATTAGAAATGATTATGGGAAAATCATCTTAGCCTTTGTAAAAAATATAAGCACTCAGTCAAACAACATAGCTGAGACAAGACATATTTATCAAAGTCCTGTAATTCTATAAAGGATTAGGATTGACCATATCATTGTTGAAGGTGACTCATTGAAAATCATTAATAATATTAAGGAAACCCATATTATAGCCTAGAATATTTGCAAAATCATTGGTGAATGCAAAATACTCATTAGAAAATACACAAATATCATCATTCAACATGTGTACAGGTAAGGGAACAAGGCTATTGATTTACTTATAAATAGGGGTATTATAGAGGAGTCCCTAAAATACTAGTGATGGAGGCATTATTAGAAATGATTATGGGAAAATCATCTTAGCCTTTGTAAAAAATATAAGCACTCAGTCAAACAACATAGCTGAGACAAGATATATTTATCAAAGTCTTGTAATTCTTTAAGGGATTAGGATTGACCATATCATTGTTGAAGGGGACTCATTGAAAATCATTAATAATGTTAAGGAAACCCATATTCTAGCCTAGAATATTTGCAACATCATTGGTGAATGCAAAATACTCATTAGAAAATACACAAATGTCATCATTCAACATATGTACAGGGAAGGGAACAAGGTTGTTGATTTACTTACAAATAGGGGTGTTACAGAGGAGTCCCTTCATGTATGGCAAAATAATTTTACCCAAAGTCTCAAGGACCTAAATAATGATGAATACAATTACTTTATTTAATGTTGGTCTAAGCCCTTATTGGTTGATGGAGCTAATTTCTATGACATGACCAATGTTTTCTAGATCTAGTCCTAGTTAGCCTTTGGCCAGATTGGAGCATTGGTAGAAGCAATCAGAGTGATAGGCTTATGATTTTTCTAGACCCATTGTATATCTTCTTTTTCTAGATCCAGTCCCTACAAGTGACCAAAATAATTAATTCAATCAAGGATTATAGTCGTAAGGCTACAAAGACCATCTGCAAGTGATAATGAGCAAAATATACCTATGTAGCCAGATTCTCACTGTTCTATGTTTTTTGGGTTGTTGTGTTTAGGTTTTCCTGGGCCCATTCTATTGCTTTGAGTTTGGTTTGGTTATTCCTATCTTCTTTGGTTTGTTGTACTTCCCTTTCTTGGTTCTTGGGTTGGTCTTGTTGCTGGTTTGATCCTTTTGTTGGTTTTTTAGGTGATCCCAACTGGGGTCCCTCCTATTAAACTTTATAAAAGTTTTAGGGTCCCTTTCAAAACCCTTTCTATCAATAAAAGTAAAAATAAAATATAAAACCAAATTTGAGTATTGTATCAATGGAATGCTATATGAAGTTATAAATGTGGCTCACTGTCCATTGATATTGGAAGCTAGGGCTTATAAAATCTTATGTGATAGGATAACAAGTATTTATAGGACCAAATTACCTCCCTTTTAAATATATTTTTTATATATTTTTTTTTATGTTCCATGAAACCTACACTGCTTTGTAGTTTACATGGGTTTTTTTGTCCCTTTATTTGATTCTTTTTATTTTTTATTTTAAAATTCAAAGTACAATGTTGAGATTATTCTCTGAAGGAAATGGTAAACCATGGACTATTACACATTACCTATGAACTTGTTAACAAATTTCCATTACAATATTACATACACATTTGTGCTTGTTTACATATGTGCAACGATTGAATTTATCTCTCTAAATAGAAACCATCATCCTATCGTTGGCATTATTAAAGAATGTAGAATTCACTCTTAGCCAGATTTCCATAAAGTTGATTCTTCCTTAAAAATTCTAACATGATCTTAAGATGTTTATCGTGTTCTTATTTATCTTGAGATTATATAAGGATATAATCTAGGAATACCAAGACAAACTGGTCCAAGTGTTTTCATATCACACTGTTCATCAATTTCATGAAAGCAACTAGGGCATTAGTCATTCCAATGGGTAGAACCGTAAATTCATAATGCCCATACATAGTCTTAAATTTTGTTTTGTGAGTGTCTTCCTCATGAATCCTTAACTGGTGACACCCTGACCTCAGATCAATCTTAGTAAACACCTTGGCTTCCTTTAGTTGATCAAATAAATCTTCAATCCTAGGTAAAGGATATTGATTCTTGATTATAGCCTTATTTAGCATCCTGTAATCAATACACAATCTTAGTGAATCATACTTCTCTTTCACGAACAAAACCAGTGCACCCCATGGTGATACACTTGGTTTTATCAAACATTTATCCAATAATCCTTGCAATTGAACCTTCAGTTCTTGCATTTCAATAGGATTCATCCTATATGACGTTCTATGAATAGTTTCAACTCCCATTATAAGTTCAATTGTGAAGTAAAATTCCCATACAAGAGGTAGTCCAGGTAGGTCCTCTAGAAATACATCCTTAAAATATTTGAGAATTGGGTGTTGCCTTAGTATTTCACCTTTCTCATGGTCTTCCACTTAATTAATTTTTACTGCATACACTATTCCTCCTCTCTTTAGGTCCTTTCTTAATTGTATAGCTAACAACATCCAAGGCTTAAATACCCCTTGCTTGCTATGAATTCTGAGTCTCCTCCTGCCTTCTTCTACATACTCAATCCATCGGTCTTGAAAATTAATCAAGGCTTTATGAGCTTGTAGCCAATCCATCCCTAGGATCACATAAAAGGCATGAAGAGGAGCTACATATAAACAACATTCTGTAATCCCATTAGATATAGTGACTTTTGCCATAGAATAACACTAGTCCACCGAGTAGGTCTACCCAGAACCATAATCAACCTTCCACCCTTGAGCCAAATGTCCTAGACTTTCTGACACAGTCCTTGCTAGACTAGATGAAATAAAACTGTTAGTGGCTCCACTATCTATCAAAACATTTACTTGCTTATTTAAAAACTTACCTTTCACAAGTAATGGGGTGGCTTGTCCCTCTAGCTTCTACTTACCGATTGCGGCATAGATATGATATTTCGATTTATTTCCTTTTTCATTAGCTATGCTATTCCCTACTCGATATGGATACTTATTATAGTAATGAGGTCCTCAAAAATTGTAACACCCTTCCTTGGGTCCTTGTTGTTTTTCAGGTTTCTAATTCCTTGTCTTAACTGGTCGAGCTGGAGCTTGCAACTTCTGTTGTTGAGATTTGGTATTATTGGGTTTGTGATCCTTCTTGTGAAAGCTCTTCTTGAACTTCTTATTTCTATAAGGTTTCCTATCAGGATTTTGGGGGTTCTTAGCCTTTCGTTCTTGATCAGCCTCCCATTTAACAAACCCATCACTATTCCTCTTCTTTAGCTCCTGTCGAGCTTGCTCGGATAAGGCGTCGTACTTAAAATATAAGTGTGACTCTGCCTTATTTGCTACGTCATATGCCTTTTGCAACAACTTTGGCTCCTACATGTGTACATCATGCTTTATCTTAGACTCCAAACCAAGAGTGAACTTGTGGACCCACATTTTCTCATTATAAATAGGTACATACTTAAACAATCTCACCAACTTCTTGTAGTACACTTCCACTATGTTGGTTCCTTATCTTAGACTAAAAAATTCCTCAAAATTCAAGGTATAGAAATTCTCTATTAGGAATCTTTTCTTAAAGACTTTTATAAACTCCTTCCATGGAGTGTCAATAGGTACAATCTTAGTTTCCTCATAGTGGGTTTCCCTTCACTGGTGACGAGCCCAACAGTTTAGTTAAGAATTTACCTCATTTAGATATTGAAAAACATTTCGCACTTCAAAAAAGAGTCGTAAAAGCCGTTACTCGCACTAATAAAGTGGATCATCAAATATCTCGGGATCACTTGTGGAATTGATGATTGCGGAACGTCATGTGAGAAGATTGGGTTCTCATGTAAACGAAACTTTCTAGTTGGCCTATTAGATTTTTGTTATTCGCCAGTTTTTCCTATTGGTCACTAAAGTCTAGGTTTTCAGTTAGACCTTTATAGTCTTATATGTTTAATTCTGCGGTTAAAGATGACTGTCATAAATTCAATTTCTATTGAGATGATTCCGGTGGTAGAATGGTTTTGTTTCTTGAAAGTTTTTCAGGGTTATGATAATTAGTATGAATTTTAGAATGTTTTCATCAAATTTACGATTTCTGGCATGAATCCATAATATAATTTGTTAAAATTTATTAAACAATTATTTTAATAAATAATTTAAATTTATGCGAAGTAAATTCTAAAAAAAATTTCATCAATAATTATCTATAAACACAAATGAATCCACATTTTTTATAAGACAACTTATTAAAATTTATCAAACACTTATCCTACACCTGTGTTACTCTAAATAATAATTTCTAACAATGCCATAAACCTTGGTACGAATTGGCTTAATAAGTCTAATTGAAATTAGTGCAGCTACTAAACAACCTAAAAAGTCTAATTAAAATTAGTGGAGGTACGAAACGGCCTCAAAATCTAAATGTGACAAATTTGTTTGATATGAATTTACTGCACTCTGTCCGATCCTTCCAACAAGGTCAAAGGTGTGTCTTGCGTGGTTTTCCCTTTTCCGTGCAGGGCCCAATAACAAAACAAAGATGAACACCTGTGCAAATTACCGCTCACAAATTCTTCCTCGTGAAACCAATTTTGTCGAGAGTAGGAAAAATCTCAATGACGTGATCGCCTTTACTGTTACAATATTTGGAGTATTAAGAACATAAAAGGGCCCAGTAACATTAAAAACATATGGCCGTTAAAGAGAATCTCGTGCTAAACAAGAACAATATTGTAGGCCAGTCCACGTTGGTTTAATATATTGGTGGTAGATACCGGGCCTTGTCCACTCGTTGGTGTTGGTCGGCAAAGAGAATCTCGTGCTAAGATATGAGGTGACGTTAATTGTGTACAATGAACCATTCTAATTCTCTGGAGTCGATTCTTTGAGGTACTCGAAAGGACATGTGAAGTTTTTAGTGTCTATCCTTCGTCTGGATATTCATTTGTTCCTTTGCTTTCTGATAATGAGTTTCATCCTTAGTTTTCGCTTACAGTGGACACATGGTTAAAATATATATCTTTGGTGTGGTTATTCTTTTGTTCCTTTGCTTTCTAATAATGATAGTCATCCTTAGTTTTAAAATCTAAAATTATTTAATTGAAAATTTAGTATAATAAATAGACACGTGCATATTTAAAAATTAAGACTTGCAAATAAAATATATAATTCTATGATGTCAAGTAATTAAATTAATTCAAAAAAAATTAAATGGTATGATGTCAAGTTATTTAATTATAGAGTTTAATGTGTAGTGTTAAATATTATTATATGGTTATTAAAATAACATGGTAAATGTAGTTATGATGTAATACGTATGGAGATTTTTTCAATCCCATGTAGTCAAATTATTAAAAAAAAAATTAAAAACAAAAATCTTTTATATAAAATCTTCTTCAATATCGTCAAATTGTATTGTACTAAAAAGGTTATCCTTCTCACTTTAGAATTTTCAAGGAAGCATAATAGAGAATGATAAGGAATTATTTTTTTGGCTAACTTTTATTGATAATAAGATACCTTAAATAGGTTTATATATGCACAACAAACTATCTCAAACAAAGAAAGCATGGTTTGTGTAGTTATAACAAACCACTTACAAACAAATAGATGATGCAATAAACTAGCCAAAACTGGTAAAACAAAAACAATATAACCACATGATATTATTCTTCATCATCCTTCCTAGGTGGAAGCACTAGATTCCAATATTTATAAAAGAGAAGGAATAAGAATAGACTAAAAACCAAATCTTGACATTGTGTAATGACCCAAAAACACACAAACAAAAACATACAAAAATAGAAAGATTTTTTTCCTAAGGAGAGAGACTCATGAACCCTTCATGAACCCCTAATCCAACCTAATATTTACCTAATATTTAAATCCCCTAAGTTTTCCTGAAAGCTACATCTCACGAGATACCCTACCGCAAATCCACTTTGCATAGGCGTAACATGTGTTACTGCAAACAAGTCTATCTATCTCATCACTCTTGATGAGTTAGACTTATCACCCTCAATCAATCGAAGGTATACACGCATCACCATACCATACACAAGCCATTATGTGTAGGTATGCTACGAGTATCATGAGTTAAGCTATCCATCTCATCTATCTGATGAGCTATCTTAACTCAGATGTAGTCTCTCCACAACTTAGTATTTTATCTCCCTAAGGGGTCTCAATTCCCTTAGGTCTCCTATGTTCACCCTAAGGGGTTCTCAATTCCCTTAGGTCACCTATGTTCACCCTAAGGGGTTCTTAATTCCCTTAGGTCACCTCTGAGTTCACCCTAGAACTCTACTCTTGATCTTATCATTCCAATCAAACAAGAATACACCTATATTTTAAAACAAGCAAAGCATAGTCACTAAGCATCCAGAAAAGAAAAGAAAATAAGGATCAATACTAAAAGAGAATATCATCAAAGAATAGAGAATCATACACATTTTAAATCCAAATACAGTATTAAAGTAAAAACACCTTCTCTACACCAATAACCAGTTATTGCATTAAATATTTGCATGGTAAGTCCATATTACTCTAAATATTATTATTGTCAGCATTAGGGATATCTCCCCACAATTCTAGACTACTTGAGCATAAGTAAATAAATATAAAATACAATTACCTAGTCTTTGGTTCCATTGAACTCCTCACTTCTCCTTGCTTCCCATTGGTTCTTTGAGGGTAGTAGGGGATCAGGATACTCATGGTTCAAGATAGGCATACCTCTAAATGCATCTATTCATTTACTTTTCCAAATTGCAACTATACAAAATTTAATTAAGTTTACAACCATCTAATGCATAATGGATTTTATAAAAGACCCTTTACTTTTATTTTCACCTCTCATGTTCTCTTAGAGAGTCATCCAACATGTGCCACTTAGTTCAAGGTCTCACTTCAATCAAATCTATTCATGTTTTAAAGCATTAAAGTCCCATACCTTTAACCTCTAAAACAAGTCCTTCAATCATTCCCTAAATCAAAGCCCCATAAATTTAATTCAAAGAATAATTCTAATCATCAACTTAATTCATATAAGCTCAATCAAATCCAACCATGTTTTAAAGCATTAAAGTCCCATACCTTTAACCTCTAAAACAAGTCCTTCAATCATTCCCTAAATCAAAGCCCCATAACTTTAATTCAAAGAATAATTCTAATCATCAACTTAATTCATGTAAGCTCAATCAAATCTAATCATGTTTTAAAGCATTAAAGTCCCATACCTTTAACCTCTAAAACAAGTCCTTCATTCATTCCCTAAATCAAAGCCCCATAACTTTAATTCAAATAATAAATCTAATCATCCATTTAATTCACATAAGCTCAATCAAATCTAATCATGTTTTAAAGCATTAAAGTCCCATACCTTTAACCTCTAAAACAAATCCATCATTCATTCCCTAAATCAAAGCCCCATAAATTTAATTCAAAGAATAAATCTAATCATCCACTTAATTCACATAAGCTCAATCAAATCAAGTCATGTTTTAAAGCATTAAAGTCCCATACCTTTAACCTCTAAACAAGTTCTTCAATCATTCCCTAAATCAAAGCCCCATAACTTTAATTTGAAGAATAAATCTAACCATCCATTTAATTCATGAAAGCTTTGTCATCAATTCTATAACATAAACTTAGTCATCAATTCTATAACATAATTATGTTACCTTATGAAACACTCTAAAATAAAATCTACATCATAGACTTAATCAAATATTTACAACCTTATTGGAAGATTCATAACCTTAATTCAAGATTCTTAACCTTATCCAAAGACTCACTACTTTAATTAACAAAGTAGCCTCTTCATGATCTTACTGAGCAAAGGTCTTACTTTAATTAAAGTCACATAGTTTATATCTTTATTTAAAGGTCATACTTTAATTAAAAACTCCTAAGATAATTTTCAGCCATCAAAGGTTTATTTTTAATAAAGGTATGTTTTAATATTTATTCCATAAGACATATCATAATAATAAAGGTATGTATTAATATTTATTTTATAAGACATCATATAATATTCAAAGGTCTGCCTTAATATTTAATTTATAAGACATCATATAATATTCAAAGGTCTGCCTTAATATTTATTTTATAAGACATCTCACCTTACTATTATCTAGGACCTTAGATTACTGAAATCATGGTGGAAGTAACATAGCTTCAGCAGGGAGGTCAACGATGGCTACCTTGGAGTTCAAGGAGAGGACAACTAGTCGCTCTCCACTCTACCCAGGATTTCATTAACTCAAATATTTTGTTGCATGCATGATGGATTTCCTAGACGCGGTGCTTCCTCATTCTTATAGTGGAAAAAATATAGCTACAACGTTCTCATAATCGCTTATTGGCTCTTCTAGACACAGTGCTTCCTCACTCATACAGTGGGAAGTCACAGTGTTTCCATCAATGCTTGGTGGCTCTTCTAGACATGGCACTATACTTCCTCACGTAGTGGGGAAAAACACAATGTTGTCATCAACGCTTGGTGGCTTACAAGACACAACACTTCCTCATGCAGTGGAAAAAAACAACATTGCCATCAACGCTTGGTGGCTTACAAGACACAACACTTCCTCACGCAATGGGGAAAACATAGTGTTGCCATCAATGCTTGGTGGCTTACAAGACACAACACTTCCTCACGTAGTGGGGAAAACACAACATTTCCATAAATGCTTGGTCTATGGTGAGGCCGAACTTTCATAAAAGTAATCAGTAAAGACGCTCACAGGGAGCCCAAACCAACCATAGATTTTTTCCTGTGTTTAAATTAAAACAACTAAGCTTCAAACATTCGGAGTAACTTAACATGCTACAAGGGGGGTTTAACTAGGTTCCATACTATTTTTCATGTCATAAAAATAAAGCATGCAATGGTAAGCTTAGAAACCTCCAACCTTTGTTCTCCTATGCACTAGGAACCAATAGCTCCTTCATTAGTTCCCTCCTTTTCTCATTGTGCGCTCCTCTGTGTTTTCTCCCATTTCCTTTGCCTCTCTCCTTTGCGTCCCCTCTCCTCTTCCTTTTCATTTATTTTTTCTTCCTTACCTTATGTACCCTTGCTCCTAGGTGGTCCATTTACGTCCACATCTCTTGAGATCTGTGCCATCCTTGCACCTCCTTTCCCTTCAATACTGGCATCCCTCATCTCACCTTACTCTGATGGCACACATTCTCCTATCCCTTATTTCCATTTTGGAAAAGAATAGAGCCTCCAGGTCATTTACGTAGGTTGCACTTCATATGGAGAAAAGACATTATAATTTTTAAATGAAAGTAGCATCCCTTTAAAATAAAATATCCCTCAAGATATTTTATTTCCACTTAAAAAAATATATTCCTTTTTTTTAACCAATTTCCTAATTGTTTTTTTTATAATAAAATATTTCTATCTATTATCAAATGGATTTATTTCATTTTTTTTTTCATTTTTTTCATTTCATTAAAGTTTATTAATCAATTTGCAATATCATTAAAATAAACTTCTTCAATTACTTTTAAATGAATTTTTCATTTATCACAAAGATAAATTTTATTAATGAGTTTAAATGAACTCACATCATCATTTAATAAAACCTCATTAATTTGTTTAAATGAACCTTCAATTAAATTATTTAAACCTAATCCCTTTTTTCTTCATAAAAACTGATGCTCACATAACATTTCAAAATAACCATTTACTTTATGCAACTACATGCATTTTTGTAGTTGTTCTACTATTGAAATTCCAACATTAAGATACCCAAGTCATAATGCAGGAAAAAGCAATTAAGTTTACATAGCAACAAAGAGGGAATCTTTCCATCAACCCAATCACCCATCTCAACCAAAGATTTTATGATAGCTACTAGGCTATCAACTAAGGCTCAAGGCGATCAATCATTTACGATTATCCCTTCTGATAATGCATGCCTATATGAAGGTATCTATCCATGTTACCTCCGAGTACCTTAATCATCATTTCCCCTGATCTTAAGTACCCTCATTTCTGGTGGATGTTTCTACCTTCTCCACCGATAAGTGTACCTGATCCTGCACACTTGAAAATATGTTAGCAATAACATGCCCTTCTAAATCAACTAAACATCATATAGTTGGTTCAATTGTTCAAACTAGGTATCACCACATCATAGGTTAATACATTGTTTCTTTGTGCCAAATTGTCCGCTAGGGAGGGTCATGACATCCTCCCCTGCTAGAACTAAACATCGTCCTCGGTGTTTCTAGTTTCTTTAGTTTTTGATAGAAAAATAAAAATTATTACATTATATATCTTCAAACAAAAAGGAAAAATATTTTTGCATAACCTCCACTTTCTCCCAAGTGGCATGAGAACTGGTCCCACTGGACCTTACATTGTTCAAGAGTCCTATTTTACATGGACTTAGAATGAAACTCGAGAATATTCACCGAAAGTACTTCAATGGCCTTCAAATTTTCCATCTACAAATTAGAAACATCCCACACATGTTCAGGGTCAACAACATACTTCCTAAGCAAGTATATGTGAAAAGTGTCATGGATTTTGGATAGATTTGATGGTAATGCAAGTCGATATGCAACCAAAATAATATTTTCCATGATTCCAAAGGGTCCCACAAAACGTGGATCCAAATTCATGGATTTAATATCACTCTTCTTCGGCTTAACCCTTAAGAACACCTTATCTCCAACAAAATACTCTTTTGGAGTCCTTTTTAGATCTACATAACTCTTCTACCTATTTGCAACCTCCTTAAAATTTTGCCTAATTTCCTTTAGCTGAACTTCCATTACCCTAATCATTTTTGGCCAAATCACAACTCAATATTCTAGGTTATCCCAAGATAATGGTGTTCTACACTTTCACCCATACAAGGCATCGAAAGGTGCCATTCCTAGCGAGGAGTGATATCCATTATTGTAGGTAAACTCTACTAAAGGTAGAAACTCTTCCTAGTGAGACTTGTGATCCATGTAGTACATGCGAAGCATATCTTCCAAAACTTGGTTTACCCACTTCGTTTGGCCATCAGTTTTAGGGTGGTAAGCTGAACTCATATTTAATTTTGTACCAACTACACTATGAAGGGATTTCCAAAATTCAAAAGTGAATTTGGAGTCTCTATCTGAGATAATTACCTCAGGGAATCCATGCAATAAAAATACCTCTTTGACGAATCTACTAGCTACTACTTGAGCATCATCCTTAGTATTCCCCGATATGAAATGAGTAACCTTAGTCAGTTTTTCGACCACTACAAATATGGCATCATGTTGGTACCGAGTTTTGGGTAAACCCACTATAAAATCCATGGATATAACTTGCCATTTTTGCGTAGGTATCTCATGCAAATATAGTTTTCCTATAGGATGCTAGCATTTTGCCTTAACCTTCTGACATTCGAGGCATTGAGCAACAAAATTTGTGGTATCCTTCTTCATTCCTACCCAAAAGAAGATTCTTTTCATATTTTCTCACATTTTGGCTCCTCCCAAATGAGAAAAATAAGGAGATCTATGGGATTCTTGCATTATCAAGTTCCTTAAATCACCCATATTTGGTATGATGACCCTTCCATTATAACATAGAAAGTCATCTCTTATACTAAATTCCTTATTTCCTTCAGGATATTTGTTCATCTTAACTTGAATTTCTTGGCAGTACTCATCCCGAGATTGCTCCTGTCTCACCTGATCCATAAGGTCCAAGTGAATTTTAGTTATAGTTGCTATATATTTTCTCCTACTTAAAGCATCAATGACTTTATTCTCCTTCCCTTTTATGTATTCAATATTGAAATCATACACAACGAGGAATTCCACCCATCTTCTCTGTCTCGCATTGAGTATTGGTTGAGTGAATATATACCACAAAATTTTATGGTTAGTCTTTAACTCAAAGGGTCTTTCCACCAAGTAGTGGCACCAAACCTTTAAAGCATGCACCACTATAGCTAATTCTAGATCATGCGTAGCATAATTAACTTCATGCTTTTTGAGCTTCCTTAAAGTATATGCCACTACTGACTCTTCTTGTGAGAGCACCCCTCCTA
Source organism: Wollemia nobilis (assembly GCA_028583015.1). Lineage (NCBI taxonomy): Eukaryota > Viridiplantae > Streptophyta > Pinopsida > Araucariales > Araucariaceae > Wollemia > Wollemia nobilis. The sequence goes on from JAQPPZ010003510.1 coordinate 3,156,838, forward strand.
ATCCTTCTATTGATGGATATGTGCATACTGAGAAGTCCTCTTATGGATCGAGAAATTTTAGTATTGGTGGTAGTAAGCTATTGCTTTAGTAGTACAAAAGTAGCCTCACACATTTCTGACCACTTGAATTCCTTTTTCTTCTTCTGAAGGTTAGTTATGGGTCCAACAATTTTGGAGTAATCCTTTATATAATCTCTATAATAGCCTGTTAACCCCATGAAGCTTCGTACTTTAGTCACATTAGTAGGGGGTGGCCAATTTAGGATAGTCTCTATCTTCATCGGATCCACAACAATTCCTTTTTTTGATATAACATGTCCAATATATCGTACCTCTAGAACATAGAATTCACTCTTAGCCAGATTTCCATAAAGTTGATTCTTCCTTAACAATTCTAACACGATCCTAAGATGTTTATCGTGTTCTTCTTTATCTCGAGAGTATATAAGGATATCATCTAGGAATACCAAGACAAACTGGTCCAAGTGTCTTCATATCACACTGTTCATCAATTTCATGAAAGCAACTGGGGCATTAGTCAGTCCAAAGGGTAGAACCATAAATTCATAATGCCCATACCTAGTCTTAAATGTTGTTTTGTGAGTGTCTTCCTCATGAATCCTTAACTGGTGATACCCTGACCTCAGATCGATCTTAGTAAACACCTTGGCATCCTTTAGTTGATCAAATAAATCTTCAATCCTAGGTAAAGGATATTGATTCTTGATTGTAGCCTTATTTAGCATCCTGTAATCAATACACAATCTTAGTGAATCATACTTCTCTTTCACGAACAAAACTAGTGCACCCCATGATGACACACTTGGTTTTATCAAACCTTTATCCAATAATCCTTGCAATTGAACCTTCAGTTCTTGCATTTCAATAGGATTCATCCTATACGGGGTTCTATGAATAGGTTCAACTCCCATCATAAGTTCAATTGTGAAGTCAAATTCCCGTACAGGAGGTAGTCCAGGTAGGTCCTCTAGAAATACATCCTTAAAATCTTGCAGAATTGGGTGTTGCCTTAGTATTTTACCTTTCTCATGGTCTTCCACTTCATTAAGTTTTACTACATACACTATTCCTCCTCTCTTTAGGGCCTTTTTTAATTGCATAGCTGACAACATCCAAGGCTTAAATACCCCTTGCTTGCTATGAATTTTGAGTATCCTCATGCCTTCTTCTACATACTCAATCCATCGGTCTTGAAAATTAATCAAGGCTTTATGAGCTTGTAGCCAATCCATCCCTAGGATCACATCAAAGGCATGAAGGGGAGCTACATATAAACAACATTCTGTAATCCCATTAGATATAGTGACTTCTACCATAGGATAACACTGGTCCACCGAGTAGGTCTACCTAGAACCATACTCAACCTTCCACCCTTGAGCCAAATGTCCTGGCCTTTTCGACATAGTCCTTGCTAGACTAGATGAAATAAAACTGTTAGTGGCTCCACTATCTATCAAAATGTTTACTTGCTTATTAAAAACCTTACCTTTCACAAGTAATGGGGTGGCTTGTCCCTCTAGCTTCTGCTTCTCGATTGTGGCATAGATATGATATTCTGGTTCATTTCCTTTTTCATTAGCTATGCTATTCCCTACTTGATATGGAAACTTATTATAGTAATGAGGTCCCCAAAAATTGTAACACCCTTCCTTGGGTCCTTGTTGTTTTTTAGGTTTCTAATTCCCTATCTTAATTGGTGGAGCTGGAGCTTGCAACTTCTATTGTTGAGATTTGGTATTATTGGGTTTGTGATCCTTCTTGTGAAAGCTCTTCTTGAACTTCTTCTGATTTCTATTAGGTTTCCTATCAAGATTTTGGGGGTTCTTAGCCTTTCGTTCTTGATTAGCCTCCCATTTAACAAACCCATCACTATTCCTCTTCTTTAGCTCCTGTCGAGCTTGCTCGGATAAGGTGTTGTACTTAAAATATAAGTGTGACTCTGCCTTATTTGCTAGGTCATATGCCTTTTGCAACAACTTTGGCTCCTACATGTCTACATCATGCTTTATCCTAGACTCCAAACCAAGAGTGAACTTGTGGACCCACATTTTCTCATTATAAATAGGTACATACTTAAACAATCTCACCAACTTCTTGTAGTACACTTCCACTATGTTGGTTCCTTATCTTAGACTGGAAAATTCCTCAAAATTCACTTCAAGGTATAGAAATTCTCTATTAGGAATATTTTCTAAAAACTTTAAAAACCCCCCCCCAGGGGAAAAACAATCTTAGTTTCCTCATAGTGGGTTTCCCACCATTCCAGAGCAGCCCCTTCCAGGTTGATCATAGCCCAAAGTGTTTGAGTTCCTGATGACTAGCCCTTTACCATAAAGTGAACCTCTACTTCTCTCAACCATGCTTCCGTTGCATCCCCTTCACCCTACCCATAAAACTTGGAGATACTAATGTTTTTCATGTCCCTAGCTATCTCATTTTCTTCCAGGGCTCTGGCTTGCACTTGTTTTGTAGTTAGTCCACTACTTGGACTGACCTCTGAGCCTCTAACTTGTGAATTTTTGTTTGTAGTTGTTTCCAACAATTGTCTTATCTGATCCTGCATAGAAATGACTATTATGATGAGGTCTTCTACCTCCCTATTGGGGCTTATTGGTACCTCATCTTGGTTTTCTTATTCGAAATTAGTTTTTCAAGTTTTACTAGGTGTAGTTCTCCCTCTTCCAGTCTTAGGTGGCATCTTAACCTAATTCCATCCAAGAAAGAAGATTAGATTACAATTTTATCTAAGTTGTATCTCTAATTCAAGCCATAATACAGAGTTCTCTTGCTAGATGCATTAACAAGTCTAACTAGGGTAATATCCTAGGTTAGGATGTATCACTAACATGGAAGCCCATACTAAGACATCCTACATCCACTCACCCTTGGGGTTGATTCCCGTATGATATTAGCAAATAGGGTTTTCTAGGTCATCCCAACTTTAGCCTTTACCTTAAGAAATCCTTCAATTGAGATATGTAATTCCCTTTAGCACACATAGAAGATCTATACCCTCATACCTATTGCTATGATACCAAATATAATGACCCATAAATACATAAACAAAAACATACAAAAATAGAAAGAGTTTTATTTTTTTCCTAAGGAGAGAGACTCATGAAACCTTCATGAAACCCTAACCCAACCTAATATTTACCTAATATTTAAATCCCCTAAGTTTTCCTGAAAGCTACATCTCACGAGATACCCTACCGCAAATCCACTTTGCATAGGCGTAACATGTGTTACTACAAACAAGTCTATCTATCTCATCACTCTTGATGAGTTAGACTTATCACCCTCAGTCAATCGAAGGTATACACACATCACCATACCATACACAAGCTATTATGTGTAGGTATACTACGAGTATCGTGAGTTAAGCTATCCATCTTGTCTATCTGATGAGCTATCTTAACTCAGATGTAGTCTCTCCACAACTTAGTATTTTATCTCCCTAAGGGGTCTCAATTCCCTTAGGTCTCCTATGTTCACCCTAAGGGGTTCTCAATTCTCTTAGTTCACTTATGTTCACCCTAAGGGGTTCTTAATTCCCTTAGGTCACCTCTGAGTTCACCCTAGAACTCTACTATTGATCTTATCATTCCAATCAAACAAGAATACACCTAGATTTTAAAACAAGCAAAGCATAGTCACTAAGCATCCAAAAAAGAAAAGAAAAGAAGGATCAATACTAAAAGAGAATCATACACATTTTAAATCCAAATATAGTATTAAAGTAAAAACACCTTCTCTACACTAATAACTAGTTATTGCATTAAATATTTGTATGGTAAGTCCATCTTACTCTTAATATTATTACTATCAGCATTAGGGATATCTCCCCACAATTCTAGACTACTTGAGCATAAGTAAATAAATATAAAATACAATTACCTACTATTTGGTTCCATTTAACTCCTCACTTCTCCTTGCTTCCCATTGGTTTTTTGAGGGTAGTAGGGGATCAGGATACTCATGGTTCAATACAGCCATACCTCTAAATGCATTTATTAATTTAGGTTGCAAATTGCAACTATACAAAATTTAATTAATTTTACAACCATCTAATGCATAATAGATTTTATAAAAGACCCTTTACTTTTATTTTCACCTCTCATGTTCTCTTAGAGAGTCATCCAACATGTGCCACTTAGTTCAAGGTCTCACTTCAATCAAATCTATTCATGTTTTAAAGCATTAAAGTCCCATACCTTTGACCTCTAAAACAAGTCCTTCAATCATTCCCTAAATCAAAGCCCCATAACTTTAATTCAAAGAATAATTCTAATCATCAACTTAATTCATATAAGATCAATCAAATCCAACCATGTTTTAAATCATTAAAGTCCCATACCTTTAACCTCTAAAACAAGTCTTTCAATCATTCCCTAAATCAAAGCCCTATAACTTTAATTCAAAGAATAATTCTAATCATCAACTTAATTCATATAAGCTCAATCAATCCAACCATGTTTTAAAGCATTAAAGTCCCATACCTTTAACCTCTAAAAAAAGTCTTTCAATCATTCCCTAAATCAAAACCCCATAACTTTAATTCAAAGAATAATATTAATCATGAACTTAATTCATATAAGCTCAATCAAATCCAACCATGTTTTAAAGCATTAAAGTCCCATACCTTTAACCTCTAAAACAAGTCCTTCAATCATTCCCTAAATCAAAGCCCCATAACTTTAATTCAAATAATAATTCTAATCATCAACTTAATTCATATAAGCTCAATAAAATCCAACCATATTTTAAAGCATTAAATTCCCATACCTTTAACCTCTAAAACAAGTCCTTCAATCATTCCCTAAATCAAAGCCCCATAACTTTAATTCAAAGAAGAAATCTAACCATCCATTTAATTCATGAAAGCTTTGTCATCAATTCTATAACATAAACTTAGTCATCAATTCTTTAACATAATTATGTTACCTTATGAAACACTCTAAAATAAAATCTACATCATAGACTTACTTAATCAAAGATTTACAACCTTATTGAAAGATTCATAACCTTAATTCAATATTCTTAACCTTATCCAAAGACTCACTACTTTAATTAACAAAGTAGCCTCTTCATGATCTTACTGAGCAAAGGTCTTAATTTAATTAAAGTCACATAGTTTATATCTTTATTTAAAATTTAAATAATTATATAAACTAAGATAGTTTGCTTATCATTCACGGTAATAAAGTGGATAATTAAAATTTTAACGAAAATAAATCTTAGAATGTTTATGATTGTTTATAAACACAAATGAATCCATATGAATCCATATTCCTTGTTAGAATTTATCAAACACTTATTTTGATAGATAATTTGAGCTCTAAGTGAATTCAAACACTTATCAAACCCGTATTTTGATAGATTTTTGGAGGTACGAAACGGCCTCAAAATCTAAATGTGACAAATTTGTTTGATATGAATTTACTGCACTCTGTCCGATCCTTCCAACAAGGTCGAAGTGATAATAATCTAAATGTGACAAATTTTGAAGAAACGCCCTGCCGACCTCCAACAAAGGCAAAGGTGTGTCTTGCATGGTTTTCCCTTTTCCGTGCAGGGCCCAATAACAAAACAAAGATGAACACCTGTGCAAATTACCCCTCACGAATTCTTCCTCGTGAAACACAAGCCTGTAAACGTTCTCCAGAGAAATGATCCGTCCATCTTTGTCGAGAGTAGGAAAAATCTCAATGACGTGATCGCCTTTACTGTTACAATATTTGGAGTATTAGGAACATAAAAGGGCCCAGTAACATTAAAAACATATGGCCGTTAAAGAGAATCTCGTGCTAAGATATGAGGTGACGTTAAGTTTGAGGTACTCGAAAGGACATGTGAAGTTTGTAGTTCATTTGTTCCTTTTCTTTCTGATAATGAGAGTCATCCTTAGTTTTCGCTTACAGTGGACACATATTTAAAATATATATCCCTCGTGTGGTTATTCGTTTGTTCCTTTGCTTTCTGATAATGATGGTCATCCTCAGTTTTAAACTTTAAGATTATTTAATTGAAAATTTAGTATAAAAAATACACACGTGCATATTTAAAAAGTAAGATTTACAAGTTCAAATGAAATAAAAGATAAAAAAAATAAAAAAGTAAATGGTATGATGTCAGGTGATTAAATTATAGAGTTTTATGTGTATAAGTGTCAAATACTATTATATGATTTTTAAAATAACATGGCAATGTAGTTATGATGTAATATGGATGGAGATTTTTTCAATCCCATATAGTCAAATTATTAAAAAAATAAATAAAAACAAAACAAATTTATATAAAATCTTCTCCAAAATCCTTAAATTGTATTGTAATAAAAATAAAAGTAGTGTAAAGGTTATTTTTTGCACTTTAAAATTTTCAAGGAAACATAATAGAGAATGATAAGGAATTATTATTTTTGGCTAAATTTTATTGATAATAAGAGAACTTAAAGAGGTTTACATATGCACAATAAACCATCTCAAACAAAGAAAGCATGGTTTGTATAGTTATGACAAAGCACTTACAAACAAATAGATGATGCAATAAACTAGCCAAAACTTGTAAAAGAAAAACAATATAACCACATGATATTGTTCTTCATCATTCTTTCTAGGTGGAAGCACTAGATTGCAATATTTATAAAAGAGAAATAGTAAGAACATACTAAAACCTAAATCTTGACATTGATTGAAACTAATATGTATTCAAATCTCAATAAATATTAGAATTGCTCCAAAAATAAAAAATGTCAAGATCACCCATAAAAAAACTTTTAAACTAAAAAATTTAAAAGATCAAAAAAATATAAAGCAACATTTTTTTTATTGTTAGAAAAAAACTTTATATCAACAATAAAGAATGCATCATATACAATTATAAGATTCTAGACCTTGCAAATCAAATTGCTCACCAAAAAATAGTCTATAGTGGTATATCAACATGATTCTTTTGTAGTATTTGTGTTTTTTTTATTAACTTGAGAAATACAAATAATTATCGCAATCTTGTTGGTAAATTCCAAAACAACCCTATGTGCAAATTGTATTATAATTTGGAATTTGATATCTTAGCTCTAGACCAGCCAATGAATATGGCTATTTCTAACCAAAATCAAATTGACATTTAATGATCTGATTCCAAAAGGTCTCATTCTGCAATAAAAAATTTTATCCCTCAAAGAACCACTTGTTATGTAACATAGAGTTGTAGCTCCCTCCATAACACATCATCATCTCTACTTGAATATTTTATCAAATTATATGGTATCTAGGTTGATTAGACTATATTCTAGTTATAGAATATTTTGAACTCTGGTTAAGTAAGTATTTTTTAAGAGAGGGGTACTTCTCATCAAAAGTCCCTATTAACTCATCCTCTAGCGGTATAATTATTTGTGATATATTGATGAAGTATGTGTAACGACTTCCTTAACATTGTCTCCCTTATATAAATAGAGAAGAGGCAAAGGGGAATGCATTTCCATGCTTTTGTAAATTTAGTTGACAAGTTTTAGTGTTGTTGTTACAAAATAAATATTTCCCCACATGGATTACTATTATCCTCTCTCTTCAAACAAAAAAAGAGGAGACCAACTCCATAACCATAATGATTCTATTGAACAATAAAAAATATTTGGAAGCTTTATTTACCTTTGTAAAGGTTGTGTTGGTGTTATGCTTATTGTAAGCAAAAGATCAATCTAAAGATCTCTTCTCTTCTCACTTCTCACTTATTCTAACTCTTTCAACTTAAAAATGAAGTCATACCTAGCACAAGAAAGGAGGAAAGAGTTCAAATAACTTACTCATGCATTAATTAAAAAATACGTGTCTATCTAATCTATGAGCAACTACAACTACTAGGAGTAAATACAAGTGTTGTGAAGCATGGCAAAGGATTCTGATAGCTACAAGAAGAAAAATATATATGAAAAGAGAGTGAAATTTGGACTAATTTTCAACACCCTCCCTTAAGATAGATTTCTCAAAAAAATTGACACCTAAAAGTCCTTTCAACCTTTCAAAGTCTTCCTTCATATATCTACAAGTTGATATTTTGACCTATAAACAATAATTGGATTTCTTCATTTTTGACTAGCTCCCTTATGAAGTGAAACCTGATGTCAATGTCCTTGCTTATTTCATGAAACATTGGATCCTTAGACAGTTCTATGGCTTCATTATTATCATACAAATTTTGGTTACTGCTTCCTTTTCATGATTCAACTCACCTAGAATTATTCTAAGCCATATTACTTGACATGTAGCTAATGTGACAATATCATATTTTGCTTCAATAGTAGAGAGTGCAACTATAGTTTACTTATTAGATGACCATGAGACTACACCTAATCCAAGTTGGAATATATACCCTAAAGTGCTCTTCCTATCATCAATATTTATATCCCAATCACTATCTATGTACCCAATAAATTTAAGCTAGTTTGATGTTGCATAAAAGATCCCATAATATTTGGTTATATTGATATAACTCAAAATTATTTTTCTTACTTACAAGTGAGTTTTCTTTGGTGTCTCTATGAATATTTGAAAGCACGAGGATACGGAAGCAAAAAGCAAACACCAAGTGCGATGCAAGCGAAGCCAAAGATAACGCTAAATCCTATGAATTGAAAATGCATGAAAGGAGAGAAACATAAATGAATTGAAACCGGATAGAAAGCAAATATGGAATACAACCCTTTTTTATTAATTTGCTTTAAAGCTCGATTACAACACGTCTCCTCCCTTTTCAGGGGATAGGAGCATTAAATAAGGTTTTGTTACACCATGGGTGGTATGCCTTCTTTTGCATGCACACATGTAAAATGGGCAGACCAAACATTGCCGTAGCTTGTGTGAAAGGGTATTTGATTCTTTGTTGCTTCTCTAATGTCGAGCTCATGCGTTCAAGGAAACATAAAACAATCAGTAGACCTACGGATGAAATAAAACATGTAATCCCCGAGCCTACGATTAGTGCATGCAAAAAATTAAATAAATTGACAACTAAAAGAGATATAAATAAGATAAAAACTTGAAATAGGCATGAGAATATCATCAAGAAGGCACTGCAAAAAGAACAGTCAAAAAATTCACCACGGATTTCTAATCGCTCCGGGGTGGGACAATTAGACTTGCAACAAAATGTCAGAAAGCACTGTCCCAAATGTCCCTTCCAGGAGGCTCCAAATCACCTATAAAGTTGGGGTTTAGGTGAAATGGGGTATTTTGGAAAGACCTAGAAGGTCATATTTTTTCGATTTGGCCTCTATCATCGAGAATTTGATGATGCTACCTGCATATTAGTGAAAGCGAGAAATAACAAAAACATGATCAAAACTACTCAGGATTACATGAAATTTAAATGCAAGCTTATATAAGTAACCTAGAATAAAATGCAAAAGGAACAGAACTAAAATCTGCTACAAATTTCTAATCACTCCGAGGTGGGCAATTAGGACTACAGCAGTGCAGGGGCGCCCGGGGGTAGGACGCCTGTCGTTTGGGGCCCGATTTTGGCACCAATCCACTTGGGATGGGTCCAAAACCTCTTGTGGGGTGTTTTTGGCAAATTTGGGTGGGATAATATGGCCAAATGTCGGGTTTGGGGTCCGGATTGCACTTCCAATAACCACCCAATGACCTCCCTTCCAAAAGAGAGATCAAGGATGTGAAAGGCACAATCAAAAGTGAGTATGCAAAATGGCAGCACTTCATTGCTAAAAAATGTTCCTTCTTTGTATCCCTTTGGGGTGAGAAGACTCACCATTTTATATACTTGATGGTCTCTGTGTATGAGCATGTAGAGGCGCCACTTGGCAATCATGCCTTTCCAAGGGGGGGAGAATATTCCTCCTTGATTAAGGGTTCCATGACTGCCTCTGTAACTGCCTCTAGCACTCCAAAACGCTCACTCACACTCCCATGCAATGAAGGAGGAGTTAAGTTGTGGATCTGGACTGCCATTTGTTGAGATTTGACCTTTTTCCCATCAAACCTGCTATTTGCACCACCCTGGAGCGAATACTGCTAATTGTCCCTAGGCAGAATGAATAAGGAGCAGAGTTCTTGAGAGGTGCCAAATTGATATATGACCTTCAAAAACTGTTGTGAGAGTGGTTAGGACCACTATTTAACCTCTGAGGGCTACCTTGGGTGTTGTGTGTGTCAAAGCGATCAGCGTTTGTAGCCACATAATTGGATTGGTGTTGTTTTGGTGTCTACAGATACCCCTTTTTGGGATGCACTATGCATGATGAAGTGCTGAGCAAACATAGATAACCAAAGCACTAATGATTAGGGTTTCTCAGTAACCTAACCAACTTTTGATGCCCCAAGTATGGAAAGGGCATGCATTCTTGAATCCTTGCTTTTGATGAGCTAAGGAACTCAATTCAAGTGTTAACATTTTTTGGTGAGGTGTTACTTGATCTTGGACATTGATCAGTCATGAATAGACAAAGGGCACAAACTTTTGTCTGTAGTAACCTTGAGTTCATGATTCACGAATGCCAAGTGTTTGATTAGCTTGTGATTATTGCTTGTTTGTTGCCCCAAGCAGGGGCATGACTATCTTTATCAATGATTCTTCAAATGCATGCCATTTCCTTAATTGGGTCTGTATTTGTTGATTGGTGACTAAGTGTGACTACCCCCTCAAGAGACGAATCGATGAGGGAATGACCTACATGAGAAAATCGACGAGTCGCTTGATCCAAGGTGACTTGTGTAAGGGTGCCTTTCAGTTGTTTATCTGTGAATGTGTGTGCAGTTTTCCAACATTTAGACCTATTTTTTGTGGGTGTTAACCCTTTTGGTGACGCCGTTTGGGGTTGAGATTATAAAAAATCCTTCTTCCCGTGGAGCGGTCTGGCTATGGTAGCCTTCTTGGGGAGTAGGATAGTGACAATTTGTGACCCCGACATCAGTGTTTTAATGCCAAGAATGTCAAGTGCAAAAGCACTCTCTTTCGACAAATTTATTGTTTTTTGTGTTGCATTTTTTTGTTGTTTTTTCGTTTTTGCACATTTATTTATGATGATGTATGCATGTGTTATCATGAATGCGACGTTTCTAATTTGTATGATGTATGCATATGGAATGGATGGAATGATTTTTTGGTAACTTGTCGATGGTACCATATACTGTACAGGCTTTACTGATGTTCTGGACTATGTGATGGCTTTGTGGATGACTTTGCATGGGTGAATTTTGTTTTGGTATTTTTTGTATTTTCTGATGGTGATGTAAGTAATGAAATGTACCAGTTGTTTTAAAATGTAGTTAAGTTTTTTTGAGATTTAGATGTTTTAACTAACTATCCAAAACTTTACATTTATCTCATAAGACTTTTAAACAAGGTATGAATCAGACTTGAGTTTGACCAAGTTATTTCACATCCCTGTGTGTGCAATTGAGGTCGTTTGTATGTGGTATTTGTCAGGATACCGCCGTTCCAGATAGGTTTTCAACCAGACCTATACTGAGGATCACCTAATTAGCTCCACTAACTTTGTTGTTGTATTTAGTAAGATTAATCCACAGGACAATCTAAGGTACCATAAGCTAGCTCATCCACATGCAAACATTGGTCTGCTCACACGCAAAGCTAATGTGATAGACATATCATCATGCGTTTAGGATACTACCATTTTCAGGTAGGCTGTCCACCAAACTCGTAATGAGGATCACCTAGATGGTTTTTCGAATGTTGAGAATTCTAGGGGTTCAATCTCGGGTGTCTTTCGATAGCTCAACTTATTGGGATTCTTGCTTGCATATATAGTGATGAAAATCATTATTTATTTTGCGCTTTTGTTTTTCCTTTTGAGCATGGATTTGAATAGTGGTGATAACCACTATTATTTGAATTTGCATTTTGAGCTTCGTGAGGTTTTGTCTTATGAATGACTTTGATCATTTTGGCATTGGGGATGACTACCCATCCTGTTCAGGGACGTGGAGTACAAATCCTTATGACTTTGGGAGCCAAAGGTGATTGCGGATGTTATTATGTAATGGTATTGATCTCTTAGGCCTTGGGGATGACTACCCATCCTTGTTAGGGGTGGGTAGTACGAATCCTTATGACTTTTGGGGACCAAAGGTGTTTTTGGGGATATGATGATGTAATGTCATTGATCTCTTAGGCCTTGGGGATGACTACCCATCCTTGTCAGGGGCGTGTAGTACGAATCCTTACGACTTTGGGGATCAAAGGTGATTGGGATTTTTGCTAGTGGTGAAAACCACTATTTATTAGGGGGAATTGATGGGGGAAGAGCTTGTCCTTTTGTCAATCTTCAGCATTCTTAAACCATTCACACAGGGGAATGAACAGGCTAACCTTTCGCCTATGGTACCTTAGACTGCTTTGTAGGTTTCTCTTGCGTTCACACAACTTAGGAATTATTTTATGTGTGTTAACTTGTGTAGGGATGTTACGTAACGAGGTGTGATCCAAGTAAAACTCTACCCTTGTAAAATCTATCTGAATTTGTACAGTTTTTGGCTAGAAATTTAAAGACAACTAAATGGCAAAAAAAAAAATCCCTAAATTCATTAGGAGACAACTGACTATGCTAAAATGTGGATGGTGTTGTTCTGGATGGATGTGTTTATAAAATGGAAAAAAAATATGAAACTGATGGAATTGCCTAGCAATTACGGTCTATGGTGCTTGTGACATGTATGACCAAAAAATATGCAATGCATGGATGTGATGCCTAATGCAATTTATTATTTTTTGTATTTTAATTTTTATGAGTATTCATGAAATTGAGATGCAATATTTTTTTGTTATTTTTGATGATTTTTTTTTTTGTTTTTTTTTGAATATTTGCTTTTGACCAAGCGATTGTGGGACTACTTGGAGCTTTTAGGTTGACCAAAGGGTTTATGGATGCCTTTGGGGCTTTTCAGGTGGACCAAGCGATTGTGAGAATCCTTGGAGCGTTTAGGGTGACCAAAGAGATTATTGATACCTTTGGGGAATTTTTAGGTTTGACCAAGTGATTTGTGAGAATCCTTGGAGCTTTTTGGGCTTGACCAAGTGATTGTGAGAATCCTTGGAGCTTTTGGTTTGACCAAAGGGTTTATGGATACCTTTGGGGCATTTGGTTTGACCAAAGGGATTATGGATACCTTTGGGGCATTTGGTTTGACCAAAGGGATAATGGGCACCTTTGTTTGTGGGATTGACCAAGCGATTATGGGAATCCTTGGAGCTTTTGGGTTTGACCAAGTGATTATGGGAATCCTTGGAGCTTTTGGTTTGGGCTATGGCTCTTTTAAATATGGAATGGCCTTAAATGACTGATGTTCAAGGGTTCTAGTTCCTTGATTCCGTCAGGAGAGGCTAGCCAATTTGTTCTAGGTCCTATTTTATTGTCAATTACATAGGGACCTAACCAATTTACCATGAACTTGTCCCTTAGATGGGGCGACAAGTTCAAGTTTTGATGGTTCTTTTTTAAGACCAAGTCACCAACCTGAAAATCCCTTAGGTGAACCTTCATGTTGTATGCTTTCTTAAGTCGCTCTTGATAGATACACAAATGCTTGAGAGCATTGACACATCATTCATCAAGCAACGTAAGTTGGTCTAACCGGGCCTGCCATGCAGTGTCATCATCGATGAACTCTTGCATTGATATGCACAAGGAAGGTATTTCCAACTCTAGAGGCATGACTGCCTTAGAGCCATACACTAGCAAAAATGGAGTTGCCCCAGTGGGCATCCGAATGCTAGTGCGATAAGCCCACAGGGCAAGCGAGATTTGAATGTGCCAATCCTTATGACTATCTGTGATTGTCTTTTTGAGGATAGCGACTAGCATTTTGTTTGATGCCTCTGCTTGCCCATTTGCCTATGGATAATAAGATGTTGAAAAACTATGCTAAATTTTGTACTTTGTGGTCAAAGCATGCACGTCTTTGTTCTTGAATGATGTCCCATTATCCAAGATGATCTTGGATAGAATACCAAAATGACATATGATGTTATTTAAAATGAAATCCAAAATGCGGGGTCAAGTCGTAGAAGTTAGCGGAACTGCTTCCACTCACTTGGTGAAGTACTCTGTGGTCGTTATGATAAATGTGTGATGACCCGACAATGCAGGGGAGATCTTTTCGATTAGATCTAAGCCCCACTGTGAGAACGGCCAAGCCGATTGGATCGGTTGCAAGGCCTGAGAAGGTACGTATGTCAAATTGGCATGGTGTTGACACTTCACACACTTCCTTACATACACGTAACAATATCGCTCTAAATATGGCCAATAATAGCCCATGCAAAGAATGCGCTTTGTGATGGCCATACCGTTGAAGTGGCCACCACATGTACCATCATGCACTTGGGTGATCACCCAAGCGAACTCTTGTTGGTCTAAGCAATGGAGGAGGATCCCTTCATAGCTTTGAAAGTACAAGATGTCTCCTAACAAGACATGTTTGGCCACTTTCTATTTGAATGATCTTTTCAGGACATGCATCAATCCAAGTGGGAGGTTACCTAGCTTGAGGTAATATCGTATGGGTGTATACCAATCTTGTTGATCAAAAAAATTGACAACATGAACAACCAATCCCTCTTGAAGTTCATCCCTAGCAAAAGCTGAGCGGGAAAGAACTTGTAAGAATAGCGTTGTGTTGCTATTAAGGGGAGTAGGGGAGAACAAGGACCCCCAGTTGGTGTGATTTAGATAATCATGGATTCCAAAGAACTATTTCGGGGATGGTTCAATCTAGATCAGGTGGATTCCTAGCGTTAAGTCATAGCTTGCACGCTCCATCATGGATTGTGATAGTGTTTTGACTTGAATGGTTTTCATATCACTAGAAATGTCTTGTGGGATTAGTGACCCCAAGGAGGCCATAGTGTTCACAAAATGATTTGATGACCGAGGGAGTGCCTTAATGTCGTACCATTCAAGATTTTCCAAGAATTTATCCACAAGGGCTTTATAAGCCTATAGAATTGAGCATTTACATTAGAATACCCCTTTGACTTGGTTGACAATTAACAACGAATCACCAAAGATGTTCAAGCATTTGATGTTCATGGTGATGGCTGTCTGAAGACCTATGAGCAAGGCTTCATATTCTGCATTGTTGTTGGTGCACAAGAAATCTAATTTAAATGATAGAGTCATTGGATCCCCTTGCAATGTGAAGAATACAACTCCCATGCCACCACCTTGATCACATTTAGAACCATCAAAAAATAGGGTTATGTCGGCCTGTGACTTAGGCTCATCAGAATCTGGAAATTCTGAGACATGGAAGACCCCATCATCGGGTAGTTCTATGGTCAGAGGCTGATAGTCTTCGATAGGAGCCTCTGCTAGTTGATCGGATATGACTTGACCTTTGATGGATTTTTGTCCAATGAACTTGATGTCAAACTTCGTCAACAACATGATCCATTTTTCTGTGCGGCTACTATGATAAGTACGACTCATCATGTACCACAATAGATTCTCCTTAGACACAACATACATCATGTTGCTCAGCATGTAATGGTGGAGCTTTTTGGTAGCAAACACCACTTCCAAGCAGAGCTTCTCAACGTATGCATAGTTAAGTTCATAACTAACCAGGGTGCGGCTAAGATAGTAAGTAGCCTGTTCTTTGTGTAGTTCATTTTTTTGGGCTAGCATGGCCCCCAGTGCCACCTTAGTAGCTAAGATGTCTAAGTAGAATGACACTCCTGGTCTAGGTGGTGCCAATATTGGCGATGAAGCCAAGTATTGTTTAATATCATCGAAGGCTGACTGGCACTCATCATCCCAGTGAAATGCTACCCCCTTATGCAATAATTTATTTATGGGTCGACACTTGTCAGATAGCTACGCTATGAAGTGTTTGATTGACGGGACCTTTCCCTACAGGCTTTTGAGCTGCTTGATGTAGTTGGGGGAAGAATTTCAAGTATTGCCTTGACTTTGCTTGGGTCTACATCAATGCCTCATTTTGAGACTATGAAACCCAAGAGTTTTCCAGATGTGATGCCAAATACACACTTCTTGGTATTCAATCTGACTTTATGCTCGATGAGGCGATCGAGGATCTTGCTTAAGTCATCGAGATGATCTGGGCACAAAAGAGATTTGGCCAAAAAATCATCCATGTAATATTCCAAAGTTTTATGCATGTGATTGTGGAATATGTATATCATGGCACGTTGGTAGGTGGCACCAACATTTTTAAGGCCAAAGGGCATGACCTTATAACAAAATGTCCCCCAAGGTGTGGTGAATGTCATTTTTAGTTGGTCCTCGGGATTGATACGAATTTGATTGTATCCCGAGAAACCATCCATGAGGGAAAGCATTTCATGGCCCGTTGTAGCATCTACAAATGCATCGATGTCAGGCAAGGGGAAATCATCTTTAGGACTCACTTTTTTTAGATCTTGAAAATCAATGCATATGCAAATCATCCCATAAAGCTTTTTGATGGGCACCATGTTGGACAGCCATGGTGGGTAATCCATGTAGATGACAAACTATGCATCCAATAGATTTTGTAATTCATCGTTGACCATAAAGGCCACTGTTGGGTGTATCTTACGTAGTTTTTGCTTAACTGGCTTGACTGTCAGATCAAGCATTAGATTATGCGTGACTAGCTATGGATCTAACCTTGGCATATTTGTAGGACCATGCAAAAACCTCCTTCTTTGATTTGAGAAGGGCAATGTAGTCGGCTTGCTCTTTGGTGGATAGACTTACCCCCAACTTAATGATCTATGGATTCATTGGATCAGACCCGATGTCTACGTCAGTTGTCTCCTCGACTAACATGTGGGACTCGTCCTCCAACTGGTGTGGAGTTGGGATCAAGTGGATATCATTTTCTAAATTCAGATCTACGTTAGGAAATTCAGGTTCCTCTTTAGCATGGAAGATATCCTGAGTTGGTCCTGGGGTGAAATGAAGCATCTCACTGCAAGGCCAGTACTCTGATGGGGATGGTGATGAATTGACGTGATCCTAGTCTATGAAATCTATGTCTAGATATAATGACTTTGCTAGATCAGCTGGATTGTGGATGGGTGCGATTAAGTCAATGGAGATCATTTTGATGAAATGATTTTGGTCTCCATTACCACGGGTGTGGTGACTAAGACATCTTGGATGATTTTTGTGCTTTGGATCTAGCTTTGGAGATATTGGCACGAATGGATCATCCCTATGTGCAGAGAGGAGGACAGGGTCTACCCTCGACACTGATATTGCTATAAGGTCTCTAGGCGGAAGGTGCTCTCTATATGCCCATAGTGGCAGATGCAGCACTTGGTCCAATTGTGTTGGGTTTAGGTGCCACCTATGCCTTGGCCCTATGTTTAGTTGTTTGAACATGTCATCAATTTCCATGGGGTATTGTTGTTGTCACATATGATTGAGATAGGCCATCTCAGTTTCATCTTCATAATCACTGTCGGAGATCCAAAGGCCTTCGTTGGTTCCAACAACTATTTGTGATATTTGAGGCTTGTCCTGCTCGAGCAAATTGATATGGTCCCATCCGGGTTGTTCCGATCTCTATGAGGGGGACTTGATTTTCTTGGTGTGGTACTTTCTCAATTGGAGCATCCAAAGGGAAAATTGCCAAGAGGGTTTCTTGGTAGTCATCCATGGGGGTCACTTGTGAGTGATTGCTATCCGATTTGAAAGGGTCCCATTGTTCTACCTCATACTTTGACTCGTATTCCAAAGATCCTTCCTGACCTTGTCTGTTTCCCCTTTGTAGGTGAGTTCTCAAACTTTCTCCTTTATTGGTTAGAGGGAAGGGGTTATTGAGGTCAACAAGGTTCATCATCAACAATGGGAGGTAATCCCCCAATGTATATATTGTGTTGGGGTTAGCATATGGATCTAATGCCAACCCATCCTTCTTGCCTATCCCTAGGCCTTGCATGTTCTTTACTAAGATGTCCAGGGGAAGGGGGTGGTTGAACCCTACTCCTGATTTGTCATATGGCATCTGCTATATTGGTTGGCAAAGAACACGCACTCCTTGCTCATATCTGCCCAACCCATATCCATGCCAATTGCATTGGCAAAGATATCTTAAAGTGAAGTATGGGTTGGACAAATAGTTGACGTCTTCAGCAAAAGGCTCTTCATATTCCTCTTCTTGCATGTAAGGTTCAATGCCATTATCAAGGCCCCCATATACAAAGTTTGTCTAGTTTTGTGGGTATCCTAGAGGAACAATAGTGCCTATGGGGAGGTGAGGTCTCCCCATGTCCTGCATGGACTCAAGTGTAGGCATTACCACAATGTTCTGCACTAGATACTCCCCCAGGCCCATATTGGCCATCTCAACAGTGATTGTTGGTGGTTGAGGGGGAGGGAATGGGCGTTCTTCCAGAGTCCACTCCATGTTAGGTGAACTAGGCATCTCGACTTCCACTCGGCTAGGCATCTCTTCGGTAGAGATGGTTGAGACTGATGGCGGTGCCTCTTCCAAGGGTTTCTTCCCATTGTCCTTCGATGTAGCCATCGTAGGTGGCATCGTTGGTGAAGGACCAGATGACGAAGATGGACCCAAATGGGGATTTTATGGACTTAACAATGGGGATGTATGCAAAATTAGACCCTGTTTAGATGGATTCAACTAAAAATCCAAATGTATTTATGGAAGGGTCGATTGCGACATCAGCTACACTGCATTGCAATATTTGAAGGGTTCTAAGTCCATCGGGACTACATGCACCTACCCTTAAAATGTATACTTTAAGCATTGGTGGGCTATCGAAGGGACACACTTCATGTCCCTGATCCATGGTCGGACCTGCAAAATGTTATAAGCCATATCACCCTCCAAGATGTGGCACAATGTAGGAATAGTCTTTTTTCCCACTTGGATGGGTAGGAAAATTGTGCCAACTGTCGAGCATATCACATGTAGGTGGAGGCCACGATGTGAGATGTTGGCAACTTCAGATGTTTCAATGTCGCTGTTGTAATTATATTACTGGACGAGCCAGTGTCCACCAACACCCTCTTATATAGAATCCCGTTGACCCGTGCAATGATGTGCAGGGGTGGATCCGCCATGTCACCAGTCACTAATTTTAGCTTGTCCTCTCTAAAGGTGATGACTGTCTCGGTGCATCTTTTGACATGTCCCACAAAGTTGTTGAAAGAGTTTGCTTCATGGGGCTGCAACTTGATGGCTTTAAGTATCTCCATTAGAGCCTCCCAATGGGGTGATGATTATTGTATGAGATCGTAAATGGAGAGCCTAGTCGATGTGGTCCTCAAACTCTGGGTGAGTTTGGTTCGAATTATGGCCACTGGTCTAGGTGGAGGAAGTTGCATACGATGCTGTTGCAGTTTTGACATTTTTGGCACATCTCTTGTAGTTGTCGCGGGGGCAACTGTGCTTAGGTACCTTTTGTTCCAAGTCACTATACGGATCATCCCTACATACCCCTACATGGGGTAGTTCTGTATCACCTCATTGACTTGTAGGGTCTTTACCTGTGCATCGTGAGTAGGTAAGGGGTCTTTGAAGACCTCCATATTTTGGTTGTTTGGATCTACTAGATTATCCACCACTAGCATCTTGTTGTCAATTAGGTCTTGCACGAAGCTTTTGAACTTCCAACATGCATAAAGATCATGTCCCTTCTATCGATGAAACTTACAGTACAAGTATTCCCTATAACATTTGGTTTTTGGTGCGTTGGGATCTACAGGTCGACTCTCTATAAAGTTCATCAAGTTTTTCGCTAACAAGAAGTCAAGTTCATCAAGACTCTATAAAGGGTGTAAATTATCGCCTAGGGCGATGCTACTAATTTTGATCTTGTCGATGATTTTATCTTTCATAATTGTCAAGAGGGACCACCTGATAGTTAGCCTTTGGGGGTTGTGTTGCTTGTATAGTATTAGGTATATTTATAGAAACCTAATTGATAGCGGCAGGTTTCGGTTGCATGGTCCCTGTCTTGGCATTTTTAGACCATTCTTTCTTCTTTGGCTTGGCAATATCACCATCATAAATCTTGATCTCCTCAATGATTCTATATTGCACCAGAGCTTCCTCTAAAGTGGCATATTGCTGCAGCTGCAATAGCACAGAGATCGATCTCAAATAGCTCTTTCAAAATATTTGGGTAAGGTCAGCCATAGGAGGGAGGTAGGGCATCTTTGAAAGCAACGTCCTCCACCGATTTCCATAGGTTTCCATGGTTTCTTCCTCATAATACCTGAGGCTGGCTAGGTCACTTAGTGATGCCTTCTTCTTGGTGTTGAAGGTGAAGCGTTCGAGGAACGCGTCCACTAGCTGATCTATGTTACTGGTGCTTTGGCAATTGAGTGAACCAATCCGAGGCAGGGCCTACGAACATGGTTATAAATGTTCTTAATAACAAAGCATAATTGTCCTGAATGCCAAAGCATTGGCTCAGGAATCTAGTCACGTGCTCTTGGGTATCCTCCTCACCTCTAAATATTGCCAATTGGGGTAGCTTAAAGTGTTTAGGGTATGGGAGTGTTGGCACTGATGGAAGCACTGGGTGAATATGAATTTGGCATAAAGTGGGCTTTTGGGGCCCAAAAGTCTTGGTCTCCAAAGACTCTAAGTGATCTAGCAGTGCTTTATATGCATCGAAATATTTGATCTCTTCTTCCTTGGTTAGTTCCCGTTGTGGGTTGTAGGAAACTTGAGGCCTATGTGGTCGGATAGTACCCCCTATACCTTGGTAGGGCATTTTTGCCCGCTCTTCTTCTTGCTCATACTCATCATAGGCTTCTTGAGGAGTTTTTGGGTGAGACCTATAAACATGGGTGGGTCCCCACGGAGGGTGCCCATCATTGTTCCTGGGAGTGGCCTCCCGCTCAGGTCTAGGAGGTCTCGGAGGCAACACTTGGTAAGGTCATGGGGACCTGTCTCACACCATGGGGTTGCACCTCTTATATAGTTCTACTCTTTGGGTGCGAGGGGTTGGAACCCTCTCAGGAACAGTGTTATGGAGTAGCTCATCTGTTTGACGCTGAATGCGCTCTTTGCTAAGGCGATACAGGTGCTTCAATTGTTGTTGGTCTTGCTCAAGCTACGTGATTTGCGCTTGGCAAGTGACATGTTTGGCAAGTGCTAAGTCAAAATTTTCCATCGTATTAGGTCTAGGGGGCCTAGATGCCTCTCCTATGTATTTATCTCGGTCATGATGATCTAATATTTCTATAGGTCGCTTTCCTCTATCGATGTTGGTGGCATTCACTCGAGGTTTTGGCCTTAGTAGGTGATTCTGGTAGATAGCAGGTGTGGAGGTGCATTTATCCCATGCTGTATATTTCTCTTAAGGAATGTGATGGTCTTCCTTGTGCTCCCTTTTGTATATGTGAAAGGGGCGGGCAGAGTTGGATCACCCTGTCTGAAGAGCCTTGTGCTCTGGATTTGGCTTGTTATTCCTAACAGTGATGAGGGGTAGAGGAGGGATGACATAATCATGTGGCATCTCCTTATGGACCCTATGCTATTCTAGCGCTTCATTGCATGGTGGCCACTCATACCGAGCATCTAAGGGAGCCTTCCCATTTATATTGAGTGCCACATGTAGGGACTCCTCTTGAAAGGGTCTATGTTGAACGGGAGTGCCCCTCGAAGGGGTGCCTCTATAGTCCCATTCTGAAATGGCACGATGTGGACTATCTTGTGGGTCTGGCCACCAAGGTGGTATGACCAAGTCCTTGGGGTTATAGTGGAGGTGACTTGTACCCCCTTGTACACTTTCTACAGCTTCTGCCCACAATTGGATTTGGCTACAGGTGTACACCATGGAGGTGTCTCTCTACAAGCTATGTAGGATTTTATCTTTTTTATGTTTTTTTTTATGCTACACTAAACAAACAAGAGTTACACAATCAAAGAAGTGATTATCTTGTTTATAGATTAAATGTGTGCCCTAAATCTAGTTGAGTGTGTTTTGATTTTTGTTTTGAAAGCTTTGTAAAGAACATGTTGTTGTATACACAATATGATGTCTCTTATGTCTCTCAAAATGGTTGCCTCTTCGATATACCACTGCCAGGCCGTTATAACAAACCTGTCAATATACCCGCCCTTATGTGAGGGAAACTATTGGTACGTGAGAGTAGAATGGTACATGGAACATAGGCGGTACGAAAGGGGGATCGACCTATTTTTGATACCTACCATAGAAGACTTATCCTCATGCACTGAGAATCACCCTAGCTACACTCGATCAGTTTTCGTCAGGATTTACGTCTAGAAACAGTAGCGATCGGGGTTATGGATGCAAAATTTCAAGCCAATGTGGTGATGAAATCCACCGTTGGTCTTGATCAAGGGTTGGGGTTTTACGATCAACTCCTTGTTTTTTAAATTACCACGTGGTGTGTGGGGTTCTTTTTAATTTGTATAAATGAAGAAAACAAGCATTAAAAACTCTCCTATGCAAGAAAATAACCAGAAAACAAAAAACATAAAGCAAAAAATGACAGAAGGTGTTTAGGACCCCTACCTCTTCTCTGCTCAAATCAGATGCCTTTGAGTTTCTACCCTGAAACTGCATAGAGAGCTATTCATCCCTAGGTGGGATGAATAATAGAACTACATTCATCACAGGGTGGGGAGAATGCCCATTCGTCCCTGGTTAAGACAAATTTCAGCCTTGTACTTGTTATAGATTGGAACGAACAATAGTCCAGCGTTTGAAAACTTGGTACCTGCAAGCAAAAACAAGCAATTTTTGATCAAAATTTTGATCTCAAAAATAGAGGATAGGGTCCCACCATGATCGCCACTAAAAGCACGAGGATACGGAAGCAAAAAGGAAACACCAAGTGCGATGCAAGTGAAGCCAAAGATAATGCTAAATCCTATGAATTGAAAATGCATGAAAGGAGAGAAACATAAACGAATCGAAACTAGATAGAAAGCAAATATGGAATACATCCCTTTTTATTAATTTTCTTTAAAGATCATTTACAACACATCTCCTCCCTTTTCAGGGGCTAGGAGCATTAAATAAGGTTTCATTACACCATGGGTGGTATGCCTTCTTCTGCGTGCCCACATGTAAAATGGGTGGACCAAACATTGCCACCGCTTGTGTGAAAGGGTCTTTGATTATTTTCTGCTCCTTTAGTGTTGAGCTCCTGCATTCAAGGAAACATAAAACAATCAATAGCACCTACGGATGAAATGAAACATGCAATCCCCAAGCCTACGATTAGTGCATGCAAAAAAATAAATAAAATGACAAATAAAAGAGATCTAAATAAGCTAAAAACTTGAAAGAGACATGATAACATCACCGGGAAGGCACTACAAAAAGAATAGTTGAAAAATTCATCACGAATTTCTAATCGCTCTGGGGTGGGACGATTAGACCTGCAACAAAACATCATAAAGCACTATCCCAAATGTACCATTTGAGAGGCTCCAAATCACCTACAAAGTTGGGGTTTAAGTGAAATGGGGTATTTTGGAAAGACCCAGAAGGTCATATTTTGCCGATTCTTCCTTTATCACCAGGAATTTGATGATGCTACCTACATGTTCGCAAAAGTGAGAAATAACAAAAACATGATCAAAACTGCTCAGAATTACATGAAATTTGAATGCAAGCCTATCTAAGAAACCTAGAATAAAATGTAAAAATAACATAACTGAAATCTACTATATATTTCTAATCGCTTCGGGGTGGGGCAATTAGGACTGCAGTAGTGCGGGGTTGCCCAGGGGTAGGACGCCCGTCGTTTAGAGCCTGATTTTAGAACCAATCCACTTGGGATGGTTCCAAAACATCTTGTGGGGTGTTTTTGACAAATTTGGGTGGGATACTATGGCCAAATGTTAGATTTGGTGTCTAGATTGCGCTTCCAATAACCACCCAATGACCTCCCTTCCAAAAGAGAGATCAAGGATGTGAAAGGCACAATCAAAAGTGAGTATGCAAAATGGCAGCACTTCGTTGCTCAAAAATTCACATTCTATGTATCCTTTTTGTGTGAGAAGACTCACCATTTTATAGACCTGACAATCTCTGTGTATGAGCATACTGAGGTGCCACTTGGCAATCATGCCTTTCCAGGGGAGAGAAGATTCCTCCCTGATTAAGGGCTCCATGACTACCTCTGTAACTACCTCTAGCGCTCCGAAATGCTCACTCACATTCCAATGCAATGAAGGAGGAGTTAAGTGGTAGATCTGGGCTGCCATTTGTCAAGATTTGATTGTTTGCCCATCAAACCTGCTATTCACCCCACCCTGGAGTGAATACTGCTAATCATCCCTGGGTGGAATGAATACTAGTTTGTAATCATCCCTGGGTGGAACAAATAAGGAGCAGAGTGCTTGAGAGGTTCCAAATCGATCTTTGACCTTCAAAAAATGTTGTGAGAGTTGTTAGGACCAATGTTTAATCTCTGAGGGCTGCCTTGGGGGCTGTGTGTGTTAATGAGATCATCGTTTGTAGCCACATAATCGGATTGGTGCTATTTTGGTGTCTACAATATTAAAATTAAAATTACTACATATATTATGTCATGTTTAATGGTTGTCAAATACATAAGGCTACCAAATAGTTTTTGTAAAATTTTAGATCAACATTGCTACTACAATCATGCTTGCTTAATTTTAGACTTGTTACAACCAGTGTGTCTGTCATTTTAGCATGATTGTACTAGAATTCTAAAAAATATTTTATTAAGGTTATGTCTGTCATTTCAAACCCACTCTTCATCATATTTCTAAACTCATAAAATGGCATATTACTCCTACTAGTATAAATCAAATCATCTACATAAAAGTAGACTTATTGATGTGAAAATAAGCATCGAATGGGTGGGAGGTACACCCAAAAATCCTCAACTAAAATGGAATGGCCACCAAGCCTGGGAGAGACAGGGTGGTTGATCTTCGAATAAGGCTAGCTCCTTTGGTCCTAGCTACCTACATCATAAATTGTAAAGTGGAAAAAAGAAATAAGACATCATAGCCAGAACTGACAAGGATGGGATATGGATGCATCAAGACACACATGTTCGACATTACCAAAAAAAATAGTATCACACCACCTAATAGATCATCTCATGTCATCCTCACCTTTCATTAAGCATAGCAAGTTAGGGTGAATTCCAAAACTGGTATGAGGGTGCATGAAATATAGAGTGTAAAATTAGAGTGCTCTCACTCAATCGACCTTAGCAAAAATAAAACCCCGATGCTTAGAGGTAGATGAAAATTCCAGAACCACCCAAAAAGACACATGAAATCCATATTGTAGAATTAAGTGAACAAGCTTAAAATACCAATATAGAAATAAACACCCAAATTTAATTGCAAATAAGTGAAGATAAATTGAGAGACAAAATAGTGATATGCTTATATTTACAAGGCTAGAAAAAATACATATAAATTATAATGGCCATAGAGCCATCTTTTGGGATGGCCAACATTCCACTATTTATAAAGGATTTTATAACAAATTCAAAGTACAACATTGACGGTATTAGGTGGGAAAATATCACTAGGGTGGTTGAAAGCTCTATTGTGATTCTGCTCTAGGAAGGACTAAAAATTATCTGAAGGAAATTAGGTACTTTTGCATAGATCTGGACCCTTGATCATTTTGATAGCCTCTTAAATTCCAATCTACATTGCCCTTTCGTGCCACATAAAGATCAAAATTTAGTTATCTTTGAAGTTGTACATTTCAAATTCATTTCTCGTATCCATTAGCTATTTATATAGGGTAGTTGATATCATTAATGCTTTATTTTTGGGATTATAAAAGCTTTCATATTGATATATGATGACCTCAACCTTGAATAGATTTTTGGGTACACTTCCCTATTTGTCATATTCCCAATTATCCACCCTATGGATGGGTAATTGGGCTTGGTACTTTTCACTACTGAATTTCCATTCTTTCATCCTCCTTGGGCAGAGGCTCAAAATTCTAATTTTTTCATCCAAGGTCAAGGTAAGGATTTGATATCCTTATTGATCATTTGTCCACTCATTTATCCACCTGACCTTAAATTTAGCCAAATTGAATGCACTTAGGAGACCAAGATGTTTTTCCATCCTCTCATATTTTACAACTTCTACATGGGACGAGCTTTTGAGACCGCTCCTTACTTCATTTTTGCTTCAACCTTGAAATATACCATCAACACCTTGGCTCAAATTCAAATGTTAGCCAGTCTTCAAATGTGAAAAATAAGAGTGATTGAAAGGACGTAAACTATCAACCACACTCTTGGAAGCTCATAGGGGCTTTTCCCTTGTGGGAAACGAGAGCCCAATATTTTGAAACACAAAAACATACACATGAATATGGAGGAATGAGGGGACAATGAGGGAACATAAACAAAAGCACCTAAAGAATACTGCAAGACAATGAAGGAAGATGACCAAAGGTGAATGGAAAATAAGGTGAGAGGAAAGAGGAGGGATAAAATATAGGAGGACAAAAAGTGGAAAAAACAAGCAAAACTAGGAAAAGAGAATAAGAGGGAAAGAAGGGAGGGAGGGAAACATAAAAAATAGTAGAAGTAAAAATATGACTACCACTAACCTCATTGGTTAGTAGTAGCAAATAACTAAGGAAAGAGAAGGAAGGGAAGAATACAAAAAAAAATAAAAGAAACAAAATGGAAGGTGATCCATGGGACACCCTCATAGACCACTCTTCTGTAAACATACCCCATCAAAGACTACGATGGATTCAAGAACAAAAAAAATACCAAGAGCATTTTTCATTCCCAATGCAATATTTCTTTCTAATGCAATCACATAAAATATTTTTTTGCTCATATTCACTTTTCTAGGGAATCTTCTATCACATCACCATTCTCAGTTTTACTTTGCAGAATATATGCTACTTTTTTCCTATTGGGATGTTATTTATAGACCAATTTATTGTTTGATCGAGAAGTGGATATTGACCCCAATAATGTAGTGGATATCCTTTTGGATATTGTGTGAAGTGATGCATGAATTTTGAGCCTTGATCCATTGGGCACAAGGTCACAACAAAAAATAAAGGAGAACACAAAGAACAAAGGAAAATATTTCAAAACCAACATACTTTCTGGAAGCCCACAACAGGTTGTCATTGTAGAGGATGATGTCACTAGCCATATGCCTATTGCACCTTTATTTAGCTGCTGAATTATCTACACAAAATTACGATGTGAGTGGCATGCCACAACCATTGGTTCATCCTAGAATTCATCTAGTGAATCTCCAATGTTTGAACTAGATTATACTAAACTTGAGATATTTATTGTAGTCCAATCGACTTTGCCCAAAATTTTTCTAAGCTACAAAGGGGTTATAAATTGGTATATAATCATGAATATTAGTACTTATGTAATATATGATCAATGTGGCAATAAATTTGACCACACACGAGCCTTCCTCAGGTACTAGTTGGTGTGGTAATAGGCTTGAGTATCACCACTCTTTGGAATCCACCTACTATGAAATCCCTGCCATGTGTACCTTTGATTCTTGATAGTAGGACCAATTCATTGGAATCTCTACTATTGAGCTCTTCATAGGGACTTTCCTCATAAATTATTGAGTACTTTTGCTCAGCGTGCTCCTCGATACGAAAAGGGTGTAAAACTATATCCATTTTATGAGGACTCTCCACTTGATCTTGGCCCATTATTTGCTATGATAACTTGTAAGCAATGAAATTGTTCGTTGCAAGATCCTTGCTTTCATATCCTATGCATGATCTCAAGAAGAGACCTACCCCCTGTGTTCCACATAAATGGGTCCCTAGCTCCTACACAACTTCAAATGGCATTCATGGTGGATACTGTGCAATTGAAAGGATAATTTAGCAGATGGAAAAGAGGATGAGGGGAGGATTATCTTGAAGATATCCTTCCTTCTTGAAGTAGTAGTCTCTCAACATGTAAAGCCTCTTAAAATATTTGAGAGAATCACCTTTACCCTGATTGATACATCATGAGGCTAATATCTGAGGTAAAAGATTAAATATAATACAAGTGAGCTTGGATGAGGGATGATTGGTATTAAAATGGGATCCTCTCCTAGATAATTTTGAATCATATATTGAAGTCTATGATAGAATCAAAATGGGCCCTCTTTATGAATGAAATATGCATCAATAATTGGAAGACGTCCATCGAGCCATCAAATATATCAATAAGATATCCTACCAAGTCCATCCATGAGCATATGGTTCTTTGCCCAAGGGTACGATACCATAATAGCCCCCTCCCTTATAGAGACAATACCATGAGCTTGATCATGAGATCCTCATGTGATATTCCATGGAGGGATTCTAGTGCAACAATATCTTCAAGGTGCTCTCGAGTAATTTCTAAAGTGCCATCATATTTTATCAGGCTCTTCAGGGTACTTTTCAAAATGTCATGCCAACATTGAAGATTGAGTATACCAGGATCATTCCACCATGGGAATTTTTTTTGGACCATTAAGGCACTGGCATTTAGAAATTTGAACCCTTTCCTAGGAGTCAAAGTCACCAAATGAGCATACTCTCTTTTCTATCAAGGTCAAGGCTTCTCATAAAACCTTAATTTATCCAATATATAAAAGTATTTCAACACATAAAGGTAACTGATCTTATGATCTGGATATGTATCACAATAAGAGTTACTAGGTTATTTTGAGAAGATATGGGTAAGTCATAGTATCATCAAACATTGAATTCTAGAAATATAAAAACTCAACGAGTTTTCCAACAGAGTCACCAAAAAATGTTGGTATAAAAATAGGCATCAAATGGGTGGGAGGCACACCCAATAGTCATAAAATAACACTGAATAGCCATCGGGCCTATGAGATGTAGGGCAGTCGATCTACAAAGAAGACCAATAACTTCAGTTCTAGATACCTACACCACAAAGTGTAAAGAGGTAAAATAGAATGAGAGAAAAAGAAAAAGAAATCAATAGCTAGAACTAACAAGGATGAGATATGGCCACATCAAGACACATGCATTTGATATCACCAACAAAAATAGCAACACACCACCTAACAACAACTCATCTCATCCCCACTTATTTTTAAGCACAATGGATCAGAATGAACTCTAGAATATATGAGAGGGTGCATGAAATTAGAATGTAGAATTAGAGCACTCCCACTTGACCATCCTTCGCAAAACTAAAACTTCTATGCCTAGAGGTAGTTGCAAATTCTAGAACCATATAACAAGATACTTGAAATCTAAATTGTAGAATCAAGTGAACAAGATTAAATGGCCATCGTAGAAATAAACACATAGATATAATTGCAAATAAGTGAAGACAACTTGAGAGACCAATTAGTGATATGGTTACATTTACAAGGCTAAAATAACTACATATGAATTGTAATGGCAACAAAGCTATATTTTGGAATGGCCACCATTCCAATATTTATAGAGGATTTTACAACAAATTCAAAATACAACATTGATGGCATGAGATAAAAAAATCTCACTAGGATGGCAAAATATCTGTTGTGATTTTACTCTAAGAAGTAATGGCAATTGTTCAGAGGAATTTAGGTGCTTCTACGTAGATCTGGGCCCTTTATAATTATGATACCCTCTTAAATTTTAATCTACTCTACTCTTTCATGTCGTAGAAAGATCAAAATTTTGTTATCTCTAAAGCTGCGCATTTCAAATTCCTTTCTCATACCCATTGGATATTTATACAATGTAGCTAAGATAATTAATACTTTATTTTGGGTATCCTCAAGGCTTCCATATTGATATATAATAACCTCAGCCTTGGATGGGTTTTTGGGCATAATTCCCTATTTTCCATATTCCTAATTATTTTCCTTATGGATGGGTAATCGGGCTTAGCACTTTTCACTGCTACCTTCCAATTATTTTATCCTCCTTAGGTGGAGGCTCAAAATATTAGTTTTATCAGACAAGGTTGGGGTGGAGATTTGAGATCCTCATTGATCATTTTTCCATATGTTTATCCACTTGACCTTACCTTTATCCAATTTGGACACACTTGGGAGACCAAGACATTTTTCTATCCTCTCATATTTTACAACTTCTTCATGGGGTAGGATTTTGAGATTGATCCTTACTTCATGGCAACCTATTATTTTATCCATATTCTTTGACCTTAAAATCTACCTCAACCATAAACACCTTGGCTTAGATTTAAAATTTATCCAGTATTTAAAAGAGCATCATCATGCAAAAAAGGAGAGCAAGTGAAAGGTTTAGAGGGTGAAAACTATGAAGAGCATAAGCTTATACTAATATGGGGGTGAACAGTATAAGACCACTTTTTACTTTTCTTCCCCAATCAATATTATGCAATGCATATATAACAATATCAATAGCAGTAATAAAAGCAATGCACAAATCTCCACACATAATAGAGACACCAATTTAATGTGGTTCACCCAATGTGGGCTACTCCATGAAGAAAATATTTCACTAAAAATTTCTCAATCAATATCTTGGGAATCCTTTCCCTATTACAATGTTTATGGACCTCTATCTAAAGGAGACACCAATACTCTAATCAAGTTCGTGGATCTCTATCCATAGGAGAACTATTTCTCCTTAGCTCTGGCTGGTGATATTATAGAAGAATTGTTGCCTCCACTCCACTGGATAATGGATATATATCCACTGAAGACTCTTGTTCTCACTCAGAAAACTTATCCTCATTGCCCTGGCTGATGGATCTCTATCCACTAGAGACTATCATCCTTTCTACTCTATCACCTCCAAAGCTTGCTCTTAGCTCTATATAAAAGCTGAACTAAACATAGTCCTTTAGTCTAGCACAAATCTGGTCAATCTCCATCTCTAGTTTGGCATAGACCTATCCTCAAATTAGCATCAAACTCTATCCTCAAATTTGTACTAAACACAGTCCTTCAGTCTAGCATAAATATATCCTCAATATATATCCTCTAATCTACACTAAACATAGTCTTTCGATCTAGCACAAATCTATCCTCAATCCTTAACACAAAGCTTTACTTAATATCAAATCAACTTTGCTAGATCTACCCCAAAGCTTAACCCAAGGTTTGAAAAAATCAATCAATAAAATATACTCTATCTTATCAAAGACTTATCTAAAATTTGCCTTGTAAGGTTTCAAAATATCTCACACTAATACATCCACAAGTTCTCTCTAGAACTTGTCCAAATTTGCTCTACAAGCCCTCACTAGAACTTGTCCAAATATTCTCAACAAGTCTTCACTAGAAATTTTCCAAATATGCTCAACAAGTTCTCACTAGAACTTGTCCAAGTCTGCTCTCAATATTTATCCTCAAACTTTATTGTAAGCTTCCACAAAAGCTCACATAAATCTGTCCATAAGTCTTCTCTAAAACTTACCTCAAATTTGCTTAACAAATCCTCACTAGAACTTGTTCAATATCATAGAAACATAAATAGAATTATTAGAGACTCAATATGCTTCACATTCACCACAATTATCAATCACTCTTTTTAACATAGAAACATATAGAGAATTTATAGAGACTCAATATATTTTATACTAAAAAATACTCAACCTCTTTCTCAAATCAATTTAGAATATATAACAATTTGTTTCACAAAATTTGAACTATCACTTCATCACATCCACTTGACTAGGCTCAACCAATTCTACTCAACCAATCACTCAATAAATTAATCCTTACTTACAAACCCTAGTCCAAGCATATGAATACTCACTCACTTATTTCCAACAATTCTTATAAAACAATCTCACATATCAATGATACTCATGATCTTTGCAAACTCTAGTTCAAGTTCTTCACTCAACCAATCACTTCAACAACAATGATTATCAAACAATGATACTCATGATATTTGCAAACCCTAGTTCAATTTCTTCACTCAACCAATCACTTCAACAACAATGCTTATAAAACAAGGTTACTCTCCTTAACCTCTATTCCAGAAAACCTTGAAGCATTAATTCAAAACACACTCAACAATGCTTACCAAAAAATTCTTTTCACTCCAAATTAGAATTCATAACATTCAATAAACATTCACTAGGAATATGTGCCCATACACATATTTGATGTAGAAGTGCCCTTAGAAAACCTGTATCAATCATAATTTCCTTCTTTGCCAATTTTGATGGTTAGATGACCAAAATTGCACTCTAACATTTCTCAAAACATTCCTTAGTCACAAAAATAATCAAAGATCAAATATACCTTATTGCTCCTCATTGAAATTAGAATCCATCAACTTATACATGAAGAAATAATTATTTAGATACACCTTATAATCTCCAACTTAAAATAATATCCAACACCATAAAACCTCAAACAACCTTCCGTAAACACATTATTACCCTTTTTCAAACACTAAAGCAAATATCACCAAAATTTATTTTGCATCAACCTTATAAATCCCCTTAAAACCTTACAAACCAAATAAATTATGCAAAAATTAATTTTAATGGCTCAACTATAGTCTTTCCAAAAATTTTGGTGCCCAACTAATTGCATACCTTTATATTTTACCCAAAAAGGGTTTTGACATGATTCGAACCACCGTCTCCCCAAGAACCAAGTGCTTTGGTGCTTTGTGCCCACCACGTGGGCTATAGGCACCCACGAGAAGTAAGGGAAGCTTCCTTCCTCTTGGTGCCTTTGATGACCATAGATGCCTTCAAAACAAAAAACACTCCCATGAATTCGAACCCCCACCACACACTGCCACAACGTCTTGCCTTCACTGAGGTTATCAACTATGCTACCAATGCTTTGTGACCAAGGTGCCTTCTACAGTGGATAAAAAATCCTCGCCTGCCACTTAGTACTAGGAAAAGTAAATATCTTTCACCTATCTAGAATTTGTTTATCTAGAATACCATATCATTACAGACCATATCCATGCAATATGCAACCAGTTCCCTACCTAAAAACATGTTCATATGCATATACCCTGGGTGGAACAGGGACAAATCCCTAAATCTATTAGATCTCCATGAAATTTCTCAAGCTACACTAAAATATCTACCCTCCTGTGATGGTACTAAAAATATGACCTATGAATATTTCTAATATATAACCATTTTAGCTACTATGCATAATATTATCCATAAAGATGTAATGGTGAGGCTATTAGCTTTATATTTTAGAGGTATGATATTGACCTAGTATTGTTATTTATAAGAAATAAACATCACCACTTGGGTTGACCTAGATGAACCTTCCATCCTAGAGTTCAATGATCTAAAGGACTACTTTTCATTTCTTAAACAATTTACTTCCTTACAAAGGAATCCTTAAAAGAACATGGATTTTAACATCCAGTTTAATAGGACCTATAGAAAAATTCCTCAATACATAAGACCATCCCATACCCAAGATTATATCTTATACCTTGGAGATTTTTTATAGATGTAAGCCTACATATTTGACAATCCAATGAGATGATATTCCCAAAATATTTCAAGTTGCTCTTGTAGTAGAAAATGCACTCAACCTAGTTGGCAAGCTTCCTTTGAAAGTTGTAATGCCATATTTCTTGGATATTCCTCAACTAGGACAACAAGCCTTGCTTCTAGATATATCATTGCCTTCATTGGCTACTTTATTAACATCCAAGCCATATCCTTAGCATACTACTATGTACATTATCATATTGAATTTCCCTTCTCTAAAGCCTAAAGAATACTTAGATATGAAAGAGTTGAAAGCTACAATTAGGAACCTAAGAAATAAAATCACTATGATAGGGAAAAAATTTCTAAGAGAAGGTTTGAATTTTATCATCAAAGAAGATACCCCTATATCATAAAATACCAAGGGGTTTCAACTAGTAATGATATTGAAAAGCAAATTTCCATTATCGAAAGCCAGGAAGAGGGAACATTCATTATCCAAGAAGACTATTAGTGTCTAACCTAAAATTATCTGCACAATGTTGACACTTGCATGGTTATTTATCTAGATCTAAATCCCATTGCTAAAGAGTATTCAAATTTTGATCCAATCCATATATTAGCTAGATTTAGAGAAAACCCTTTCAGCAAAACCTAGGAAGACTGATGCTCCACAATCCTCCCCTTAAACTTAAAATAAGTAGAAAAAGGAGCATCCTAATGTGTAGACAAAGCTAGAAAATCCAAAGTCCATACTTGAAGATCCAAAGACCACCAAATAAGATCCAAATGAGTAGATCAAGCTGGAAGAGATGAAGGCCATACAAGAGGGGACTAGGGAGCAAGCTTTGAGGAAGTTGTGGCCCTTCTATCACTAGGAAACAAATGCTAGAAGCAACTTAGAAGTATCAAAGGAGGTTTGAAAAGCCATCCCATAAGGAATATATGCTGTTGGAACCCTCTATTTTTGATATCATTGAAGAACTTGTACACACCCAATTTCAACATGCTATCTAAGAAAAACAATCAAATATTTGTGCCAAGAATCAACATACAATAAATCAATCCAAGGAATTTAGGCATCATTTTTAGACTTTTTCAAAATTTCCACTTCATGATAAAAATACCAATGGTAATTTTGATTTAAAGTAATATTTTTCCAAAAAGGCTAGAATACTTCGATACAAGCTAGAGGTATGTGGATTCCTTCATCCCACTATATCCTTCTATATTGCATATTCTAGCCATGAACCAAGCCTTAAAATTCAAATTTGATTTTGTGCCCTAATGGAATCTTGCTCCTAACTTTCCCTCTCAATCCCTCCAAAAATCTATAAATTCAACCCTTGGGGTGAGCATTCTAAGCTAGCAATACTTTACCAAATTTTCTTACTCTCTCATTCTTTCTCTCATTTTCTCACATGGAGCACTCTCAACAAGCACTGAATCAAGTCAAACAAGACAATGGAACATTAGGACAAGGAGATCATCTTGGAGTGAGGAGGAGCATTTTCTATTATTGTATAATTTCTAGTACCTCTCTCTCTTCTTATTTTGTATCTTCATTTGATGTATTTTCCCTCTTATTTTGGCCTTCTTAAGTACGGGTATTATTGAGCATTACCCACATGAAATTTGATAAAAGGTGCAAAGGAGGGCATTACAAACTTCAACAACCAAATCAAGAGGAGGCCAAGCACTTTTAGCCTAGGCATGCTAGGGATAAATTCTCAAAATCCTATATCCAAGACCGAGGATGGCAAAAATTGGTTAAGTATATAGAGCAATGTAATTATTTCCCTAGAGGTTGAATTGAATAGGTGCCAAAAGTTTATTACCCATATGAGGAACAAAAATTTAAAATTTCCTAAGTCTCAAACCTGTCAAAACTTTTGTACACATATTAGCCAAGTACTAGTACCAAAATTCCATCACCCGTTCAAAAGAAAAAAGTTATAAAATTGGATATCCCAGACCTGGAAAAACTTTTGTAATAGGACTAGCGAAGTAGTAGTACCAAAAATCCATCACCTACTCAAAAGGAAAAAATGAGAAAATTGGCTAATTCCTGGACTTGTCGAAACTTTTGTACTAGGACTAGCCAAGTAGTAGTACCCAAAGTCTGTTGCCCATCCAAAAGGTAAAATGAGAAATTTTACTAAGTCTTGAGACCATCGAAACTTCTATATGACGACTAGTAAAGTAGTAGTACCAAAAGTTTATTTCCCATATAGAATGCAAAAATAAGAAAATTTTCTAAGTCTCAGACCTATCGAAGCATTTGTACCAAGACTAGCCAAGTAGAGGTACCAAAAGTCCATCACCCATTCGAAAGAAAAAATGGGAAAACTGGCTAAGCCCCAAACCTACAAAAAAATTTGTACTAGGACTAGCTAAGTAGCGGTACCAAAAGTTCGTTGTCCATCCAAAAGGTAGAAATAAAAAAATTGTCTAAATCCAAGACCTGCTAGAACTTTGTACCAAGACTAGCTAAGTAGTACCAAAAGTTTACCTCTCATCTAGAGGATAAAAATGAGAAATTTGGCTAAGTTATAAGGCCATCAGAACTTCTATACTAGGACTGGCCAAATAGCAATACCAAAAGTTCATCACCTTTCCAAGAGGTAAAAATGAGAAAATTGACTAAGTCCAAGACCTGCTAGAACTTTTGCACTAGGATTGGCCAAATAGTGGTACCAAAAGTTTGTTGCCTATCCAAAAAATAAAAAGATGAAAATTTACCTAAGTCTTGAGGCCACTGAAACTTCTATACCCTGATGAGATAGGTTGTAATACCAAAAGTCTATCACCCATCAACAACCTTGTTATGCACTGACAACCATGGAATGATAAAGGTAGATCAAATTTGATATTCAGTACCAATTTGGTAGTATGTGGGTGGCTATCATACCATTCTACATGCAGGGCGATATCACTTGTTAGATAATATTAACAAAAAAATATATACCAATGTGATCATGTGGATGTCTAGGGTGGCTCAACAAAAAATTCAAAAAAGGATCAATGAACTAGATGTAAACAACAAGGCCAATACAAATTGAGATGAAACAAGTTCTAGCTAAATCAACAAGCCACAACCATGTGGTTAGAACAAGCATACCGCCAAGTAGCTTAAAAAACTGGTGAATCTTCTAACATAACGACAATCCACCTCTAAGGAAATGATGCCCTGATAACTGAATGTATTGTAAAAGGTTATAAATACTAGAATGTAGAATGTAAAAGGGTTAGCTCTTAAGATTTTACAACTTACATGTATGAAATTACATTGCAAAAAGAAAGACAAGTCAGATTTTTGTTTGACCTCTGGTTCATTTTGTTGCAAAACATGTATGTATGAATGGTTGTTTATTTGTAATATAATCTATTTGAATGAACATAAGTCTTAATTATTCTCTCTATATTTTTGTATATATTCATTTCTTCTGGAATTCATAATCCATTGGACTATAAAAGCTATGAAATACTATTATGTGATTGATAAAATTGGTTGATCTGTTAGGTAATTTGGTTAAATTTTTGATTGCATGGATTTTATATCTTATGTATTTTAATGTGGCTTAACCTACACCATTATAATTTCTAGCTTCAACTTCTTTTGCTTCTTTTAGCACCCTTGTAATCCATATTTTAGGAATAATTAGTTAATACTTTGTAGGAATCAGCCTCCTTTGGAGATTTACCATTAGAGCCTCATGAATTCAACGTCATTCAATGTTGGTCAAGGTATTTGGGTGTACAATCTTACTATAAGTAAGTTTTTAGACCAAAAATTTTTGGTATGCTTGGTGGGGCATAGTCCCACAATTTGTATAAATTAGAGTTCTGGTGATACTTTGTTTTGCAAGATCCTTTTCAATCACCTGGTGACTCTATGTAAATTCAACCCATATCTATTTTTAGTTTTCTTAAAATAATAATTTGCCTCATCACCTTATATAGTATATGTTCATAAGACAAGCAACCAAAGGACTAGACGAACCATTAGAATTCCTAGAACTACCTCTCCATCCTCATAAAAAATAAAAAATTATTTCTCCTCCCAAATTATCTTCTTATTTAAATATTTTTTAAGAGCAATATCCTACATATATCACTCCATCAACTTCATTGAACACTTCATTACCAATGGTTAGAAATCAGAATCAAAACCATCAAATCTACCCAACCTAGAATCATATAGGGCCTCTAAATTTACCCATTTAGAATCTTATTCCATAGGTAAATTTAAAAGCACTACCAATATATGATGGCATCGGAAAGACTGCTTATGAACATTTTTAAGATATAACATCACTAGAAGCTATACAAAATATTAAAGAAAAATATATTATGATAAGGCTATTAGTTATATTGTTGAAAAGAAAAATGATATGCTGGTATAGAACCTTACTAGATCAAACTATAACTACATGGGCCCAAATAGATGGAAAATTAGTGGATAATTTAATGAACAAGCATATCCATTCTCTCTGCTAACATAGTTCATGGTGATATAAAGGTACCCACAAGAGGAAATAACATACTTCAACACTAGGTTTAGCTAAACCTAGAAAAGAGTTCCCTAGGATCTTTGACTAGCTAAATAAAAAGTTATATTATTATCTAAGGACCTTCCATTCAAATTTGAGTATGCTAATAAGGAAATACAATGTGTTTGCCTTTCCTAAGATCTTTCAATAAGCATTGAAGGCTGAGAAATATTTGATTGCTATAGGAAGGCTACCCCTCGTAATACCAATGTTTCTACAATTTTCTCAGCAACAAATGCAAACCTCTATTACACATATTTCCCAGCAACTATTTATGCCATAAACTTCCCAACATGTCCAACTACACCAACTAATCAGACACTCCTTGCACCTCCTCTAATACAGTTGTTGTTAGCACCTTATATTATCCCTACATTCCTAGCTTTCGATCCTTAGTTGTTTTACAAGAAATGTTCATAGCTATGAAAAACCTCACCAATGAAGTTACTACCATGAAAATGAGGGAGGCTAAGAGAAAATTTCAACCAATAAGGTTTCCATATGTGAAAAAATACCAAGCTACTTCTACTAGCAAACCTATAAAAAAATCCAATACATTATACAACAATCAATAAGGTGAACCCTTTGCCTCAAGATCTAAGTCAAATTGCTAGTGTTCAACTTGAAATTGCCCACATGGTGAAATATCATGCATGATATATCAACATCACATCCAAAAATTCACCATTGAGAAGGTAAAAATATCTCAGAAAGGTTAAGTAAATATGATGAAGAAAATGGACTATAATTTTATGATACCATTTGTTGAACAAGTATCTATCCTAACAATATTAGCGAAGAAACCATTTATAGTTGATCCTAAGATGATGGATCCTTTTAAGGTCCCTTATAAGATAAAATACCATAAAAAAAAGGATATTACCTAGGATAATTTAGACTAAAAGCCATATCAACAACAACAAAAGGTGATAAATGAGGGTGAAACCCAAGATAAGGCAAGAGAAAAGTTGAGATACCCTTCTTTGACCAAACACCAAAGAATTAAGGCTACTCAAGAATATATGATTAAGTATGATGAACCTATAAAAAAACACAAAAAATCTTGACATTTTTGGTTTCAACATTGTGGAGGAATTGAAGAAGACTCCATCAAAAGCTAGCATGTATGATGCACTCCTTATTCTAGGATAGATTGATATGTTGTAAGCTTTGCTCAAGTCTATCAAGAATCAAGGAAGAAATCAAAAAAATATTAATTTAGCTCAAGGTTATCCTACCTCAATAACAAAAAAAATAGACCATCACCATTTTATTTGTCCTTGTTTATGGAGGGATGGGTGGTCCACAATTGCATGATTGACTTTGAAGTAGCTACCATAGTAATACCCAAAGTAGTTTGTGAAACAATTGGTATGGAATATACAAGAAGTAGTCTTGATGTGTTACAAGTAGATGAAACACCAGCTAAAATAGTAGGTGTAATCAAGGATGTTCCTATGAAATTATATAGATTACCTCAGCTTATTGTTATTTAGGAAATTATGGTAGTTGATTTGGAACCTTATTTTGGGATGTGTCTTTCAAGATAATTTACTGCCAAGTTGGGTGGTTACTTATATTTTGATTACTCACACATGGAAATCTCATTTAAAGGTAAAAGAGTCAATATATTTTCTAAGAAACCATATTTCTTATATTTAGAAAAGCTTTAATAAGAGAATCAACTAGTTGACATAGTCAACATAATGACATATGAAGTGGATCTAATGGAGGAAGTACTAGAAGATCTCCAAATTGAAGATCAATTTTATTTGAATGATTTCAATGCTATGATTAAACTAGAAATTGACATCTATTCGATCATGAAGCCTAAAGAAAAGAAAATTGAAGCTCCCATAGGTCAAATACCCTAGCAAAACCAAATGTAGAAGCTCTTCTTCGATGGAGCTAGATGTAAAAATGGTGCCAGAGTAGACATAGTGTTTATAGCACCTATTGGAATAGAAAATGTATTTTTATATATGTTGACATGGAGCTATACAAATAATAATACCGCATAATATGAAGCATTATGCCTAGGATTAAAGAAAGCTAAAAATATAAGGATCAAGAAACTAAAAATATTTCATGATTCAAAGTTAATAGTTAATCAAATTAATAAAAAGTGAATTAGTAAATAACAATACCTCAAATCCTATAAAAACAAAGTATGGGATTTACTAGAATCTTTTGATGCTCTAAATATAAAAGTCATCCCTAGAGAACAGAACACTCATGTTGACATATTAGCAGTTGTGGAATCTAACTTCTACCTAAATGTAACATTATACATGAGGTCAAAATGGTGAGGCTTGTATATAGGCCTTTTATTCCTGATAAGTATAATTTTTGGTAGGTGTTTGATAATGATGAACAAGTGATTGATTTCTTCATGTAAGAAATGAATTGCGCAGGTGATCGATTGCCATAAGAGGACAAGGAAAATGAAATGATACATATTAATAATAATCACATCTTAAAAGCATTGATAATACTAGAAAGCTTTTTTGATAGTAGTGATAGATCAACTACTCATAGAATTGAGGTTAATAGTCAAAGCTATAAGGATGTATAAATTGAACATGGAAAGAAAATCAAAATTGGTGTGCATTGTTTAGGGGAAAAATTCAATTAGATTTTGGATTTATGCAAATAACTAAATTACATCATAACATGGACCTATGAAAAACTCAAGGTATACAACAAAGAGACTATCCAAAACACAATTGAGATCATACCACATGCAAAACCTTCTAGATAGAAGCAACAACCAGTAAACTCCAAGATAGAGGCTCTAATAAAATAAGAGTTACTAAAGTTATTAAATTCTAATATAATATATACAATAAAGCATTTTATATGGGTGGCTAACCTAGTCTCAATAAGTAAGAAAAATGGAGACATCCATATTTGGATTTCAGGAACCTAAATCAAGCTTCTTTGAAGGATCACTATCATCTCCTACAAATTGATCAAATTTTGCATATCGTAGTTAGAGCCAAAAGATTCTATTTTTTGGATGTATTCTATAATAAAATATGGTTTAAGTATAAGGATCAATACAAGATTGCATTCACCACCAAATGGGGTACCTTTGCATATAAGCAAATACTATTTGGCCTATCAATTGTTGGTGCTACCTTCTAGAGAGCTATGAATTTAGTATTTGAGGATAGTAAGCAAGATAATATTCATATATTTGGATTATATGATTGTGTAATATCATTATAAGAAGAGAAATGTTGAGCACCTTTGACTGATATTTGAAAAATACAAGTAATTTAGGGTTTAATTAAACCTTAAGAAATCAAATTTTTCCATGCATGAAGGAAAATTACTAGGACTTGCAATGTCAAAAATAGAGCTAGCCATTGATATGGATAGGGTAAAAGTCATTCTTACCTTTCCTCTACCACTAAATAAGAAAGGTGTTTAGTCATTCTTTGGAAAAATTAATATTGTGCATAAATTCATTTTTAGACTTTGCTCAAATAGTTAAACCCATGACTAAGATGTTGAAGTAGGAAGTGGATTTCAAATTGATGGATGTATGGAAGAATGCTTTCAATATAATTAAATAAGTAATATATCAATACCCTATGTTCATTAATCTAGAATAATTTAGAGATTTCATCCTTTATGTATTTGGGGTAGAAGAAAGTTATGCTACCGGTCTTACTAAAAAAGGGAAGAAAAAAATGAGTAGCCAATAGATTTCTTGAGATAAACCTTGCATGATCATGAAGAAAGGTATAATTTATTTTATAAATAGTTCTATGCATTAATAAAATATTTTAATAAGTTTAGGCATTTTGTTTCTCAAAGAAAGACCTTGGTATATGTAGTGCATCTAGATATCTGAAAATTTGTGATTCAGGGAGAGCTGGACGAAAAAAGAGCTGGTTGGGTGACCAAAATTTAAGAATATGCCATTGGAATTAGGCCAACCAAAATAATAAGAGGTAGGGACCTATATCAACACTTAGCACAATATGCATTACAAAATACAAATATGTTGAATGGGAAAGAACAAAATACTATGCTGGAAAGTGTACAAGTGTAGCCGAATACTTAGATTGAGCAACTATAGAATTATTTTAACTTAAGAGGATGTCCAAATGTCTTAACAACATCTCAAATATAGAGATACAAATTATATATTAGAAAATATTTACTAATTAAAGGTATTCTATATCGAAGAAACTTTGATGAAGTGCTATTAAGATGTTTGCATCCAGAAATATGAAAGAAGTACTCAAGGAATTTCATAATGGTTTTTAAGGTCACTATTATGGATAGACTAATATGACATAAATTTTAATATCTGAATACTATTTTCAATAAATTTTTGTAGATGCATTCAAACTAGCTAGAGCATGTAAAAAATACCAAAGGTTTATGGGCAAGAGCAAGCATCCGACAATACCTCTTCAACCAATAAATGTATAGGAACCCTTCCAGCAATGAGGATTATATTTTATTGTCATGATAAATTCTAAATCATCCACTAGATATAGATATATTCTAACAATGACAAAATATTTCACTAAGTGGGTGGAATATTATGCTACCAAGCA
Source organism: Wollemia nobilis (assembly GCA_028583015.1). NCBI lineage: Eukaryota > Viridiplantae > Streptophyta > Pinopsida > Araucariales > Araucariaceae > Wollemia > Wollemia nobilis. Next base: position 3,199,380 of record JAQPPZ010003510.1, read on the forward strand.
TGTTGATTAGGACACAGTGATTTAATTCTTATAAAGGTTGATTACAAGGCTTGGAATCTTGGCCACCATTTTATTATACAATGTTGAATACTTCATAGGTGCCAAGACTATTGATTTTGCAAGAAAATACAGGATCTACTAGAATACCTCTTTGAATTATTACCCCTAATGGAATGGTATTACAGAATCTACCAACAAGAACCTATTAAAAATAATTAAATGTAATATCAAGCATAATCCCAAAAGTTGTCACCTATTGTTAGATCAGGTGTTGTGGGCTAATCAGATCAAATTCAAGAAATTGTTGTAAACATCTCCTTACATATTGGTATATGGAAAATAAGTTGTATTGCCTATGAATTTAGAGCTATGAACATAATTTGATGAAAATGTTATCCCAAATGATAAAATTGACAGAAAATTCATCACAATTTTTTATAATGAATACATTAGCTAGAAGAAGTATGAGAAGATTTTTTTTACAAAAGTCCTAAGAGTGTCAGAATAAAATGAGGAAGAGGAAGAGAAACCAAAAATAAAAATCTACCAGTATCCACAAGCTCCCTCTACCACTGATGATGTTAAAGCTGAAGAAGAATCCTTGCCCTAGTCTCAAAAATCGTTAAAGTGACATGTTGTAGGTTTCGAGGAAGTACCACCATACATCTACACTAGGAGATCAAGTACTCCCAAAGTAGTCAAAAATGTTTTGGAAGCACAACCCAAATCCTCTAGATAAAGCTCTAAATAAATTAAGAAGCAAAAAGACCACCAAAATACTAGAAGTTTAGAGACAAAAAAGGTTGTTTCTAGGAGGTAATGAGTGCAAGAAGAAACATAGTGAGCCACATGTAAAATATAGGAGTTCTAGTTGGAGGTACAAAGGTGTGAAGCAACAATTATACTGGTAGAGGATGAAAATGCAAAGGAAAAAAAACTCAAGGTAAAAGAAGTAGAAATCATCCAGACAGAGGAGCCAAAGAAAAAGACACAAAAGTAAGGTACCTACTCTAAACCATCCTCTCCATCTCCTTAAAGTTCATCATCAATAGAAATATTAGCCTCTCCACCCCCTTAAACCCTTTAGTTATAAAATATGATCCTTACTATTGTAGATATTTTATCAGAAGAACATCCCTCAAAACCTATTCTGCCATCCCTTTCATTCAATCCACCATTTTAATCATTCATTCCACCAACTCAATAATTAAGTCCACAAAAATCATTCACTCTACTATCCACAAGCCAAAAGCACAAAGAATTATAGGAAAGCATATATCCTACAAAAACATTTATTTTCCACCCTCTTACTCCATTATCTACATTTATTTATACTACAAACGAACCACTCTCAAAGGTATTTTTGGCCATTTGTACTATAGAAGAAAATCAACAGAGGTGGAAGGAAGAAAAAGAGAAACTATAAGAAAAGGAGGAATACCAATCATCATGGATTATAACATATTAGACCCAATTAAAGGAAAAATAATAAAGGTGACTTCTCATCCAAATGTTAAGAAGGTAACTTATAAAATGTGATTAGAATATTGGAAAATAGAATAACATAGGAGATATATCCAAGATATAAAAAGCAGAAGTTCTTTGAGCTATTCATATGAAGGAAAATACGCTATTTGTACAATCTAGGAAAATAGACAAAAATTTGGAAGCTACTAAAAATAATATTAAAACTCCAGAAGTAAATATTTCCAGAGATAAGTTAGATCAAGATCCCCTCAAGAATGAAAATAGAAGATTGAAAGGGATAATTGATGAAGCCACTTTTGAAAATGAGTTGCAGTAGAAGGATGAAAAGATCAAGGACTTGGAGATAGAATTACAAACAATGCAAAAAAAAATTAGCAATAAGATTTAGAGATGCTAGACCTTAAGGTCAAACTACAATAATAAGAAGAATCCTTATCCATTATTATGAATGAATTACAATAGGAGAAATATAATCCCCATGGCCTAAAAATCTCAAAGGATTAGTTTAGGTAAGTTAGGATCCACTACTGGGGAAGAATAAAAGGAGAAATCTTATAATATTTCCCTCTTATTTGTACCAAACTACGAGAAACTATTGTTGTGTCTCTAGAAGCAAAAAAAGAGTTTGAGAGGGATAATAACGTTCTAATGTGTAAGATCCAGGAAGCACAAAAAGTGAGAAAAATGTTAAGAAATCTAAAAAATTATCCTATTCTACAAAAGTATCCAGACAGACCTAGAATAATAGAGACTCCTAACTCATCATATATATCATGCAACTAAGCTAATTTATCAAGGAGAGGAGTTGTTCACTACTCTCAAAAAATAAATTTATGAGATGAAAACAATTGATAAGGAGGTCACAGTTCTTGGTGTACCAAGTTTACTAAATGATAACACACACTTACACAAGGTAGAAGTGATCAACCAATTATTTGACCAAAAACTCCAAGATGAAAGTGAGGTGGAATCACTCTCAAAACTATTGGAGGTAGAAAAGGCTTTTATGCTCTTCTATAGACTTTCCCGAATCTTAACCAAAGAAGAAGATATGGATGAAAGATATAGCAATCCATCATATGATAATATTAACATATTAAAAAATGGGGTATCTGAACTTAGGGGTATTCTAGAGCTTCCCTTGGAAGTTTGGAGTAAGATCTGCCAAGAGCTCTACATCCCCATAATATCTTAGGAAGTTTCACAGTAGGGTGAATCATCAGAGGTGGCTTCACAAAGGTAGCTCCATTGGTGGGAAGAACCATAATACATCCCAAACAAGGGATATGATTGATAATATTATGAAAGTATTAATTTCTTGTACTATAAAAACTTCATGCTTGTACAATTGTATCATAGTATTTTTAGTAATGATGACTCTGAAGCCCAATGGACCATATTAGAAGGAGAAATAAGTGATGGTGACATAGGCCATACGAATGTGAAAACAAAGAAGTTAGTTTCAACCCATTCTATTAGGCAGAATAAGATAAGCCCAATTTCTAAATCTCAAATTCACATTAAGTCTAGTATTGAGTATTAAATTTGCATCAAACCAAAATTGTTTTCAAAAAAACTTGCTTGAACCACAATTATGATGTAGTCATATGGCACAAGTAATATTCAAGGCTTAGTATTATTTAATATTTCATCTGAAGAGTATTCCCTAATTCTAAGAATGGAGAAGTTATAAATGCTTGGATAAGTTCTTAATCAACTCGGTTAATAAGAAAAGAAGGGATAAAGAACATAGTAAGCATAATAATGGTGATTTCCCAAAGTGCTTGATTTGGGCTTGAAGCAATTGTTAGCTATAACCAGAAATACTCATGGAGCTTCAATTTTGTGGGGGTATCCCATGTTACATGTAACACCCCTCCTTGGAATTTTTTTTGAGAAAAATAAACTATATTTTGGATATAATTATGTGATGGTATAGTTTATCTCTTGATGATTAGATAATAGAATTTTCAACTTCTTTAAAATGTGGAACATGGTACTATTAATTTATTTGTGGTGTAGGTGAAAGCACGAGATTCCGGGAAAAGGAAACACTAATTGCAATATAACCAAAACCAAATGCGCTTAAGTCCTAGAAACGTAAAGTGCATGAAATGGAAAAGAAACGCATTGGAAGAGACACAAGCAAATGGAGAAAACACAGCCCTTTCATTAATATCCCTTGATCTCTGTTACAATGACGTCTCCTCCCTTTTCGGGGGCTAGGAGCGTTAAAAGAATTCGATTACAATCACTCAATGTTCCTCTTTCCGCGTGCCCACGATTGCAATGGGCGGGCCAAGATGATGCCGTCGCTGATGTCGATGAGTTCTTCACCTCCACTGCTTCTCCTGCGAACAAAGAAACAACCAAGATGTCAGTAGCACCTGCTGCAAGTGAAAAGTGTTCGTTCTTCTAAAATCATCAAAAGATGCATGCAAACATTTATCTAAAACGGTAAACAAAATGATTCTAAACACCCTGAAAACATGACGAGAAGACGAGAAAATGTTACCAGAAGGCCATTGCCATGAGACAGTGGCCAATCTGCCTTCAAGCGGAATTCGTCCCGGGAGAACGCCGGGGGGACGATTTGCGCAATTCGTCCCTGGGTGGGACGAATTCTTGTGTTGAAGAAGCCGACCTGCTGCTGCTCCAATGTCGATTCCCGAGACCTGCAAAATGCATGCAAACAAGGGGGTTATGTAATTGGGGCCATTTTGGGACGACCCAGATGGTCGGATTCTCCCAATTTGGCCTCTACCCTCGGGAATTTGATCTCGCCACCTGCAAGTCAGTGAAACAACAAAGCGACACAAAACATACTAGAATCTGACCAAAAGTTACGAAATTGCAGCTATGAGTTAACCAAACATAATAACACAAAATGCAACCTAAAAAAAAGTAATCTAGAATGCTCTAAAACCTAGAAAGTGCGGGGGTGCCCAAGTGGGCCTCCCACCGTTGGCACTTGATTCGGGCGCCAATCCACTAGGGATGGGCCCAAAACCTCTTAGGATTGGGGGGGTCGGCGAATTGGTTGGTTCGGGTGTCCATGTGTTGGATTTGGGTCCGGTTCAAGCTTCCAAAAGCCACCCAACAACCTCCCTTGCAAAAGAGATTGGTGGATGTGGGAAGGTGAACCAAAAGGGATGCAAGTGGGTCTTCAACTCGGCGGCACTTCGTTGCTTGAAAACTCCTTCAACCTGTATATTTTGGGTGAGAAAAGTCCCACCTTTTATAGACCCATGGGGTCTCTTTTGGGAGGGAAGCACAAATGCCATGTGTTGGTCATAGGCGCCATGTGGCAGTCTTGTCTTCCCATGAGGGAGGGGAGTCCTCCGTTGACTTGGGCTTTGATAAATGCCTTTTGTGACGGTCTTCTAACGGCCCCTCTGTCCACCTACACACGCGTGCAAGGCAGGAGTCATCAAGCGACTATTCTGGGCTGCCACTTGGCGCCATTTGTCTTTTTGCCCGTTAAGCTTAGAATTCGTCCCACCCAGGGACGGATTCAGAATTCGTCCTGGGGTGGGACGGATTCTATTTTGAATTCGTCCCTGGGTGAGGCGAATCCTTGGGCAAAGTGTCCAAGTGTGCCAAATTGCTTCTTGACCTTACAAAATTGCTATGAAAGTGGTTAAGACCACTTTTTTAATCTCTGAGGGCTGCCCTGGGGGCTGTGTTTGTCAAAGCGATCAGTGTTTGAGGTCACATAATCGGATTGGTGCTGTTTTGGTGTCTACAGATGCCCCTTTTTGGGAAGCGCTGCGGGTGACGTAGTGCTGAGCAAAAATAGATAACCAAAGCACTAATGATTAGGGTTTCTTGGTAACCTAACCAACTTTTGATGCCCCAAGTATGGAAAGGGCATGCATTCTTGAATCCTTGCTTCTGACGAGCTAAGGAATTTGATTTCAAGTATTAACCTGTTTTGTTGAGGTGTGACTTGAACTTAGACATTGATCGGTCATGAACGAGGCAAAGGGCGTTTTTATCCTCAGGGGGAACCTTGTGTTCATGATTCACGAAATGCCAAGTGTTTGATTGATTTGATTGTTGCTTGTTTACTGCCCCAAGCGGGAGCGTGATTGTCTTTGTCAATGATTCTTTGAATGCATGTCATTTTCCTTAATTGGGTGTGTGATTGTTGGTTGGTGACTAAGTGTGACTACCCCCTCAAGCGACGAATCGATGAGGGAATGACCTTCGTGAGAGAAGCGGCGAGTCGCTTGACCCAAGATGACTTGTGCAAGGGTGCCTTTAAAGGGTTTACCGTTAAGCGTGTGCAATTTTTCCAACATTTGGACCTATTTTTGGTGGGTGTTAACCCTTTTGGTGATGCCGTAATGAGGTGAAATCATCGAAAACCTAACTTCCCGTGGAGCGGTCCGGCTATGTTAGCCTTCTTGGGGAAGTAGGAGAGAGATAATTTGAACCTCGACATCGATTTTCTTTGCCCAGAGTTTAAGTGCAAGAGCACTTATGTCCGGCAATGTTTTTTGCTGTTTGTTTTTGTTGAATTTTGTCTTGTTTTTGAGTGGGCTTTGACCCTTTTGTGATGTCGTTTGGGGATGAAATTGTCTAAAATCCGTCTTCCCGTGGAGCGGTCCGGCTATGGTAGCCTTCTTAGGGAGTATGATAGTGACAATTTGTGACTCCAATGTCGATTTTGTATGCCCTTGTTGTCAGGTGCAGTAGCAATCCTGTCGGGCAATTTTATTGTCTATTTTTAGTGCATTTTTAGTCATTTTTTGATTTTTTTTAAGTGCTGGCCTGAATTCGTCCCTGGGTGGGACGAATTCCAGCTAGAGAATTCGTCCCTGGGTGGGACGAGCGCTAATCGAGCGCTCGTCCCGATCAAGGATGAATTCCGAGTGCAAAAGGCCTATTTAATGGCCAAAACTTGATTTTGGGCTCATTTGTGTCATTTTTTTCTTGCGATTTTGGAGCTCTGGGAGGAGGAGGTAATTCTGCGAAGCGAAGCGCTGCTGGAATTCTCTCTGCTATCATGAGTGCACACACTGGTTCGAGCGGCGGAGCCGAAGCGAAACCTGTAAGTGTTCCTAGAGTTTATTTTGCTTTTATTTAATGCATTGTTTTTGTGTTGACGCTTTTCAAAACTTTAAGATTTTTTGTGATGTTTTTGTTTAACGGTTAAGGTTAGAAACCCTAGAACTGAAAATTTGATTTGTTATTTTTTTTTTTTGCTTTGCAGGTTGTTAGGAGCCGGTACCGTGTACCCGCTGCATTTGCTGAGGCGCGGTTGGCATTGACCGATGATGAGTGGGAATGGCTTGATGCCCTTGGGCTCAAGCGGGGTGGCTCGACTGGAGCCTATGGTTTCGGATCAGGCCTATCCGATAGCCCTGATCAAGCTTTGGGATCCGTGGACCAATACTTTCCATCTCCCGACAGGGGAGATGACTGTGACTCTTGAGGACGTCTATCGTTTGCTTCGGATTCCGATAGATGGTCTGCCTATTAGGACATCATCGTTTGATCAACGGATTGCTATACTTACGAGATGTTTTGGGCATGGGGGGCAGCTGGGTGTAGCAAACCCAGTGGAGACAGCCGAGGTGGATTGCCGAGTGGCGGGATTTTGGTTAGCTGGTGGCGGGGAGAGGGGGTGTTAGGAGTGAGGCACGCATTCTTGATGGGCCTCATTTCTAACATTCTTCTCCCTGATTCGTCGAGCGTGAGGTTCCCGTGGAACCTGCTTGGATTTGGTGTGGCAGTTGGCGAAGTGCCCGATAGAGGCACCGTTGATTACGAGATGGGGACAGACTTTGTTGGCACGGCTCTACGGGGAGGCTGTACGGGGTCCGCTGTCGACAGCGGAAGGGTGTCGATTGCGGTTTTTGTTGCGATTTGGGGTTGGCAGCACATAGCTGTTGAGAGGCCTACCGGGTTACCATGGATGACTCGGGGGTGATGGAGGATGAGGAGATTGGTTATGCAGTTTTGTGGTGGCGGTCTGCGGAGCAGGGGTAGAGTCGGTGATGGGCAGGTGTCGTTGAGCACTACACTGATGCCTTTTCTCGGCTCACTCCAAGGGAGGTGTTTTGGCGTCCCTATCGGGACTATCCAGCTTGTCCTGAGGCTGGAGAGTGGCTCCGACGGGTACGCAGGGAGCGGTGGTTGACTGGGCGGCACGGGACGGAGCATGAGTTCTTTCCGTACCGTCGGGTTACACGATAGTTTGGGGTGCGCCAGGGGTTGCCTGGTGAGCCCGTGGTCTATCGGCGGCGGGGAGATGAGAGAGGATTAGAGCCATCGGTCATTGCTCCATTGGGCGAGGAGTCCGATGCAGTGATTGATGTCCCGGATGTGGATGACATCGGGACTACCACTGAGTATGACTCGTGGTGGGTACTGCGGCGCTGGAGAGGAGAGGGGCCATTGGGAGGTGCGGAGGTGGAAGTGGAGGATGTTGAGGTAGCAGGGGGTGATTTTGGGGGTATGGATGATGCGGACATGGTGGATGTGGGAGATGAGGATGTGGGCTTGGGTGTTTCGGAGTAGCCGGACATGTAGGATGTGGAGGAGCAGTGGGAGCCTGAGCAGGCTACTGTCCCCGTGAGTCCTATGCGTCCGGCAGATACAGAGGAGGTGGGGTCGGATGTAGGCGTTGAGATTGCGCGACTGACAGAGCTACTACGGATGCGGGATCTAGAGTTGGGGGATGCGAGGCGGGAGCTGGGGGATGCACGGTAGGAGAGGGATCTTCTACGGGCTCAGTTGGTAGAGCGGGATAGAGTTTTGGTGTAGCGCGATGATGCATTGTCTATCTATCATCGGTGAGAGGCAGAGTGGTGTCTGTATCGGATAGACTTGGAGAGGGAGGTCATCCGCCTTGGTGGGCGGCTACCTGAGCCTTCGGTCGGTGGATCTTCACGGTGGACAAGGGATAGTCTGACTGAGCAGTCAGCATCATCTCGTCGCAAGCGGTTAGATGAGGGTGGTGGTAGCAGGCATGATGCGGGGGCTAGTAGTAGCCGCCCTGCAAGGTCCCGTAGGACCCACACCACGGGGGGTAGTTCCCGTCGCACCGATCCTGCGTGATCATGGTGGTCGACGCCTTAGGTTGGGTTTTTGGATATGATTGCGGGGTCTGAGGACCGGTTTTGTAGCTAGCGGGCATCTTTTTGATGATATATATATATATCCGGTTTTATTTTTGGTTTTGTACATGTGATGATGTGATTTTTGTTATGCATGTTTATATTTATTTTGATGAATGCGGATGTTATGATGAATGTAAATGTTTTTGATGTCTATGTGATATGCGAGGTGAAATGGATGAATGACATTTGTGATGATTGCACTATAGGCTGTTTAAGAAGCTCTTTATTTACATGGTTTTTTTTTTTTTTGTATTTTATGATGGTATCATAAGGATGATAAGTAGCGCAGATGGTTTTGGAATGAATGTAAGGTTTTATGAGATTCAGTCAGTTTTAACTCACCATCCATGACTGTACTTTATCTTACAATACTTTTTGACCAAGGTATGAATCGGACTTGTTTTTGACCCGGTTATTTCATATCCCTGTGTGTGCAATTGAGTTCATTTAGTGGTATTTGTTAGGATACCGCCGAGTGCCGAGATGGGCTTTCAACCGAACTGTCTTGAGGATCACCTAATTAGCTCCACGAATTCCTTTGTTGTATGTACTAAGATTAATCTGCGGTGTAATCCAGGATGCCATAAGCTAGCTCATCCACATGCAAATATTGATATGTACGCAAGTTAATGTGACAGATATATCGTCATGCGGGAGGTTTACTTTTGTTACCCATTGGCTATCAACCAAATTGGTATTGAAGCTTGCCTTATGACCTATAGAATGCTGAGAGTTCCAGGGATTCAAGGTCAACTCCCTTCTTTTCTTCAATTGTATTGGGATACTTGCTCATTGTAGTGATGAGATCACTGTTCATTTTGATTTGTTTTTCTTTCGAGCAAGGGATTGGGGTTATGGAGTGACCAAAATCACTATTGTTTGTGCCTTTTGATGTGTGCCTTGTAGTTTGTCAAATTTTGGAGTTTTGACATTTTGCAAATTTTTTGTGTTTTGCAACTATTGAGAACTTTAGGGATTCTTAGGGAATTGGGTAGGGAGGATGCTTGTCCTTTTGCCAACTCTCGGCATTCTAGGGGTCATTCGCATGGGGGGATGAGCAAGATAACCGTTTCGCTTGTGGTGACCTAGATTATTTTGCAGGTTTCATCTTTCGTTCACACAATTTGGGAATTTTAGTGTTTTGATTTGTGTTGGGATGTTACGTAACAAGGTGTATTTCAAGTATGACTCTACCTTCGTAAAATCTGTTCGACTTGATACACTACATGGCTAAAGAGGAAAATGATGACTGAATCATTGAAACTCTTGGTACATTCCCAGACCATTGACTGTAGTGTGGTAAAAGTTATGCTTGGTGTTTTTGTTGTTTTTGTAACATGAGACAATGCGGAACAAGATGGACTATCAGAGCTATTGCAGCTTATGGTGCCTTTGACCCGTATGACTACAAATATGCAATGTATGGATGCAATGCTTAATGCAGCTATGTATTTTTGTAATTTTGATGGATTGTTTTTGGTGAAGGTGAAGATGAGGTGCGAGAATATGATTTTTTGATGAATTTGAGTATGCCTAGAATTGAGATGCAAATCTTTGTTGTTTTTGATGATTTTTGTTGTTTTGTTTTTTTGAATTTCTTGATTTTTTTTGACCAAGCGATTGCGATAATCGTTGGAGCTTTTTGGGTTTGACCAAGTGATTGCGATAATCCTTGGAGCTTTTTGGAGTGACCAAGAGATTGCGATAATCCTTGGAGCTTTTTGGATTGACCAAGAGATTGCGATAATCCTTGGAGCTTTTGGGTGACCAAGAGATTGCGATAATCCTTGGAGCTTTTTGTATTGACCAAGAGATTGCGATAATCCTTGGAGCTTTTTGGGTGACCAAGAGATTGCGATAATCCTTGGAGCTTTTTGGGTGACCAAGAGATTGCGATAATCCTTGGAGCTTTTTGGGTGACCAAGAGATTACGATAATCCTTGGAGCTTTTTTTGATTGACCAAGAGATTGCGATAATCCTTGGAGCTTTTTGGGTGACCAAGAGATTGCGATAATCCTTGGAGCTTTTTGGGTGACCAAGAGATTGCGATAATCCTTGGAGCTTTTTGGGTTGACCAAGAAATTGCGATAATCCTTGGAGTTTTTTTTTTTTTTTTTGGGATATGGCTTTCTTAGATATGAAATGGTCGCAAATGACTGATATTCAAGGGTTATGTTTCCTTGATACCGTCAAGAGAAGCTAGCCGGTACGTCCCGGGTCCTATTTTACTATCAATGACATAAGGACCTAACCAATTTGCCATGAATTTGTCCCTCATATGGGACGGCAAATTAGAGTTTTGTTGGTTTTCCTTCAGAACCAAATCACCAACCCGAAAGTCTCTTAGGTGAACTTTCATGTTGTAAGCTTTCTTAAGCCGCTCTTGATAGATACGTAAGTGCTCGAGAGCATTAACGCGTCGTTCGTCAAGCAACGTAAGTTGGTCTAATCGGGCCTGCCGCGCGGTGTTATCATCGATGAACTCCTGCATTGATATGCGCAGGGAAGGAATTTCCAACTCGAGAGGCATTACTGCCTCTGAGCCATACACCAGTGAAAACGGAGTTGCCCCGGTGGGCGTCCGAATGCTAGTGCGATAAGCCCAAAGGGCAAGTGGGATTTGTATGTGCCAATCCTTATGACTATCTGCGACGGTCTTTTTAAGGATGGCGACTAGCGTTTTGTTTGACGCCTCTGCTTGCCCATTTGCTTGCGGATAATAGGGTGTTGAAAAGCTGTGCTGAATTTTGTACTTTGTGGTTAAAGCACGCACGTCTTTGTTCTTGAATGATGGCCCATTATCCGAGATTATTTTGGATGGAATACCAAAACGACATATGATGTAATGCAAAATGAACTCCGCAATGCGGGGTCCTGTCGTAGAGGTTAACGGAATTGCTTCCACCCATTTGGTAAAATATTCTGTGGCCGTTATGATAAACGTGTGACGGCCTGACGATGCAGGGGAGATCTTTCCGATTAGATCGAGGCCCCACTGTGAAAATGGCCAAGCAAACTGGACTGTCTGTAGGGCCTGGGAAGGTGCGTGCATTAAATTGGCATGATGTTGACATTTCACGCACCTCTTGACATACGCGCAGCAATCTCGCTCTAAAGATGGCCAATAATAGCCCATGCGAAGAATGCGCTTTGCAATGGCCATACCACTGAAGTGGCCGCCACATGTACCGTCGTGCGCTTGGGCGACTGCCCAAGTGGAATCTTGCTGGTCCAAACATCGAAGAAGAATTCCGTCATAGCTGCGACGATACAAAATGTCTCCTATCAAGACATATTTTGCCGCTTTCTGTTTGAATGTTCGTTTTGCGGCGTGCGTCAATCCAAAGGGAAGATTACCTAACTTGAGGTAGTCTCTTATGGGTAAATACCAGTCCTGTTTATCAGAAACCTCGACAGTATGAACAGCCAATCCCTTTTGAAGTTCTTCCCTAACAAATGCTGATTGGGATAGAACTTGTAAGAATAGCGTTGTGTTGCTATTAATGGGAGTGGGGGAAAACAAAGACCCCCAGTTGGCACGTTTCAAACAGTCTCGGATTCGAAAGAACTTATCCGAAGATGGTTCGATCCGGATCATGTGGACTCCTGGCGTCAAGTCTGAGCTTGCGCGCTCCATCGCGGGTTGCGATAAGGTTTTGACCTGAATGGTTGTTATATCACCGGAAAGGTCTTGCGGGATTAGTGACCCCAAGGAGGCCATTGTGTCCGCAAAATGATTCGATGATCGAGGGAGTGCCTCGATGTCATACCACTCAAGTTTTGCCAGGAATTTGTCCACGAGGGCTTTATAGGCCTTTAGAACTGGGCATTTGCATTGATATACCCCTTTGACTTGATTGACGATTAACAGCGAATCGCCAAAGATGTTCAATCTTTTGATGTTCATGGCGATTGTTGTCTGAAGACCTAGGAGCAAGGCTTCATATTATGCATTGTTGTTGGTGCACTGGAAGTTTAATTTAAATGACAGGGGCATTGGAGCGCCCTGCGGTGTGAAGAATACAATTCCTGTGCCACCCCCTTGCTCGCATTTAGAACCATCAAAAAATAAGGTTATGTCGGCCTGAGACTCAGGCTCATCAGAATCTGGCGATTACGAGACATGGAAGACCCCATCATCGGGTAGTTCTATGACCCGAGGCTGATCGTCTTCAAGAGGAGCCTCTGCTAGTTGATCGGCTATGACTTGTCCTTTTATAGATTTTTGCCCAATAAACTCAATGTCAAATTCCGTCAACAACATGATCCATTTCGCCGTGCGACTACTATGATAAGTACGACTCATCATGTATCGCAATGGATTCTCCTTAGACACAACATACGTAGTGTTGCTCGGCATGTAGTGGCGTAGCCTTTTGGTAGCAAACACCACTGCCAAGCGAGTTTCTCAACGTATGCATAGTTAAGTTCGTAACCGACCGGGGTGCGGCTAAGATAGTAAGTAGCTCTATTCTTTGTGAAGTTCATTCTTACGGGCTAGCATTGCGCCCGGTGCCACCTCGATAGGCTGAGATGTATAAGTAGAACGGCACACCTGGTCTAGGTGGTGCCAATACGGCGGCGAAGCCAAGTATTGTTTGATTTCGTCAAAGGGTGATCGGCACTCGTCATCCCAATGAAATGTGACCCCCTTGTGCAATAATTTGTTCATGGGTCGGCATTTGTCAGATAATTGCGCTATGAAGCGTTTAATCGACGCGACCTTTCCTTGCAGACTTCTGAGCTGCTTGATAGTGGTTGGGGGAGCCATTTCAAGGATTGCCTTGACTTTGTTTGGGTCCACTTCGATGCCTCTCTTTGAGACTATAAAACCCAAGAGTTTTCCAGATGTGACGCCGAACACGCACTTCTTGGGATTCAGTTTGACCTTATGCTCTATGAGGCGATCGAGAATCTTGCTTAAGTCACCGAGATGATACGAGCGCAAGAGAGACTTGGCTAACAAATCATCCATGTAATCTTCCAAAGTTTTGTGCATGTAATCATGGAAGATATACGTCATAGCACGTTGGTATGTAGCGCCGGCGTTTTTAAGGCCAAAAGGCATGACCTTATAGCAAAATGTCCCCCAAGGCGTTGTGAATGCCGTTTTGAGTTGGTCTTCAGGATTGATACGAATTTGATTGTATCCTGAGAAACCGTCCATTAGGGAGAGCATTTCGTGACCTGTTGTAGCGTCTACCAATGCGTCGATGCTTGGCAAGGGAAATCATCCTTAGGACTCGCTTTGTTTAGGTCTCGAAAGTCGGTGCATATGCGAATCCTCCCGTCGGGCTTCTTGACGGGAACCATGTTGGACAACCATGGCGGATAATCCACGCGAGATGACAAATTGTGCATCCAACGGCTTTTGCAATTCGTCTTTGACCATCAAGGCCACTTGTTGGGTGCATCTTTCTTAGTTTTTGCTTTACAGGCTTGATTTTCGGATCAAGCGTTAAATTGTGCATGACTAGCTGCGGGTCTAGCCCTGGCATATCTTTGTACGACCATGCAAAAACTTCCTTCTTCTCTTTGAGAAGGGCAATATATTCGGCTTGCTCTTCGGGGGAAAGACTTACCCCCAACCTGATAATCTGTGGATTCTTTGAATCTGTGCCGATGTCTACGTCAGTCGTCTCCTCGACTGACATGTGAGATCCGTCCTCCAACTGATGTGGAGTTGGGATTAAATGGATATCATCAGCTGAGTTAAGATCTACGTTTGGAACCTCGGGTTCCTCTTCAGCTTGAAAAATATCCTGAGTTGTCCTTGGGGTAAAATGAAGCATTTCATCGAAAGGCCAGTACTCTGATGGTGACAATGGTGAATTGACGCGATCCCAGTCGATGGCATCCATGTCTAGATGCAATGACCGTGATGGATCGGTCGGATTGCGGATGGGTGCGGTCAAATCAATGGAGATCATGTGGATGGAATGAATTTGGTCTCCGGAACCGCGGGTGTGATGACTTGATTCTTTTAGATGTTCCCTATACTCTGGATCTGGCTCTACGGGAACGGGCACGAATGGATCCTCTCTAGGTGCAAATTTTGTGAAAAGGAGGGCGGGGTCTTCCCTCGGCATTCTTGTCATGATGGGATCTCGAGGTGGACGATGCTCATCTTGAATTTGGAGCCATAGGTCTAACACTTGGTCCCACCTCGCTGGGTCTACGTGCCATTCATGTCCTAACGGTATACCCATCTGTCCCATTAGATCTTCATGAGTTAGAGCGCGGTGATTTTGTCGCGCATGTCCGAGATAGATCATCTCAGTCTCATCTTCTGAATCACTTTCATAGATCCAAAATTGTTCATTCTCTTCGGCATCTGTTGCTTGCGACGTTGAGGACTCTTCCTGTTCCAGTGAATTAATCTGGTCCCATTGCGGTTGTTCCACTCTTAGTGGAGGGACCTGATTCTCTTGAGACTGTGTTATTTCATCTGGAACCTCTAAGGGGAACAGTTTTAGAAAGATGTATGGCAGCCGTTGATGTTCTCTTTGAGGATTAATCTCTGAACTTTCGCCTCTCTCTAGCAAAGAAGAGGGATTACTTTTGCTGCCAGGGGTGTTTGTTGACCATGGGAGGTAGTCTCCCAATGTGTATTATGTATTCGGATTGGCATAAGGACCCAATGCCAATCCCCCCTTGTTGCCTATTTCTAGGCCTTGCATATTTTCAACCAAGATGTCTAATGGCAGGGGATGGTTGAACCCTACCCTTGA
Organism: Wollemia nobilis; assembly: GCA_028583015.1. Classification (NCBI taxonomy): domain Eukaryota; kingdom Viridiplantae; phylum Streptophyta; class Pinopsida; order Araucariales; family Araucariaceae; genus Wollemia; species Wollemia nobilis. The sequence goes on from JAQPPZ010003510.1 coordinate 3,214,730, forward strand.
CTTGTCATACGACATATGATATCTTGGTTGGCAAAGGATCCGCATCCCTTGCTCATATCTACCGAGCCCGTATCCATGCCAATTGCATTGGCCGAGATATTTTAGGGCAAATTCTGGGTTTGATAGATAATTGATGTTTTCAACAAAAGGCTCTTCGTCTGTTTCCTTTTGTTGGCATGGTTCAAGACCATGATCAAAGCCCCCATACACAAAATTTGTTTGGTTCGGTGGGTAGCCTAGAGGGACGATTGTTCCAATGGGAAGGCGAGGTCTTCCCATGTCTTATACTTGACTCCGAGTGTGGGGGTTGCCACAACATTTTGCACTAAGTATTCCCCCGGGCCTGTACTGGCCATTTCAACAGTGATTGTTGATGATTGGGTGGGAGGAAACGGTAGTCCTTCCTGAGTCCATTCCATGTTTGGTGGTTCAGGAATCTTGGTTTTCGTTGCGTTGGGCGCTTCCTCTGTTGTTATTGTTGAAATTGTGGGCAACCTTTCTTCTAAGGGCTTAACCTCTTCCATGATTTGTTTTCCCTTGTCCTTCTGTTGGGCCATGATAGGTGGCGTTGATGATGAAGGAGCCGATGATGAAGTCTCACCTGGCTGGGATTTTGCCTTGTTGGCCACCAGTGGTGCCTGCGGTATTGGACCTTGTTTAGATGGATTTAATTGGAAATCCAAATGCGTTGAAGGGAGGGTCGATTGAGGTATGAATTGTACCGCATTGCAATACTTGAAGGGCTCTAAGTCCATTGGGACTACATGTATTTCTCCTTCATAAGCATACTTCAAGCACTGGTGGGCGATCGAAGGGACACATTTCATATCCCTGATCCAAGGCCGCCCTAGCAGTATATTATAAGCCATTTCACCTTCCAGCACATGGCACAGTGTAGGTATTGACTTTTGTCCTACCTGGACTAGCAGAACGACTATGCCGACTGTCGAGCATATTGCATCATTAAAAGCTCGCAGTGTGTACGTGGAGGCTGTGATGTGAGAGGCTGGCAGCTTCAAATGCTTTAAGGCTGTAGTGGTTATGATGTTACTGGACGAGCCGGTATCTATCGGCACTCTCTTGTACGGAATCCCGTTGACCCACGCGATAACGTGCAGGGGTGGATCTGCCATGTCATTTGATATCGTTTTGACCTCATCTTCTCTGAATGTGATGACCGGCTCCGTACATTGTTTCACATGTCCCACGAAGGCGTTGAAAGAATTTGCCTCGTGGGGTTGTAATTCAATGGCTTTTAAAATGTCCATAAGAGCTTCTCTATGGGGAGGTGATTGTTGAATAAGCTCGTAGATGGACAGCCTAGCCGACGTGGTCCGCAAACTCTGCGTGAGTTTGGTTCGTATCGTGACCTCAAGTCTAGGCGGAGGTAACTGCGTTGGGCGTTGTTGAGGATGCGATGTTGCCGGAACTTCCTTCGTAGCTACCTCAGGGGCAGCTGTCGGGTACCTTCTGTTCCTTGTTACTATGCTAATCATTCCCACAAATCCCTGTGTGGGAAGATCTTGTCGCACCTCGTTAATCTGGAGTGGTTTTGTTTGTGCCTCGTGGGCTGGCAAGGGGTCCTTGAATACCCCCATTTGTTGGTTGTTTGGTGCGATGGGGTTGTCCACAACCAATGTTCTATTGTCGATCAAATCCTGGACTAGGTCTTTGAATTTCCAGCACCCATTCAAGTCATGTCCTCTGCGCCTATGGAATCTACAATACAATTCCTCTCTGTACCCCCTAGGCTTGGGAATGTTAGGGTCTATAATTTGGATTTTCGGCAGTGACTAAATTTGTCATTGACAAGCGGTCAAATAAGGAGTCCCTAGACTCTGCATATGGGGTGAAATTTTGCCTAGGGTGACGCGGGTAATTTTGCTCCTGTCTTCTATTATCTCTTTCATAAGCGGGAGAGCCTTTGCACGGTAGTTAGCCTTTTGAGGCTGCGTTTCTTGCACGAGCGCGGGAACATTTATCGCAACTTGGTTGACTACAGCGTGTTGTGGTTGCGTTGTCCCAGTTTTAGTGGTTTTATTCCACTCTTTCTTCTTAGGCTTGGCAATTGTGCCTTCGCCTATCTTAATCTCTTCTATGACTACGGCTTGCGCCAAAGCTTCTTCTAAGCTGTCGTATTGTCGCAGTAACAATAGACCAGAGATTGATTTTAAGCAACTTTTTGTGAACATCTGCGTGAGATCAGACATAGGAGGACGGTAGGGTAACCTAGAAAGCAAAGCTCTCCATCGATTCCCGTATGCTGCCATTGTTTCCTCTTCAAATTGCTTGAGGCTCGCTAAATCACTTAGTGATGCCTTCTTCCTTGTGTTGAAGGCAAAGCGTTCAAGAAACGCGTCTACTAATTGATCTAAATTGCTTATCCTTGTGTTTGGGCGGTTGTGTGAACCAATCCGAGGCGGGGCCTACGAATGTGGTTATGAATGTTCTAAGCAACAATGCGTCATTATCTTGGATGCCGAAGCATTGGCTTAGAAATCGTGTAACGTGTTCTGTGCGTCCTCTTCACCTTTAAAAACTGCCAATTGAGGCAACTTGAAGTGTTCGGGGTAAAGAGGTGTAGGCACTGAGGGATGCATCGGATTACTGTGGAGTAGACGTAATGTGGGTTTTTGATGCCCAGCAGCTTTTGTCTCCACAGACTCCAAACGCTCCAATAGCGCTTGGTATGCATCGGAAGATTTTATTTCTTCCTCTCTTGTTCGCTCTTGTTGCAAGTTACGGTAAACTGGAGGCCTATGGAGGGGTGGCCGAATGGCATCCTTCCTGCCTTGATGGGGAGTTTCAACATATTCCTCTTACGGTTCATACTCCTCGTAAAATTCTTGAGGAGTCTCCGGGCGAAACCTATGACCCTGATCAAGCTCTTGTTGAAGGTACCCATCATTGTTTCGGGGAGTTGCCTCCCTCTCGAATCTATGAGGTCTTGGAGGCGAGCTTGACGAGGTCGTGGAGACTTGTCCTGCACCAACGGATTACGCCTCTCATACTTGTTCAGCTCTTTGGATGCGAGGGGTTGGCCCCCTCTCAGGTATTTCATAGCGTAACTCATCCGCTTCGCGTTGCATGCGTTCTCTATCCAAGCGGTGTCGGTACTCTATCTCCTGATAACTTGGTTTAAGCCGCATGGTTTGGGCTTGACGGGTGGTATATCTGGTGACAGTTGGGTCAATTTGGTCTACCCTATTTTTCTCAGGAGGTTCGAATGTTTCTCCTATGTGTTTACCTCGAGTTTGTTGGTCTAAGGTTTCAATGGGTCGCTTCCCTCTGTCGAGGTAAGCGGTATGTGCTCGAGGTTCTGGCCTCAAGGGGTGATCATGATATCCTGCTGGTGCGGAAATGCAAGGTTCCCGCGTTGTTTGTTGCCCTCGAGGAATGTGATGGCTTTCCTCGTACTCCCTTTCACGGGTGTAAAGGGGGTGGGCGGAGTTAGGTCGCCCTATGTAAGGAGCCCTGCGCTCCGGATTTGGTCTCTCTATTCTGATGATAGGTAAAGAAGGGATGCCATATCCACGTTGCCCCTCCAAATGGACGGTGTGCCTGTCTAGCGCTTCATCGTGTGGTGGCCACTCATGCCTAACTTCAAGAGGTGATTCTCTATTTATGTCAAGGTCTACATGTAAGGCATCTTCCCGAAAGGGGCTGCTTTGAATAGGCATACCCCATCGAGGATTCTGAATTGGATTCTTTTGTAGGTTAGACCTATAAGGCGGTATGACCAAATCCTCGGGACTGAAGTGAAGGCGACTTGTGCCTACTTTTTGTGTACCTTCGGAGCTTACGCCCTTGATTGGGCTTGATTGTGGGTGTACACCATTGCGGTGCTTCTATGCTATCTAAATAAGTTTTTATCTCGTTTATGACTTTGTTTGTCTACACTAAGCAGAATTAAGCACACACATTCACAAAATCGTGATTATCTCTTTTAAGGATTAAATGGTGTGTCCTAAACTGGTTTAGTGCATTTTGATGTTTTGTTTTGTTTTTGTAGGTTTTGAAGATCGTTTAAATGCATTATGATGGCTCATATAACTCCCAAAATGGTCGCCCCTTCAATATACCAACCAGGCCGATATACCAACCTCTCTATATACCCGCCCTTACGAGAGGGAGACTATAGGTACGTGAGAGCAGAAGGTACGTGGTACGTAGGCGGTACGGAAGGGGGATTGTCCTGTTAATGGCACCTACCATAGAAAACTTATCCTCGTGCGCATGGGAATCACCCCAGTGACACTCGGTCCGTCTTCGTCAGGATTTACGCCTAACAACAGTTGACAATCAAGGAAATGGATGCAAAGCTAAGCCAAGGTGGTGATGAACCCACCGTTGGTCTTGCTCAAGGGCTGGGGTCTTACGACCAGCTCCTTGGTTTAAAATTGTTGCGTGGAGTGTGTGAGATTCATTTTATTTAGCGAAAATTGAAACAAGCATGAATGATTTTCCCTAAGTAATGCAGGATAAAAATGAAAACAGTCAAAGAAACAGAAACAGAAACAGAAATTTTAACAGAGATTATAAAAATCCCTACCTCTTCTCTGCCTGCTCCAGTTGCTTCTGAATTTTTGCTCTGAAAATCCGTAGGCAGGAATTCGTCCCTCTGGGAGACGAATTGCAGAACAGAATTTGTCCCTCCGAGAGACGAATTTGAATTCGTCTCAGGGTCAGACGAATTGCAGAACAGAATTCGTAGGAGACGAATAGCGATCTGCAAAAAAAAATGTACCTGTCAAGCACAAAACACAAAAATTTGATCAGTTTCTATGATTTTAAAAATATGGGACAGGTCCCACCGTGATCGCCATGAAAGCACGAGATTTCGGGCAAAGGAAACACTAATTGCAATATAACCAAAATCAAATGCGCTTAAGTCCTAGAAACGTAAAGTGCATGAAATGGAAAAGAAACGCATTGGAAGAGACACAAGCAAATGGAGAAAACACAGCCCTTTCATTAATATCCCTTGATCTCTGTTACAATGACGTCTCCTCCCTTTTCGGGGGCTAGGAGCGTTAAAAGAATTCGATTACAATCACTCAATGTTCCTCTTTCCGCGTGCCCACGATTGCAATGGGCGGGCCAAGATGATGCCGTCGTTGATGTCGATGAGTTCTTCACCTCCGCTGCTTCTCCTGTGAACAAAGAAACAACCAAGATGTCAGTAGCACCTGCTGCAAGTGAAAAGTGTTCGTTCTTCTAAAATCATCAAAAGATGCATGCAAACATTTATCTAAAACAGTAAACAAAATGATTCTAAACAGCCTGAAAACTTGACAGAAGACAGAAAATGTTACCAGAAGGCCATTGCCACTGAGACAGCTGGCCAATCTACCTTCAACTGGAATTCGTCCCTGGGTGGGACGATTTCTTTTGCAATTCGTCCCTGGGTGGGACGAATTCTTCTGTGTTGAAGAAGCCGACCTGCTGCTGCTCAATGTCGATTCTCGAGACCTGCAAAATGCCTGCAAACAAGGGGGTTATGTAATTGGGGCCATTTTGGGATGACCCAGATGGTCGGATTCTCCCAATTTGGCCTCTACCCTCGGGAATTTGATCTCGCCACCTGCAAGTCAGTGAAACAACAAGCGACACAAAACATACTAGAATCTGACCAAAAGTTACGAAATTGCAGCTATGAGTTAACCAAACATAATAACACAAAATGCAACCTAAAAAAAAGTAATCTAGAATGCTCTAAAACCTAGAAAGTGCGGGGGTGCCCAAGTGGGCCTCCCACCGTTGGCACTTGATTCCGGCGCCAATCCACTAGGGATGGGCCCAAAACCTCTTAGGATTGGGGGGTCGGCGAATTGGTTGGTTCTGGTGTCCATGTGTTGGATTTGGGTCAGGTTCAAGCTTCCAAAAGCCACCCAACAACCTCCCTTGCAAAAGAGATTGGTGGATGTGGGAAGGTGAACCAAAAGGGATGCAAGTGGGTCTTCAACTCGGCGACACTTCGTTGCTTGAAAACTCCTTCAACCTTGTATATTTTGGGTGAGAAAAGTCCCACCTTTTATAGACCCATGGGGTCTCTTTTGGGAGGGAAGCACAAATGCCATGTGTTGGTCATAGGCGCCATGTGGCAGTCTTGTCTTCCCATGAGGGAGGGGAGTCCTCCGTTGACTTGGGCTTTGATAAATGCCTTTTGTGACAGTCTTCTAACGGCCCCTCTGTCCACCTACACACGCGTGCAAGGCAGGAGTCATCAACTGACTATTCTGGGCTGCCACTTGGCGCCATTTGTCTTTTTGCCCGTTAAGCTTAGAATTCGTCCCACCCGGGGACGGATTCGAAGTCGTCCTGGGGTGGGACGGATTCTATTTTGAATTCGTCCCTGGGTGAGACGAATATCGGGCAAAGTGCCCAAGTGTGCCAAATTGCTTCTTGACCTTACAAAATTGCTATGAAAGTGGTTAAGACCACTGTTTAACCTCTGAGGGCTGCCCTGGGGGCTGTGTTTGTCAAAGCGATCAGTGTTTGCAGTCACATAATCAGATTGGTGCTGTTTTGGTGTCTACAGTAGGATCAAGTACCTTCTCCATGGTGGGGCTATGAGAAAACCACCTACCATGAACAATACCTAGGGAAATTATGATGATGACTTGCTCATCAAACAACTTAGGGTAACAAGGAAAATTACTCTTCATGTAGATGCATTACATTTGTTTTTTTTCCCATAATTCACACCCTTGGGCCAGGAATTTGCTTACAATGAGCCTCTTTAAAATTGATCAATGATAGCATTAGTCTATCTTAAAATAGATCACCTATTTGAAGATAAAACAATGGTGTAGATATTTGATGTATGCATATTTATGTTTGGTTGTATTATTATTAATATTTGCTAAGCTTTGTTTTCCTTCCTTTGATTGGAACTATATTTGTTTGTGCGTAAGTTAGATTTATACTTTAAATTAAATAATTTAATAGTTTAATATTAATTTATTAAAAACCAATTTATTGATTAGATTGATAAAGCTATATTTATTATTGAAGATTTTGATTTATCAGCATGAGTGTATCTCATTAAGGGTCATACCATCCTAATGGTGCTAGGGTGGAAAATATTATTTACATTAATGCCTTCTTGGGAATTATGAGGTGACCACCTCCATGAATGAATTAGTTTTCCCTATCATTTGCTTCTTAAGAAGGATGACAAGCAGATTTTGGAATCTAGGATGGAAGGAAAACTTGACAATGAAAGAGTGGAAGTTCATGGGGAGTGCTATATTTTAGTGGAGAATTGAACATTAATTTAAGGAGTCCAAATGCTATTTTTTGAGGTTGGAAATTTGTTGTTTACTTTCATATTCATTCCTAATTTTATTTGGTTGTATTAAGCTTTGTATGGGTGGCTTTTGGCATTCGTTGCTAGTTGCGCCTTATTTTTTTTGGCTTTTCTTAGTTACTTTCAACATCTTATTATGGTACCATTGGTTTTTCTCCATTGTGTGAGTGTCTTTTGTTAGTTCTAGAGTTCTATTTTGGACCTTCCTATGAGTGTTTCCTTCTTGGATATTGTCTTGTATGTAAGTTTACTATCAAGGCTTGCATACTTGGTAGGGTATGTTGTTTCTACATGGGATACCACTTATATATTGGGTAATATTTAGTGTTTTTCCCTACTCTATTCTATTGAGTTTATTTTCCATCCTTTTCTTGATCGATTGAAGGAGTGTTGAGTGATTTCTTGAGTGGAGTTTATCATTCGATTTGGTTCATATTTGATCTCATTGTGCATTGTAGGCAGTTAGTATTTTTCCTCTCTATGTGTTTGGAGACCTCGAGTTGGGCTAGTTCTTTTCTTCCCTATGTGGGTTGGTTGCCATAAGCTAAGGTTTGTTTCACTTCATGTGTAGTTGTGCACTAGTTTCCTTAGCTTTTCATTGTAGACTAGCTTGTCTTTGTGCTTTGTTGCTAAGCATCTATTTTTACAAACTTCATTTTAGGGTTTTGGATTTAATTTGTTTTTAGTGTGTTAGCTTTGTCTTGCCCTTGGTTTTATTATCTCTTTATTTGAAGTTATTTTTTGCAGCGTGCTTTGTATATTGGATTTTTATGTTCCTTTACGAGTTTATGCTTTTATTGAAATGAACCCTTAGATTTAAGTTAATATTATATTATGTTTTCATTAAATGTTCATATAAGTTAAATTGTTTATAGTGACTTCTAATATCCAAGTGGGTTAAGGAATCACTATAATGAGAAGTATGGGTTTATCATGTTTGTATATGTTTTGTTTAAATAATTATGTAATTTAAATTATCTATAGTGATTCCTAAGATCCACGTGGGTTAAGGGATCACTATAATGAGAAGTATAGAATTCTCATGCTTGGTTATGTTTTGTGTAAATGCTTTTGTGGAAGAAACTTATTTATATTGATTTCTGAGATCTATGTGGATTAAGGATCAATATAAAGAGAAGTATGGGCTTCTCTTGTTTGATTTGAGATTGTATGAAGGAATTTATTTATAATATATCCTAATATCTATGTGGATTAAGGATCATTATTAAGAGAAGTATGGTCTTCTCCAAGTTTTTTTATAAGGTATTTTATTATTGTCATTTGAAAAAATGTTGGGATAGTTTTTGAGATAAGTGGAAGTTATTTTCTTTTATCTTGCTTGTGCATGGTTGATGCATATTAGATAAATAAATAATTCTAGTAGCAATGCATTTAAAGATATTATGATATTTAAGTAAGCTTCATAAATGGGCAGTGGTTCTTTTCATCAAATAAGTTGACAAAGAGTTAGTTGGCTAGAGTTTTTTAAAGTTGTTCTTAAGCCTTCAAAAAAGAGAAAGTTATTATTGTAAATAAAAAAAGGCTTATTTTTCTTGAAAGCATTGTAATCTTGACTCTTGATTTCTAAAATATGTTGTATGATGTTCTTTTAATAAAATGAGAAGGTGCTTTAATATTGTTTGATGTTGCTTTAAATATGATGGTTGATTAGATTAAGTTAAACCTTGAATATTGGTTTTGTGCAATATAATATTATATTGGTTAACAATAACTTGGAGTTGAAATTCCATGATTTCAAATTTATCTCGAGTTAGTTGATTTATATTCCTTTAATTTATTGTAAGGAATAATTATGTTGGAGTTAAGTTATATTTTATTTTATAGATGTTAATGGGAAAGATTCTGAGATTTATGTTTTGTTAATAGCATATCTTGGGTGGGTCTATGGATAAGTGGAATTCTTTGTGAATACTTATCATTTGAGATGTTTACCATAATGCTTTATCTTTTGGTATATCTTTGTGGTAAATTGATTTTATCTATCCTTGGGGTGGGTAGAGCTTTTTCCTATTGTTAACCATAAAACCTAAATATTAGAAGGAGTTGCATGAATACAATAGCTAGGTAGTTGAGAGTCCTAGGAGTTGTGAGAATGTAATAGCTAGGACCTCATGAAACTAGAAGAATTTGTGTGCACAGCAACCAAGGAACTTGTGAGTAGTCATAATTTGATCAAGAAGGATTAAGCATGTGGGAAAAACCTATTAATAATACAATAGTGGTGACTCCTTGATAGTGTAAGATTCAAATATCATGGTAGTTGTCTTTGAGTGGCAATAACCTTAGTTAACCTATGAAGGTATGATAACCAAGCACCAAGGATAGAGTTAGGTTAGAGAATTGGCATCCCCATTTAAGTGTTATGGGCCTTAAAGTATAGTCCCTATGTTGTGGTCATATGGTCCTATATTGGGTAAAGTATAGGAAAAGTGGGGGGACCACTTATGGCATCCTTCTAGACATGCAGGTTTAGTAAGGTGAACCCTAGAAACTATGAGAGTTGGCCTCTCTTGTCCATTGAGTGTCATCTAAAGTGACTTAGAACTCAAATGTGGTGAAGCATTGTATGTTAAAATACTTATAAAAAGGATGTTTCCCATTGAAAGCCTTTGTATTGTAAATGCTCTTTTTCAAAAAAATTGATTTGGTAGTTTTGGGTTGTTACAGTTGGTATTAAAGCTCTAGGCAGTAGGGCTAGAAGCTTCCAGGAAGTGTGCCTAGGTTGAGAATTGACTTGATGTGTAACTTTGGGTTATAATCCTTGTAAAAAAATAGAGTTGACCCTAGAATGAAATGTGAATTTTTTAGAATGAAGCTAATAAAATTAAGTACAATTGGGGAAGGATTGTAGCTTACCTAATTTTCTTGTGTGAATAGGAAATAACACCTATTCAAAAGGGAAGTTCGTTGAGGAAAAACCAAAATAGTTGTACCACAAGGTAATATTTGACAAAGGGTAGGATAAACTTTAGACACTAGTAAGAAGACTAGGAAGTCAACAACTCTAGGTAAGGGACTTGAGATGACAAGAAAAATAAAAAGGAATTCTCAAGGAACATCAAATTCTGGTAGAGAAGCAAAAAATATTTCCTCCTTGGTAAAATTACTCTAGGAGCGATTGGAACAACAAGACAAGTTAATAGACTCTTTGGTCAATAGAGAGTCCAAATCTAGAAACAAAGAGGGTCAATAGAAAGAAAACCCTATTCAAAAGGAGCCATGAGGGTAGAGTTTGAATTGATGCTAAGTTAGAATAAGATATTAAGGGTGTTAAGATGACAAAATTCAATGTAAGAATAGAAGGAGATCCAGTCAAAGCATGGCTAAAAGAGAAACTTTATTTTCCTTAAAAAGTTACTCATCTATGACTAAGACATCATGGGCTTATATAAATTTCCTTGAGGTAGCTATAGAGTGGTGGGACACGTAAAACTCAGAAAAAATTCAAAACATGAACCTTAAATGGAAGGAGTTATTTAAGGCTTTTAATAAAAGGTTTCTCACAGACTGGTTTTATATTAAAAAATTTGACGAGTTCTCTACCCTCTAGAAAGTGTCATTATCTTTGGAAGTATATTATCAAAAATATGTGGGATTTTTGAAATATCTTCTAGAATACATTAATAATAAACATATTAAGGTACAAGGTACATAAGTTTATTCTAAACTTGGACCCTAAAATAAGGACAATGATCAACTTTCTCAAACCAAAAACCTTGCAAGAAGCATACGACCTGGATAGGTAGGAAGAAACCAAAATTCAAACAAGAAGGACCTTCTTCAATTACACAAGAATGGCATCAAATGAAATAAAAGAGTTGAGGAAAAGGAAGAGCGTGAGATTCATAAAATGGGATAATGATTATAATAAAATAAATAAAAATAATCCAAAGTTCAATAATAGGAACAACGAAAATTTAGATAAAAATAAGAAGAAAATTCATAAGGAGGGATCCACTCTCAATACCCCTAAACAATGTGAGTTATCATAGAAATAAGATATAGGGGAAAGAGTGTAGGATATTTCCCAGGCACCTAGGTTAGGTTGTTACATATGTGGGGGTCCTAACTTTGCCAAAAAATGCACTCAGAGAATAGAGTCTAGTCATAGAGAGGAGGAGCTATCACACCAAATTTATATCCCTATTAGAAATCATAATTTACATGGTCAAGCAACACGGATGTTGCTAAATGGTAAGCTGTTTACCAGATATGTAAAACTTTTGATTGATAGTGGGGTCACAAATAGTTTTATTTCCACTAGTATTATTAGGGATATTCCAAAAAGACCTAGATTTTTTGCACAAGGATGGAAATTCAAGTATGGTTTTGGGAAAACCTACTTAATGGATCAATGTATACCTACAACTGAAATAAATCTACCAAAGGGATCTACTAGATAACACTTGTTTGTGGTACCTCTTCACACATTTGGTATTATCGGAGGGATGGATTCATTGAAGGTACATGGAGCTTTAATCAATTTTCAATATAGGTGGATGGATTTTATCGATAAATATAAGAGGAGAATAAGAGTTCAAAGTGGGAAATGTTATTTCCAAGCCTACTTGCTCTCAGTTATGTAGTTAAAAAAGGCTATCAAAAGAGGTAGCTTATTCTACGTGGTGAAGATTAATGGTAGGATTGGATAAAATGGATATGAATTTTTTTTTAAGGAGCATTTGATTCTTCATGATTTTTGAGATGTATATTGTTGGAAATTTTGGGTACTTTGGGTACATTGCCTTTGCTCAAATGTATAAGTTGTCATTGATGTCAAAAGGCATTTTTGTGTTGATTTCAAAAGAGTGTGATGTCAAGAATATCTTGAGAAGCTTCATTATGTTAAAGGGTTTTTATTAAAACCATGGTGACAAGGCTAAAGGTTTTTCTTAAAACCATTTGGACTCATTAAGGGTTTTTATTAAAACCAAGCTTAACTTAATGCAAAGGTCCATGTGTATTATTAATAATTAAATTAACTCAAACCTTTGTCAAAGGTCCAAGTTTAATTTATTATTAATAAAATAATAATAATTATTATTTTAATTATTATTAAAGGGTCTTTCAACCCTTAAGCGTCGCCAATTTGTTGCCATCGTTGGAGGAGCGTCGACGTCAAACAGTGAAGGAAAAATTGCTATATAAGTTGGCATGGTTTTCAAAAGTGAGCACCTCCGATTAATGTTGATATCTATGATTTGTGGTTCTCTGTTTTGTTTGATTTGCGCTTGGCATCTACGATTTGCATTTGCACTATTTCATTCAATTTGCGCTTGGCATCTACGATTTACATTTGCACCATTTCGTTCGATCTGTGCTTGGTGTCCGTGATTTGCATTTGCACTATTTCATTTGATTTGCGCTTGGCGTCCGCGATTTGCAATTGCTCTATTTCCTTCGAACAATGCTTGGTGACTTTGAGTTGAGCTTGCTCTATGTTTTCGATCTCCGTTTGACGTCTTTGAAATCGTGCTTGTTCTGTGTCTTGGAGACTGTGCTTGGCAAACTTGGATTTGAGCTTGGGCTGCATCCTTACCTTTTGGCTTGATGGCAGTGGATTGTTTGCATGTGGTTTGTGGAAGACGTTTACATTTTCCAGATTCTTGGCATCAAAGGAAGATAAAAGAGAGGGCAGCGGTGTATTATTTCATTGGGCACTTGTGACCCAATGGCGGTGGCATTTAAGTGAAAACGCTAGACGACAGAGGTGCCGAGTTTGATTCTCTTCATTGGGAATTTCCTTTTGGTCACGGTGTGCAAAGAATGGTGGTCGTGAATGCGCGGGAGGTATAAGGTTAAGGTATCATTTTTTGTTTTGACATTGATGTTTAATGTTTAATGTTTATGTGGAGTAATAAGGTGTAAAGAGGTTTTACTTTGTATGTTATTGTACTTTGGTGGTTTTTACTAAGTTGGAGAAATAAGGTGTTATATTTGGATCTTTATTATTGTGTATTATTGTATAGTTGCTAACTCTAATTGGTGGCAAATTGAGAGTTAGTGTTGTGACAGATTTTGAGTTCTCCTTCTTCATCAAAGTAAAGGTATGGGCAACTTCTTCCATGTATGTTGTTTATGGTATATTTTCTGAAATTGAGTTTGGAGTGAAAAGGTTGTCTACTAGGTATTTTTGGTGTAAATCTTATTTTCTGGATATTGAAGATTGCTTATGCATTAAAGTTATTGTTGAATTTTTGGGTGAATGCATAATTCTGGTTGAGGAAGAAGAAGCATTTTTGCAATAGGGTTTATGTTAGTAAGTCTTGCTACTTGCATTGAGATGATGAAACCCTAGTTGTTGGTAAAAAGAATATAAGCATCATTGTTATATGAGATATTGCATGGTTGGCAATTGTTGGGTTGTGTTTCATATTCTTGAGAAAAGCATACTACATCTATCTTATTATTTTGAGATTGATATTGAGTTGAGATTGAGATTGGGAGTTAAGTATAGAACATATTGGGTCTCTAACAATTCTCTTTATGTTTCTATGAGATTTGAGATTGATATTGGGAGTTAAGTATAGAACATATTGGGTCTCTAACAATTCTCTTTATGTTTCTATGAGATTTGAGATTGAGATTGGGAGTTAAGTATAGAACATATTGAGTCTCTAACAATTCTCTTTATGCTTCTATGAGGTTTATGAATCACATTGGGTCTCTAACAATTCTCTTTGTGAGTTCATGCTAAGCAAGTTTTTCTTGGTGAGCTTGCTGAGATTTTGGACAGGTTTCGATGGGGACTTGTGAGCAGATTTGGGTAGGTCCTAGCAGGGGACTTGTGAGCAGGTTTTGGATAGGTTTCGATGGGGACTTGTGAGCAGATTTAGATAGGTTTCGATGGGGACTTGTGAGCAGATTTGGATAGGTCCTAGCAGAGGACTTGTGAGCTGAGTTTTTGAGAGTTCTATCAGAGAACTTGAGGACAGAGGTGCATTGGTTCTTTGAGAAGAACCTGAGGACAAATTTGGCAAGTCTTTGAGAAGGCTTGTGTGCAGAGGATTGATTTGTTCATAGAGTTGGACAGATCATATAGACAGAGGAAGACTTGTACTAGACCGACTGATTGTGTTTGGTATAGGTAGCTGAGCTGCTGTGGACGTGATCATAGAAGGCAGAGGTCTCTTAGGCTAAGCATTGAGGACAGGAGGTCTTCGATGGAAAGGAGTTCCACATGTCTGGAAAGAGGTAGAGGCGAGTTGATCTTCTGAGGGATCATTTCCAGAGCAGAGGGGAAGGTATCTCCTTTGAGCAGAGGCTCATAAATTTAGATTGGGGGAAGGTGTCTCCTTTGGGCCGAGGCTCATAAACATTGTAATTGGGAAGGTTTCCCAAAGAAATTTGAGATAAATTTTAGAGAAAATTTTTGTGGACGTAGCCCAGGCATTCTGGGTGAACCACATTAAAATTGGTGTCACTTTGTGGATGATTTTGTGCATTTTTTTGATATTGCTTTGGGTATATTGCTTTACTATTTTTAAGTATAAAGGAAAAAGTAAAAAGAGGTCTTATACTGTTCACCCCCCTCTCAGTATAAGCTTGTGTTCTTCAATTGGTATCAGAGCCGGTGCCTTCGAAAAGTTTAATAGCTTGAAGGAAGATCTTACAAGAACACAAATGGCAAGGAAAGGCAAAAGCAAAACCATGAGACACAAGAAGAAGAAAACACACATGGTCATGAAAGAAAATGAAGATGAACTCAATGTTGCTATTTTGGGAGGAAGAATGGAAATAGATTCAAGAGATGAATCAAACAATGGAGAACATGCCGGATTAATAAAGTTTTGCACCGGATGTGGGAAGACCGGTCACTTTGCGGCTGATTGCTCACAAGGTAGAGAATGTTTTGTTTGTGGTCAACTCGGTCATAATGAACGTCATTGCCATGGGTTTAGTAGCAATGAAGATGAAGATGATCCATTCAAAATTGGTGAAGAAACAGATTCAGAACAGGAATGTGATGAAGAAGGAAGTGGGAAAAAAAAAAAAAAAAAAAAAAACCAAAAAAAAAAAGATGCGAGAAGATATAATCACCAGTTTGAAAGTACAAACAGAAGAATACAAGAAATTTTTTGAAGATCTCAAAATGCAATTAACCAAGAAAACAGAGTATTGCAGTAAGCTAGAAAAAGAAATTGACGGTTTAAGAATGCAGACAGAAGAAATGAGTAATAAAGTCGATATATGCAGCAAACATGAAGAGGAATCTAACAAAGTTGTTAGCAATCTAAAGCTACAAATAGAAGAGTCCAAAAGGAGTGAAGAAACTCTCAGGTCTCAGATCAATGAGAAAGAGACTGTTTGCTGCAAACAAGAAGAAGAGATTGTTTCATTGAAGAAACAACTAGAAGAGGCCAATACAAATCTTAAAATCAAATATGAGCACAACAATCAAGGAAAGAGGTATTCTCACAAACACAAGAAGAGTTTCTACCTAGACAAAGCAAGTAAGTGTTCTAGTAGTGATAGTGAAAGTTCTTCAAGTGATAATGAAAATGAGATGTTGTTCATATCAAAAAAGGAGGAAGAACCAAAACATAGATTCATTATCATGAAATGTCTTAGATGTGGAAATTTTGGTCACCTTGAGGATGATTGCACAAATAATGATTTGATTTCTAGTATGTATGAGGATGCTTCAGAAAACTATAAGGAAGATGCATGTATGGTTTTTGAAAAGGGTAGCACCTCTAGTGATAAGAAATCTGAAAAAGGCTTTGATGATTCTAATAGCAAACATATAGAGGAAGGTGAAGTAGATCTTAAAGGTGAACTTATTAGTGCTCTTAGTGCTTTGAAAAAGGAAAGAAAGAAGAATGCTAGACTCAAGGATAAGTTGGATGAATGTTGTATGGAGAGAGATGATCTTATAGAAAGTCTTGACTTCTCTATAGCTAAGACACAAGAACTCAAGGATGAGTTAGAGTCTAAGGTTCTTGAGTATAGTGAGTTAGAACAGAAAATGGCTTCTTTGAAAGAGGAAACTAAAGGGTACAAGGATAAGCTTCACAGGTTTCAAGATAGCTCCAAAAAGGTTAAGTCTCTCATCAAAGGTCAAAGAAAGACAATAGATAAAACAGGCCTTGGTTTTGTTAAGCCTCACAAGGAACAAGTTGGAGAGTCTAGTAAGAGACTCCAAAAGGAAGAGAGTTTTGATGAGGAAAGTATTTCAGATCATGAGTCCTTGAATGATAGATGCATAGAAATAGAAAACAGAATTCAGAATGAGAAGAAGAAGTTTTCAGAGCCTAAGAGGTCAAATAAAGGAAAGTTTCAAGGCAGATGTTTTGCTTGTCCTAGGTTTGGTCACATAGCTTCACATTGCATGGCTCAAGTGAAGAAGGTAAATGAAAGTTTCAGAGGTGGTAATTTATTTCAAGGGTATTGCTACTCTTGTCAACAGTTTGGGCACAAGGCAGTTTATTGCAAGGCAAATATCAGGAACAGGTTTGATCAAAACAGGTTTGGTCAGAACAGGTTTGGTCAAAACAGGTTTGGTCAAAACAGGTTTGGTCAGAACAGGTTTGGTCAGAATAGGTTTGGTCAAAACAGGTTTGGTCAAAATAGGTTTGGTCAAAACTGGTGGATTCAAAGAACAGGTATGCCTAAAAGAAATAACATTGTTACTTGTTATAAGTGCAACAATGAAGGTCACATAGTCAGACAGTGTAGAGCTAAAATTCTAGAATACGAGAACAGGATCAGTGGAATGATCATGTCCAAGGATCAAGGCATGGATAAGAATAGGGATGAGAACAAGAACAAGAACAGTGATAAGAACAGGAGTATGGACAAAGAATTCAAGAGAAGGCCCGACAAGGAAGTTATAAACACTGATGATGATCAGTGCCTAATGGGAGTTTTACTCCCACCCCAGAATTAATCACCTCATCTGGAGGTGGGGGAGGGACTAAGCTAAGAGGTTAATTCTTAGTCCCGAGCCCCAAAGGTGGCCCTTTGCCATTGATGACAAAGGGGGAGAGATATGAGTAAGGGGGAGAGCTTCAAAGTGAAGAGGAAAGCTTCAAGTCAGGGGGAGCAAAACTTCAAAGGAAGATTCTCAGTTGTTAGCACAGTTGGTTTCATTTGGTTTCAGTTTTGGCTCTTGAGAAGTGTTTTCAGTAAAGGTTTGCCATCAATGACAAAGGGGGAGATTGTTGGCAATTTTGGGTACTTTGGGTACATTGCCTTTGCTCAAATGTATAAGTTGTCATTGATGTCAAAAGGCATTTTTGTGTTGATTTCAAAAGAGTGTGATGTCAAGAATATCTTGAGAAGCTTCATTATGTTAAAGGGTTTTTATTAAAACCATGGTGACAAGGCTAAAGGTTTTTCTTAAAACCATTTGGACTCATTAAGGGTTTTTATTAAAACCAAGCTTAACTTAATGCAAAGGTCCATGTGTATTATTAATAATTAAATTAACTCAAACCTTTGTCAAAGGTCCAAGTTTAATTTATTATTAATAAAATAATAATAATAATTATTTTAATTATTATTAAAGGGTCCTTCAACCCTTAAGCGACGGAAGAAACAAGAATTCTTTCGTCAATTTGTTGCCATCGTTGGAGGAGCGCCGATGTCAAATAGTGAAGGAAAAATTGCTATATAAGTGGGCATGATTTTCAAAATTTAGTACCTCCGATTAATGTTGATATCTGTGATTTGTGGCTACTCTGTTTTAGTTCGATTTGCGCTTGGCATCTACGATTTGTATTTGCACTATTTCGTTCGATTTGCGCTTGGCATCTACGATTTGCATTTGCACCATTTCATTCGATTTGCACTTGGCATCCATGATTTGCATTTGCACCGTTTCGTTCGGTTTGCGCTTGGCATCTACGATTTGCAATTTCTCTATATCCTTTGAACAACGCTTGGTGTCTTTGATTTGAGCTTCCTCTGTGTTTTCGAATCTCTGATTGATGTCTTTGAAATCGTGCTTGTTTTGTGTCTTGGAGATTGTGCTTGGCAAACTCGGATTTGAGCTTGGGCTGCATCCTTACCTTTTGGCTTGATGACAGTGGATTGTTTGCATGCGGTTTGTGGAAGACGTTTACGTTTTCTAGATTCTTGGTGTCAAAGGAAGATAAAAGAGAGGGCAGCGGTGTATTATTTCGTTGGGCACTTGTGACCCAATGACGGTGGCGTTTAAGCAAAAGTGCTAGACGGCAGAGGTGCCGAGTTCGATTCTCTTCATTGGGAATTTCCTTTTGGTCACGGTGTGCAAAGAATGGTGGCTGTGAATGCACGGGAGGTATAAGGTTAAGGTATCATTTTTTGTTTTGACATTGGTTTATTGATGTTTAATGTTTATGTGGAGTAATAAGGTGTAAAGAGGTTTTACTTTGTATGTTATTGTACTTTGGTGGTTTTTACTAAGTTGGAGAAATAAGGTGTTATATTTGGATCTTTATTATTGTGTATTATTGTATAGTTGCTAACTCTAATTGGTGGCAAATTGAGAGTTAGTGTTGTGACAGATTTTGAGTTCTCCTTCTTCATCAAAGTAAAGGTATGGGCAACTTCTTCCATGTATGTTGTTTATGGTATATTTTCTGAAATTGAGTTTGGAGTGAAAAGGTTGTCTACTAGGTATTGTTGGTGTAAATCTTATTTTCTGGATATTGAAGATTGCTTATGCATTAAAGTTATTGTTGAATTTTTGGGTGAATGCATAATTCTGGTTGAGTAAGAGGAAGCATTTTTGCACTAGGGTTTATGTTAGTAAGACTTGCTACTTGCATTGAGATGATGAAACCCTAGTTGTTGGTAAAAATAATATAAGCATCATTGTTATATGAGATATTGCATGGTTGGCAATTTTTGGGTTGTGTTTCATATTCTTGAGAAAAGCATACTACATCTATCTTATTCTTTTGAGATTGAGATTGAGTTGAGATTGAGATTGGGAGTTAAGTATAGAACATATTGGGTCTCTAAAAATTCTCTTTATGTTTCTATGAGATTTGAGATTGAGATTGGGAGTTAAGTATAGAACATATTGGGTCTCTAACAATTCTCTTTATGTTTCTATGAGATTTGAGATTGAGATTGGGAGTTAAGTATAGAACATCTTGAGTCTCTAACAATTCTCTTTATGCTTCTATGAGGTTTATGAATCACATTGGGTCTCTAACAATTCTCTTTGTGGGTTCATGCTAAGCAAGTTTTTCTTGGTGAGCTTGCTGAGGTTTTGGACAGGTTCCGGTGGGGACTTGTGAGCAGATTTGGGTAGGTCCTAGTAGGGGACTTGTGAGCAGGTTTTGGACAGGTTCCGGTGGGGACTTGTGAGCATATTTGGACAGGTTTCGATGGGGACTTGTGAGCAGATTTGGACAGGTCCTAGCAGAGGACTTGTGAGCTGAGTTTTTGAGAGTTCTATCAGAGAACTTGAGGACAGAGGTGCATTGGTTCTTTGAGAAGAACCTGAGGATAGATTTGGCAAGTCTTTGAGAAGGCTTGTGTGCGGAGGATTGATTTGTTCATAGAGTTGGACAGATCTGACAGACAGAGGAAGACTTGTACTAGACCAACTGACTGTGTTTGGTACAGGTAGCTGAGCTACTGTGGACGTGATCATAGAAGGTAGAGGTCTCTTAGGCTAAGCATTGAGGACAGGAGGTCTTCGGTGGAAAGGAGTTCCACGTGCTAGCAAGAGGTAGAGGCAGTTGATCTCTGAGGGATCATTTCCAGAGTAGAGGGGAAGGTATCTCCTTTGAGCAGAGGCTCATAAATTCAGATTGGGGGAAGGTGTCTCCTTTGGGCCGAGGCTCATAAACATTGTAATTGGGAAGGTTTCCCAAAGAACTTTGAGATAAATTTTAGAGAAAAGTTTTGTGGACGTAGCCTAGGCATTCTGGGTGAACCACGTTAAAATTGGTGTCACTTTGTGGATGATTTTGTGCATTGTTTTGATATTGCTTTGGGTATATTGCTTTACTATTTTGAAGTATAAAGGAAAAAGTAAAAAGAGGTCTTATACTTTTCACCCCCCCTCTCAATATAAGCTTGTGTTCTTCATATACCCTAAGGACCTTCCAGGTCTACCCCCTCAAATGGAATTTTATTTCACCATTGAGTTAATACCAAGAGCTGATCCTATCTCTAGGATACCTTATAGAATGACTCCTATTGAGTTATAGGAGCTAAAAGTTCCAATTTAGGACTTGTTGAAAAAGGGTCTAATCAGAACAAGTGTGTCACCTTGGGTGCTCCTATGTTTTTTGTGAAAAATAAGGATGGTTCCCTAAGACCATGTAGAGATTATAAAATGCTAAATTAGGTAACCATTAGAAAAAAGTATCCTTTGCCTCATATATATGATCTATTTGATTAGATGAAGGGTGCTACCATATTTTAAAAAATAATATCTAAGATCAAGTTACCATCAACTAAGAATTAAAGAATTATACACCCATAAGATTATATTTAAAACTCGGTATAGACATTACGAGTTTATAATATTACTATTTAGGTTAACAAATACACTGTCTGCCTTCATGAATCTAATGAATGGTGTGTTCAAGAGTTATCTTTACTAGTTTGTTTTGGTATTCTTAGATGATATACTAATATATTCTCAAAATAGGGAAGAGCATGATCAACATCTTAGATTAGTATTAGAATTGCTAAGGAAGAATCAACTTTTTGGTAAGCTATCCAAGTGTAAGTTTTATACTCTACAAGTACGGTACTTAAGGCACATTATCTTAGCAAAAGGTATTGTTGTATATCCAAAAAATATCGAGGCTATACTAAATTGGCCTACACCTACAAATGTGTTAGAAGTCTAGATTTTCATGGGACTCACAAGATATTATAGGTATTTTGTGAGAAATAACTCAAAAAATAACTGCCTAATCACCAACCTTTAGAAAAGGGGAAAATAATTCAAATGGACTGATAAGTGTGAGGTTACATTTGAGACTTTGAAAAATATGTTAATAATGACATCAATTCTAAATATCCTAGACCATATTGACAAGTTCACTATGTGTATGGATGCTTCTCTAGAATGTTTGGGTGGAGTCGTATCTCAGGAAGAAGCTATAGTGGCTTACAAGTCTAGGAAACTTAAGAAGCATGAGGTAAACTATGCTACTCATTACCTATAATTGGTATTTGTTGTGCATGCCCTAAATTTTTGGAGGCACTACTTGTTGGGTAGACTATTTGATCTAAGGACGAGCCATAAAATCCTGAGGTATACTTTTACCCATCCTTTATTGAATGTAAGATAGAGGATATGGGTAGAGTTCTTAGCTAAATATAATTTTAGTATTGATTATATCAAAGATAAAGAAAATAATGTGGTAGATGCCTTGAGTAGGAGAAGGCACACAATAATACTAACTTGAAGCCATGTGGATTTGATGGATAGGGTCAAGGAAATACAACTTTAGGATCGTTATTGCCTAAACAATTGGGAGACGATAGTCGGATATTTGAAATCAAACAAAGGTTTTAACATAAATGATGGGATTTTATATTTCATGGATCGGGTAGTCATACCCAAATCAGGTGATCTAAGGAGGATGATCTTTCAGGAAGCACATAATTATCTCTATTACATTGATCTAGGAGGGTCCAAAATGAGGAAAAACATGAAAAAGACCTTCTATTGGACTAGGATGAAGCAAGATATCACTGAATTCATATACAATTTTTTTTAATGATATAAATTTAAGGCTAAACATCATCATCTAGCTAGAAAATTATACTCACATGAGATACCTATGCAAAAATGGTAGGTGATTTCTTTAGAATTTATTGTGGGGTTATCCAAGAATAGGTTTCAACGTGATGTAATGTTGGTAGTGGTTGATAAGTTGAACAAGGTTACACACTTCATACTAGGGAACATCAAGGATGATGCATCGATGGTGGTACATAAGTTTACCAAATATTTTTCATATTACATGGGTTTCTAGAAGTAAAAATATTCGATAGGGATTCAAGATTCACATCAAAATTTTGGTAAGCTCTACATCATGCAGTGAGTACTAAGTTAAACATTAGTTCTACATATCATCCTAAAATATATGATCAAATTGAGAGGGTAAATCAAGTTTTATAATATATATTACACATGTAATGCATGGACTAGAAGCCAAAGTGGGAAGACTTCTTGCACCTCATGGAGTTTTCTTATAATAATGTATACCATGCATCACTAAGGATAGCCCCCTTTGAAGACTTGTATGAAAGAATATGCAAAACCTCTCTATCATAGGATAATCTGGAAGATCAGGTGGTGATTGAACCTAATACTATCCGAGATATGGAGGATCAAATTAGAGTAATTTGGCTTAAGCTCAAGGAAGTGGTTGATCGCCAAAAGAGCTATGTAGATCTGAATAGATCCCCAATAGAATTCTCTATGGAAGATAAAGTTTTCTTAAGGGTTAGACCCATGAAAAGGGCCACCAAGTCAACAATGTTGGATCCTTTCTATGTTGGTTCCTTTAATATCATTGGGAAGGTTAGTCTAATTTCTTCACATATAAGATTCTTCCTAATATTATGTTGAAAAGTTATGTAATACCTATTGATTACCAAGATATGATAAAATATCTTATGTCTTCTTTCCTTAGTCCCAAGTTAGATTATGGGGGAGGATGTTGGAAGATATGGTAATCTAACCTTACCACATTTAAGAGACAATTATGTAAGCCTATTGAAAACCTTTGTTATAAGTTTACAAATAAACTTATTGTATTCAACCCTAGCAAAATTTGTAAAACCAATTTTATGGTTATGTATTCATTGCTAGTGGTATTGGCTAAATCACTTGATGGTTAGCCTTGACTAAATCTTTAATAAAGTTTTAGTAGCTTACCTTAACCTCAATCCTTATATCAATCGTGATTAATGTAATTTTAATTGTAATTTAGGGATTAGGTATCTACTATGAATACACCCCAAGCATTGATTCATTGTATATAAATTTAAGAGTTAGTGATATGATATTATGGGGTGCCTATGGAAATTCACCCCTTCTATTTTATTCTCATCCATATAGTAGATTTCTATGTTTCTTCTCTATTTTCATGTATATGGCTTGCAATGAACATTGCACTTGTGATTTATAGATAATCTAACAATACCCAATAAATTGATATAAAATTTGAGTTTTTTGAACTTATTCATAGATTGAGATTTATAAGATTGATTTACAATAGAATAATGTATTTATTAATAACTTTCCACAGCCTTTCTTCATTTTACTCCATGCAACTTGTGGAATAAAACTATCTCAAGTGTAAGGAGCTAAGTCTACTATAATATGTAGTATGAATAGTCCTTGATTTTTATTCTTCATTTGTTTGCTTTTCATTCTATAAAATATATTGCTTTGGATTTATACACATTCAAAAATTTATTCTTTTAAGAGTACCATATAGACTCTTTAGATATCATTGTTAGTTGCATTACTATTTGTAATATTGGAGATTAGATTCTATTTTTTTAATAATTAAGCTTAATTGCAAAGATACAAATAAATTAACAAAATGCTTTGATGCTGAAAAAATAATTTAACATAAAAAAAATATTTCAAAATAAATCCAAATGGAATTTAACACAAAATGTGCAACCTAATCTAATCATTGTGTTTACATCTCTCATATTTCATAAATATTTATGTTAACAAAGGAAAATTCATTGCTTATCTCACTGATTATGCATCATGTTAAAGAGCATAGATACAAACTTGATCAATAGTGAGAATAAACATAAAAAGTGTTTTCTATGTTTATTTGACTCCATGTTGTCTAACCAAATGGGACATTGTGTAAAGTGCCTTCATCCTACACATATGAGTGATAGTTTTTCACATTTACTTAGGAAAGGTGACCCATTCCATTCAACAAAAATGATAGCTATGAAATGGGACATAGGGTTTAAACCTATGAACTTTTAGACCTTGATGCATTCAATCAACTATATTTTCTAATGGGTTCAAGCTCTCCTTAAAGAAATAAAAAAATGCTTTTCAAACAGAAGGTTAATTCCTAAGAGGATCATTCTCAAAATAAGGGTTATAAGTATGACTTTTGACATTATTTGTTAGAGTATCATAATATAAGCATGTTACTTAAGATTTAAGTTTCTTATTTTTCAAAATAAAATACATGGAGGTGTTCTTTGTATGACCTCTAATACTTTTATTATAAATGTACATTATACTCAATGTGTCTTTTAGGATGAAGTGGTATTGCCGCATTTAAGGAACTCAATAAGTGGTTTTTATTTGAGTGGAAGAGGTTCAAATCTATTCACATATCATGAAAAAATTCAAAAACTAGCCATGTAAAAATCAAATAAAACCAACACAAAACTCAAATTAAATTAAAAAAATAATGATACACAAAAAACACAAAATATAAGATGATGGCTAGAAGACAATAGTGTTTGAGTAAGGATAAAAAGAATAATAAGTAAGATCATATAAATATTTATGGATAGAAATATTTTATACATTTTATAAATCGTTATACATTTTATAAATCTTAATGAGATTACACATTAGCATATTTTGATTTTTTAAACATCACAAGAATCAATATAAAGTGTTGATAGGCTTGTAGGTATTTTACTAAATATAATAAAAATATTACACATGTTGATCTATGGACCTAGATAAAAACTACATATATTTTATGCCCCTTCACTCTCTACATTAACAAGAGGATATGAAGAACACTATTGAAAAACTATAATAAAAAAACATAATAACTCAAAGGCACCAAGTATGCTATAATTTTTTAACAAAAAAATAGAGAAGTGCTACAACTCAGGGATCCCAGTATGATTCAATTATTGAACTAGTATATTGAAAAGTATTTTATCTCAAAATATACAAAGGGTGATTCCAATATTAAACTAAAAAGATCAATTGTGGATTGTGACATACTAGTTTAAAGCAAAGGATGTGCATACTATCATTGAATTTACTAAATTCCATGAATCTACGGATAATTTCTTGAGCATTCAACAACTTTGGAATCCATTATTTTAAAGCTCAAAGTCCTTTAATGTTGATTTTTGATAAGAGATAACTAATAGTTCGGATTAAAATATAAAAATGTTTCATATTATACTTAAATGGAGATTTAGAACATTGGTGAAAACAAATTTGTTTAACTATTACACAAATTGAGGTATTTTGATTGTATATGTGCACACTTATAGCGTATGCATTAAGAATTTTAATTATGATAAACATTGAAAAACAATATTTATATTTGTAAATCTTAATTATGATAAACATTGAAAAACAATATTAGTATTTGTAAATAATTATATTGATATTTTAGTTTATTCTTATACATAAAATATTTAAATATTTTTTATTTAAAAAAACTGTTAAATAATCATCAAAATAATTTTCTTTTATCTCCTTTGTATGCTTTGTAAATGCTTACATATCTTACAATTTTTAAAATTAATACAATTATATATTAAAATATTGTAATATTTTTATATTAAAAAATATTTTTAAAAACTTAACTAAATAATCATTTTCAATGATACTTTTATTTACGAAATATATGTTCAAAAATAATTTAAGTTTTTTTTTTTTTTTTAAATTTAACATCAAATATATTTATTTTATACATAAGATGTATAAAACTAGTTATAAATCAATTAAAATCCAATTTAATTGATGTTTTATGCTCAAATAAATTACAATGTATATCTTAAATAAATTTATGGTAAAATTTTTATTATAATGTATAATCTAAATATTGTAAAAAAATTTAATATTTAAATATTAAATAATCAATAAAGATCTTCTCATATAATCTTTAAACATATTAAAATATATTTTATTCTTTATATTTAAAGTTATATATAAGATCTCCAATCTACTTGCAAAATATTTTTAAACTACAAAATAACGCTCATATAAAATTGTGCTCACAAATGTGATTTTGCTTTGTTAATCATTCAAAGTTTATTGCTTATCCATATAAACAAGGACTATACCAACTTTATACAATGTCGAACGTATAGTCCATTTCCAACCTTAACCAGGCTAATTTTGTATAATGCTCAACTAAACCTTTTGTAATTTTAAATAATAAAGTGCGTGTGGTTTACTGTTATTTACATTATCAATAATAAAATTAGAGTTCATCCTCACTATAATATACAAAATATTAATTTAAAAATTTTAAAGTTAATTTTTTTTAAATTTTTTTTAAAAAATATAAAGGTGAAAGTTTTGCTTGTATAACCCGGAACAGAAACTTTAGTAGGAGACCAGGAAAATAGAGGTTAGAATAATAGAGGTCCACTTGAGCTACAACAAAAGCAAAACAATACTAGAGAGGTGTCAAACTAACCCACAAACAAACCCCACCGGAGGCCACCACGTCTAATAGCTCCATCATTTGTTTGTTTGTTTACATCCTCCAGAAAAGTCGATAGTCATTTTGAAAGTGCTTAGCACTGTAACCTTCACATTGTTAGAAACATTCTTCTTGGTGGACCACCTTGGCCAGTGCTCTTCCTCGAAGACCTTCGTTGGAGGACAAGGGAGACTTACCACTCAAAACCTCCTTTTGCAAATTTCTCTTAAAGTCTGTTAGATGGATGCTACTTGCTGCCCCTGAACCCCGTTGAAGTAACCAACAGACCGACAAAGTGCCAGCTTCCATCCAGAAAGTCGGTAGTCCTGGGCTCCATGGGCCAGTTAAAGTCCCCTCCACGCACTCCTAGAAAAGATACGGATAATTCTTTGGTATGCTGCTTAAACACTAGTCCTCCAGATCTCGTGCTCAAAGAGAGAGATTTTGTGGGCGGTCATCTCTGGAGGAACCAGAGGATTGTTTTCCTCAAATTTAATAATTTCTGCCATATCAATTCTATTTTTTGTCGTAATGAATTTGACAGTTAGAAGTATTAAACCATGATACAGGGAGTAGAATGCCTTACCATTCCGCACATCTGAGAAGGTTTTCTTCAGCAAGTGGCACATGAAAGCCACGTTCATTCATCTGCCTCTCTTGATCTGGTTGAGGAATATAACGTGGTAGATTCTAAAAATTTTGTCAGATGGATCTAGTGAGAAATAATTCATGATCACTAGGATTACCGGATCCCATGGTGAGAGCAGAGCTTTAACTCTGAATCCTCCCTTCTCTTTTGGGAAGAATTCACCATCGTCAAGGAAGAAACCAAGCTCCATAAACAGAGAGTGCCCATCCTGATTATGGGAATTCTCATCCGCAGGTAGACCAGTCACCTTCACCATCAACTCTTCATTTATTCTGAAATTCAGATTTACCATGCGCTATCCTTCCAAGAGTACGCCACCCATTTTGATAGCATAAGGTTGTGACCGTGAAATTTGTTAATGCAATCTAGAAGCCTTCAGAATGCCAAGAACTTCCTTATCCGCCAATAGGGTTGCAGGTTCCAATCTTAACTTCGGGAATACAGACTTTTTGTTTCAATGATTTAACTTTCCCCATGGTTCCAAACAAGGCACCGCAATAGACAGGATGGTAAGAATCTAAATCACTACTACACCTGACGGATTCTTGTACACAAGCCAAAGTTGACTAAAATATCCAAGCACGAGGCAAAACACCTTGATTGTCAACATAAGAATGGGCCCACAAACATTATTTAAGCCAGTTCATAACCACCATCAACAGGAGCCATGGCCTGAACATCAAGTCTTTTGTCCATTGAACACTGAACCAATCAGATCACAATGCTGACAAAGCTGCTAAGAAATCTCTGCTTGAAGCCAAACAAGTCAAGAACGATTATCCTCTCATATCATCTCGGAAATTGCCTCTCCTTTCCTCTCTTCCCGAATGTTCTACCCCTAATTTGCCAAGAAATCAGCCACCTTATTTCTTAGCGTCAGGTGTAAACGAATTGAACTATCATTAAGCTTACAATCCTTTTTACTGAAGACCTGCCGGTTAAAATTCTTATCCGATTTTAGCAGGTTTACGAGGCTCCTTTTATAATAACTTTATTGAATCCTAACATGTGAGTTAGGAAAACTCCAAAGAAAATTTCCTTTCTTTCCTCGTAAAAAGATGACTAGATAGACAGTTGTTTAATGCCTATTACAAATATTTATAATAATTGTAAATTTCACATGATCAAACGGAACCTAAGCCATGGCCGTCGTACGAAAATAGCTTAATTGATTATTCTTCCAATGCAAATATGAAAAAACAATAATAACAAGGAATCTGACGAAAATATAGTTAATTAGAAATTATTTCATTTCACCTTTGCCAGAGCCATTGCGCACTTTTCACCTTTGCCAGAACCATTACGCATTTTTCCTGGCTTCACGAACAAAATTTTAATTATAAAATATATTATAGATAGATAGATATTAATGTGGAACGGAATTTCAATCATAAAATATGTTATTAGATTTGCATCATCGCATTAACTGGTTAGAAAGCAAGAGGGCCAGCTCCCCACACATGTCCAAACTCGATGTTAATAAAGGTGAGGAATCCCACAAAATGGAACCAAAGACTTGCACCTTTAAGCCTGCTATCCATCGACAAAAAAGTATGACAAATGTTAGAGTTTATACAGCTACCACTTCCCCATTTCACTCATAAACAATCTAAACAATCTCGTGAAACGTGTATTGACAGCTAGCTGCCGCACTATTCCTTAGCCAAAACGTGAAACCATCGTTTCACCTTGTCTGGAAACTCTTCTCTTCTTCGCATGAACGATCTCATGAAATAGCCGCTTTTCATGCTTTAGTATCGTGGACTACCCTTTAACAAGCACTGTAATGTATACATTGATGGAAACACTTCTAAAAACCTTAGGAATTACAGGTCAACATTTGAAAGAATAGTGCCACTCATTTAAAAAAAAAGAACTTATTTAATATAATATGTTGGCTTAGTAGAGGGTCAACATTTGAAACAATAGTGCCACTCATTAAAAAAAAAAGAACTTATTTAATATAATATGTTGGCTTAGTAGAGGGTCAACATTTGAAACAATAGTGCCACTCATGGACCAAAAAAATTAACTTATTTAATGGAGTAGATGCGGAGGCGGGTACAAGAGGGGATTGAAATATATGCAATGAGAGCAGAATAAAATTGATCCAGTCATTGAAGAACCTCAGGATCACTTTCATAATTCTCTATATTACTTCAGTCACTAGGCACTGTCTTTTCTTTGAAAGAAAAATAATTGCGTCCCTTTTATTTCTAAGAAAAATAATTGTGTCCATTTAAAGTAAATGTTTCAAAGCTCAAGAAGAAAAATTTTCGTGTTAAAAAATAAAAATCTAGAAATTTATCTTGAACTTTTTATAACCCATAAAATTTGTTATACCCTTGATGAAAATCTTTATACAAACTACATTTTAAAAAAATACTTAAGGTTTTAGTCATAACCGCTGTAAAAAGCAATGTTAATAATTCTACAAATCTAAATTTCTCATAATGGTTGGAAAGGGCAACCAAATTTCCTTGCGTAGTGAATAGATGTCATTTTTGAATTGGCAGGAGCCATTGTGGGTGACTTCACCCATGCTGAAATAGTCTTCTGTGCTTACTTTGTTTGCCTTTATTATTTTGAGAGTGCTTTCTGTTGTGTGAATTATTTTACAAGTTATTTTTGTTAAATTTATAATTACTTTTTTTTATAAAAACATTTTTTCAATAATTGAATTTCGTCCACAGCAGCATTTTTTAGATTCACGTATTTTACGGAATTTTCAGAAAAGACTTACATGTTAAGATTCTAATAATGAAAGCAAACAAAGTGCAAATGTTATATATATATATTTGTGGTAAGGAAAGCAATTTTAAGCATGCAACACATCATTAAGATCCGATTACAATTATATTTATTAGGATACGACCACAATTTGAAAGGTTAATGAATAATATGTAACCATAATTTTTTTATTAAATATTTATTAATATATAAAAATAATTAAAAATTTTTAAATATGATTTGGTTGTATATGTATATCAACAAACTCAGTAATATATGTATTTGTCAAAATAATAGGATCTTATAAACTTAAAGTAAATATCATAGGTAACTGTTAAAATTCTTTTATTTGTGGTAAGGGTCAATTTTTTTTTTGGGCTTTCATGTTGTTTTAGGTAGGAAAAAGACATTTATTGCTGGATATTATCTTCATGAATGATTGTTTTGGGTTGGGGTAGGGTATTATTTGATTTTTTATAATTATTTTTTTGTTTGTTGAAAACATTTTAGAAGAGATGCCACTTTTGTGTAAGACCCAAGGAGATAGGGGAATCTATTCTGCCAAAAATGCCTAGGACTCGCACTTAGCTTACCACCTTTGACACATGTAACGAGCATGCTTGAAACACGACACAAAAATAATAAACAAACACAAACACACAAAAAGTTAAAATAAATAAAGCATACTCCTTGAGTGTGTCGGCAAGAAAATGTACAAGGAAAAAAAACATGAACCACATAGAACAAACACACAAACAACAAAAGAAAACACATTCAAAAATAAATAAATAAATAAATAAAATTAAAAAAATGAAAAAAATATACAACACCAAAACACTAATACAAAAAAAAACCACCAACGTAACATAACAATCAGTACTATAACAAAAACAAAAAAATAAGAAACAAAAAACCACTGAACACAAACACACAAAAAATTTTACCCCAAAAAAACATTAAAAAACAAAATCAAAACAAAAACAAAAAAAGAATAAAAAACATCACAAACAAAATCAAGAAAAACAAATACAAAAAAAACTAAGCTAAAGCAGCAATTGAAAAATCAAACAAAATACGGTAACACTAAAAAAAACCAAAGCTTAAAAAATTATCAAGAATATCAAAATTTGCTTAGCAAAATAGCCAAAGCTTCCAACATTGCCATAAAGAGACTCACTATAAACCTTAGGATTATGGCATCCTTACCCTTTTATTCGTATCTTGCTTCATTCCTGTTGGGACTATATGTTGGTTACTTGTACCACACCACTACTATTGGAATTTGTATTGTCTTTTTGAGGACCCGTTTTGTTTGTAGTTTGAACCTGCCCTTTTGTATTGCACTTGGGTTGGTTTTCTACATTGTACCTTTTTCCCTTTATTGTTATTTCTTAGTATCAAGGCAAGCACTTTTAATGATTTATCATCATGCAATCCTTCATGTTCTCTCTCTTCATCAAACTATGTCTCCATAATAATTGTTTCTATTTGACCATCCTCATCTTCTACTTGCTCATCCGTGGAGAGAATTTCAAAGGTTTTAGGAGAAATAATTATTTTCTCTTTCCTTGCTATTTTTTTTTGTGTTTTTTGTTTGGAAATTTGAAACCCTACCAAGTCCCCATCCTCTTTCTCTTTGTTAGGGACCTTATGTGGACAATCCTTGGCTAGATGACCATATTCATGAAAAATTATGCATCTAAATGGAATATTTTCATAATCTACTACTTGGTCTCATATTTCTTCCCCATATTGTAAAATAATCTTCTGGAAGTGGTTTGTCAAAATCAATCAAAAAAAAAATCCTTTCATAAATCATATGGTCTAAGTGTTGGGTACAATTAGAATTCATAATGTAAACTCCTAAAGAATTTTCAATTGTTTCAAATATCTTTGGATGTTAGTATTCTATCGAAAGACAAAATAAATAGACCCAAACAAGATAGTTGATGACATCTCTTCCTCAACTTTGAACTTGGTATGCCAAGGTTTCATGAAGAGCCCTACCCTACCAAAAAACCATGGCCCCCCTTGAAAAATGTTCTCCCTATATTCTTCATTTTCAAAAAAAAAAAAAGAAAGGAGCCATTAGGGTATGTAAAAATTTAGAACTTACATTTAGTGCTCTAGTTATTGAAAATTTTCAAAGTCATTAAACATTATATATCATGGTTGCTTTCTTCCTATAACTCACAAGGACTTGAGATCCTCCAATATTCTATTGGTTGACCACTTTGAGCCCCACATGTTTGAAGGTGCTAATGGTTTACATAATGATCCACTAACCAAGTTTTTTTTTTTTTGAAAAACACCCCAAAAGAGATACCACTTTCGAGTAAGTCCCAAGGAGGCAGGGGTATCTATTACACCAAAAATACCCAAGGCTCACACTTGGCTTTTTCCCTTTGGAACAATCAAAGAGCATGCATAAAACAACAAAAACACAAACAAACACAAAAAACAAAACAACAACAAATAATAATAATAATAATAATAAAAACACAAAAACAACAAAAGACAAAAAAAAAAAATTCAAAACAATCACAAAAACATAAAGACAAAAAAAAAAAACTAAAAACACAAAACAAATACAAAAACATAAAAATAACAAAAAAAAATTAAAAAAAAGCAAACAACAAAAGATAAAACACACAAACATAAATACCACAAAAAAAACACACAAACACAACGAAAACACACACAAAGAACAAAAACACACAAACAAATAAAAAACACTCAAAACACCAAAAACAACGTAAAAATAAAATATAATAAAAATAATACAAAACAACACACAAAAAACAAAAAAAATAGAAAACAAGTTTGGCTTTTCTAAGCCAAAAGGCTATTCAGGCAAAAAAAAAAAAAAAAAAAACATAAAAATGATCAATATAAGTAAGGTAACTTAAATAGCCCTTGTAAAATAGAGGGGGATTTGTATTCCGCTTCGGAATTCCTGAAAAAGTGATGTCAGCTCAATATTTCCCCGGTCCGCTGTTGTCGAGCGGAATAAAATCCGCTCCTTGCCCCTTGTTAAATCGAGCGGAATAAAATCCGCTCCCGTCTTTATTTTTGTTTTTGTTAATATTTGGCTGCTGTCCGCTGTTTTGCTTAGCTTTCCACCTTGCGGATCTCCCTCCTGCGCCGGACCGGAGCCTGCTTGAATCCGCTGCGGCCAAAATCCTTCATTAAATACGCATCTGGTTAAAGACGTTACTTTCAGAATTACATACCATGGGTTGTTCGAAGGAACAGGTAAGATATACATAAAATATCCTTCTAACTCAAACATGTTTTTATGTTATATGAGCTTATCAACGGAATAGATGCTCTCCCATGTCACTATAGTTAAATTAACGTGCTTATTCTTGGTGATAAAAAAAAAAAATAACAAACTTAAGTAAATTTAATCTCTTGTTTTTCTTGCAGTTCAAGAGCCACACTGTTAAAAATAATAATTAGGAGTCGTAAAGTCTTTCCTTATTGTCTTTAGTGCGCCGTTTGTGTCGTACTCGACAAAAACGATGTGACAAGAAGAATGCTTCAAAGCTTTCTTTGCAAAAACGATGTGAAGAGAAGAATGCTTCAAAACTTCAGAATTTTGTTTCATTTTAATATTTGTTTTCGTGTAAGATTTGGGAGTTTTTAAGTTAATAAAAATATAAATTTTATTTAAAAAATGTGTAATTCACTGGTATGTCCAAAGATTGTTTGCCACCTATAAAATTATGTAAAGGAAGGAACGTGTAGCCACATATCAAACTTCCAAATACGGAGGACACCATGCCCTCGTTCTAGTAATGTTCCTGCCCATAGATATGCAAATCTCATAGCTAAATAACATGTTTGGCCATCAAACGGAGGAGTCCATTCATTTGACCTTAAAAATAAGATTCCATGAACATTAAAAATAAAATAAAAGGATATTTTCATTGCATGGTTGTTCGCCTTCTGAATTATTTGGGGGTGAGAAGTGTATATGTAAATTAATTCAAATATTAGAGGTATTAGAGGTGCTAAAATGGTATGCATATATCAACATATAAAAAGATGTTTTCATTGGATGGTTGTTCGCTTTCTGAATTATTTTAGGTGAAAATGTGTATGCGAATCAATTCAAATTTTAGAGGTGTTAAAATAATATTTATATACTAAAATATTATCAACAGGAAAAACTATTTTTGTTGCAAAGATATTTTTGTTACACAATTATTTTGGGTGAGAAGTGTTTATGTAAATTAATTCAAATCTTAGAGGTGCTAAAATAACATTCTAACATCTGACTGTGTTATCCCCTTTCTATTTAATTTACTATTTGATCCTTGAACAACGGCCACATACTTCATTTCTTTGTAAACTTGATTAGTGGGTCATTTTGCAGACCATGAGCACCTTCAGATCTGAAAGCGGTCGTCCAATAGCACATTGGGGGATCTCAAGTCCTTGTGAGTTATAGGGGAAAGCATCCATGATATATATTGTTTAATGATTATTTTTTATGTGATATATATTGTTTAATGATTATTTTTCATGTGATATATATATTTTGAAAATTTTAAAAGAGATATGAAGGTTATAATTTTTTATAACAACATATTTTATGTTTTAAGTTTATGTATAGTATTATTGTAAATTATTTAATATTTTTTGATCTTGTAATTTAATTTATTATTATTTTTAAATTTATATTTTTAATTATATATTTTTAAAATTATTAATTTTATTTTTCCTTTTGCATGAACATAATAGACATATCAAGGCATAAAGAATTGGAGTTAGAACTGAAGAAATGATATTGAAAAAAATTAGAAACGTGTCACTAAATTCTAAATTATTTCAATATATATATATATATATATAATTATAATTATAATTATAATTATAATGTTTTGATGTACTTTTATATTTAATAATTTAATATTTTTAAAGAGGATAAAAAACCCTCTAAAACTCTAAAGAATGACCATGGAAATTATTGAGGGTGTGTTTTCAAAATTTATTATAATTTTTTTATATTGTGATCCCCTCTAAAACCCTAAAGGATGACTATAGACATTCTTGAGGGGGTGTGATTTCAAAGTTTATTATAATTTTTTATATTGTGATTATATATTTTTTAAATAGTATTTTTAAATATAACAATGATCAAACTTGTAATATGTAATTGTATATATTTGATTAAATGAAAATATATTTTATTTTATTTTATTCAAATAAGTTTTAATTTCTATGATGTTATATGTTATGTATATCATAAAATATATGCATAATATTTGATTAATATTGTAAATAAAAATTGATAAACCTAAAGAATAAAAAGATATTTTCTTGTAGATTATATATTTCAATAGCTAATATAATTACTAATTTTTTATTTTTTAATATTTTTTTAAATGTTTGATATTTAATTTTAAAATAAATATTAATAAGCAACTTTGTATTTCTATTTATTACTTTTATTTATTACTTTTTTTTGAGTGAAAACCAAAATACTTTTGCATATATGTGTTTGATTATTTTTTAAAATTGTTTCAAATGATAATAAAATCTAAATATTTACATTTATTATTTTGCTTTTTATGATAACAAATGATAATAATTGATTTTTTATTTTTGACCTGAAAGAATTCTAGTGAGCATTTTGTAATTTTAAAACTTTACTAATTATTTTAATTGAAATTATGTTTTTCAAAAATGAATTTATAAAAAAAAATAGATTGAATGTATGTTGTTTAAAAGTAAATTTGTTTTTATCTGTGCATTATTTATACTTTTCAAATCCAAATATTTATATAGTTTAATTTTATTTTCATTTGTATAAATTTAATCATCATAATTTATGCTTGTGTTTATAGTATTATGTGTTAGTAAATTGCTTGTATATTTGTTTTACTTGTATATTTAATACAAAATTATTGGAAAATTTTATTACATATATTATAAAATTATTTACGTGTTCTATTCTTGATTTGGATTTTAATATTTGATTATGTTTCGAGAGTATACCACAACCTAAAACATCAAAATCTAAATATATACTTACATCCAACAATTCCAAAAGAGATTACCCAACCACTAAAGAACATGACAGGAAAAAGAACATCTAGTCACCCTACCAATCTACCAATAGTACAATAACATATGTAAAAAATGCTACCAACGGATAAACCAAAAGGGAGGACAACCAAACCATAACAGACAGGCATCCTACCAACTAGGACTTAGGGTATCAATGAAGAATCAATGAGATATAACCATAATCAAATAAACTAGAGGCAAATATCTCCAACAATAAAACAATTATACTCATAGGTAGCATGAAAACCATTTAAAAATCCCACCTAGAAAAAGAGATTCAAATATAAAAACAACTTTAGGATACCCGCTCATGTAGAGGATTTGGAGAGCAAGTGGGTAGTTAAAACTCTCTAGTTATCGAGAGTCCCAGGTTCAAATATCTCCCCTCACATGTTGCGGATATGTTGTATATAAAAGGTTCCTCATCAAAAAAAAAAAAAAAAAACTTTAGGATCCAAATACCTCTGATCGATACTAAAAACCAAGAAAATACTAGATCTAAAGGGGGTCAATCAACTATGCAAAAAAAAATATTAGATAAAAGATAATGGAGATCCTATTGTTACTACAATATAAATTTCATTCAAATATGCAATTTCATTCTCTTTTATTTCTCCATGCAAAAACATAACAATGTTACCTCCTTTTATACAAAACAATATATTTTGGACATCTTAGCAATCCTACTTTCTAGAAATATTTATTTAATAACGTAAGTAGAAGGTAATGCATGCTCTCCTTGGTCTACAATTTTTTTATAACACAATGCATGCGCTCCTTGGTCTACAATTTTTCTATAATGTAATGCATGCGCTCCTTGGTCTATGGATCTTCCTGGTAGTGCAAATATTCTCCTAACACTCTTGCACATCCTGGCACTCCTACATGCACATCATGGCCATATTGAATACTATAAAAAACCCTACCACTACTACATAATCCTAGAACTATTATAATCTGGTAAGACCTACATTATTCCTACAACCTGCAATATAATTGCAATCTCGTAAAACCTGCAATATTCCTTCAATATGCACTATAGTTTACTCATATCCATTACATTGCAGACATTAAGCATAAACTCCATAATTCTCCCCTTGAATGCTTAATGCGGTGACACCTAACATGTTTCTCATCCTTATAAAATTTTCTATTGATAATGCTTTAGTGAATGCATCAACAAACTGGTTATCAATTTTGCAAAACTTCAATTCAATATGACCCTCTGCCACAAGATTTCTAATAAAGTGATACTTAATATCAATGTGCTTAGTCAGATTGTTGGATATTGGGTTTTTTGCTATAGCAATTGCAGAATTGTTATCACAATGAATGATTGTTTTCATATTTTGTGCATACCTCAAATCTACCAAAATCCTCTTCAACCATATTGCTTGACATGAAGCTAATGCTGCTGCAATATATTCTACTTTTTCTATTAATAATGCAACTATTGACCGCTTCTTTTAGGAATAAGAAATCACACTTGATTCCAAGTTGAACACATTTCTAAAAGTGCTTTTTCATTCATTAAGGAATCATGTCCAATCACTATTTGTATACCCAACCAATCCAAAATTATCAGTTGATGTGTATATATACCAAAGTTTCTTGTACCATGAATATACCTGTAGCATCCACCCTTTTACTACCATCATTATAGACTAACTTCTCTCTCACATTCAAGGATGTGTTCAATGGATTACAGTTTCTCATTCTAAACTTCGCAAGCAAATCAACAACATACTTTTATTATGAGATAAATATTCCATCATTCATTTGTATAACTTATAAGCCATGAAATTAATTCATCAACCCTAGGTCTATCATCTCAAATTCATTCTTCATGGCATTCTTAAATTCTTCAATTAACACTATGCTATTGCCAGTGTAAATCAAATCATCAACATACAAGCAAGCAATAAGTAGTTCATCCCTACCTCTACATTTGACATAGAGTGTAGGTTCATTTTCACTCTTGTTAAAGCTATTTTTCTTAAGATACCCATCTATTCTACTATACCAAGCTCTTGGTGCTTGCTTAAGCCTATAAAGAGTGATTTTCAACCTACAAACCTTATGTTCATTTCCTACAACTTCATAACTTGGTGGTTGTTCAACAAATACTACTTCATCCAACACACCATTTAAAAAGGTTGATTTAACATCAAATTGATATACTAGCCACTTAAATTGTGTTACCAATACCAAAATATTTCTAATGGTTTCTAACATTGCAACAGGAGAATAGGTCTCATTGTAATCTATACCTAGCTATTGTGGTAAACCTTTAGCTACCAATCTTGCTTTGTGTCTCTCAATGGATCCATCTACCTTATATTTTGTTTTGTAGATCCACTTTAGCCCAATCACATCCTTTTCTATTGGAGGATCTGCTAACTCCCATGTTCCATTCCTTTTTATGGCATCAATCTCCTAATACATATATTTGCACCAAAATTCATGTTTCACTGCATCTTCAAAACATCTAGGTTCTACTTGAATATGAGATAAAGCAAAATTCATAAATGGACTGCTAGTTCTTTCATAGATTTCTTCAAGAGTTTTTACCTTCCTTGGAGGAGGACTCATAATTAAAGGAGGACTAGATGATTCTATTCCCTTATCCTCTGAAATATCAATATACGTTTGAAAATATTGTTCAACAATTTTTTTAGTAGATCTATTCATCCTCTGCTCATGAGTTTGAAGAGATCCCATAAGCTCATTAACTGAAAATGTGGTTAGATCCTTTGATTCTTCAATAGCAATCACAATGGGATCAAAATGTGGAGTAAGACTTCTCAATATTTTTTCTACAATTTTTTGATTTGACAAATTCTCCCCACAAGATCTAATTTGATTCACTAATCCCATCACTCGAGTGAAAAAATATTGCATAGATTTAGAATTTTTCATAAAAATATTTTTAAAATCTCTTCTAAGTGTCTGAAGTTTGATAATTTTTACCTTCTCTCTCCCTTGATATGCATTTTGAAGTAGATCCCATGCCTCCTTTGATTTTGTTGTTGCAGCAATTCTTGGAAAAACTGACTCATGCAATGCTTGCTGAATAAAGAAAATAGATTTTGAGTTCTTTTTCCTATTCTCTTTTAATTGATCTTGTTGTGCTTGAGACCATGTAGCAAGTACTTGTGAATATGTAGGTTTTGTGTAACCTATATCAAACAAATCCTACAAATCTTGAGAAATAAAGAGTGTTTTCATCTCAATGCTCCAAAAATCATAGCTCTCCCCCTTGAACACTAGAATCTACTGAGAAATATGGTGACTACTATTGTTGTTTGTAGCCATTATTCGCTTTCCTTTGCTTTTGTTGCTTCTGCAATTGCTCTTCTTTTTACTGCACCCTTCTTCGTCTTCTTCAATCTATGTTGCAGGCTTCTCCCCCTTCTCACAAACAAACCTCACTCTGATACCAATTATTGGATCTATATGGGGTCAATCTAATAAGAAAAACAAAAAATATTAGATAAAATATAATGGATACCCTGTTGCTACTACAACAAAAAGATTATTCAAATATACAATTTCATTATCTTTTATTTCCCCATGCAAAGGCATAACAATGTTACCTCCTTTTATACAACACAATCTCTTTTTGGACATCTATAATAGAAAATAATTTCAATACAAATTAATACACTCAAACCTTTTCCCTAAACATAGTATAAGCACTAAATATTAAAATAATTGTAATGTTACTTTGCAAAAATATTTATTTAATAACATAAGTGTTGGTCAAATATTTGCCTAGTCAATAAACACTACGTTTATTCGCCCTAGATACGACCAACATTAAAAGGCCAGAGGAAAGAGATGTCCTCCGTGCCAATCTACAAAGAGGGTTGGTTCTTGAAATAATTTTAAAACTAGTTGAATACTAGGGATACATGAAATAAATTGGAAATAACAAAAAGAAATGGGAAATATGGCCACAGGACGATGTGCAGGATTGGTGTTAGACTAACTAGCAGGAAAAAACCCAAGCACAAATTAGCATTTCTGAAAGAAAAAAAAATAGAACAAGATCATGATCTTGCCATAATAACTATCAAAAAATGATACTCCAACATTTGCTTTCTCCTTACCAACTTTAAATCCAATAACAAAATTTAAATACAACAACAAACTAGATGGGCAAATGGAAATAGAAGCACACTATGCAGAAAATAATTATGCACAAAACTGCTCACAAATTAAGAAATCTAATGCCTTATATTAATGCAGAGAGCTTGAAGAAATCTCTCACAAAAAATGTCTAACCCCTCCTTTACAATGAAATTTGCCTAGTATTTATAGATGTTTTCGCCTCTTTCATTTAATATATATGGGGGGAAAATGTCTAGGAATCAAAGATAAAATTAGCAAAATCCTCCTTGAATTCTTTGAAAATCCATTCTCTAGGGGAATAAATTCTTGAAAATCCAAACTTCGGAGGAAGGTGCACCTGTTAGGAGAAAATATTAAATTATTTAGATCACCTCTGATACATTGGAAATCATGAAGGCTCATTTTCCTTCACCTTCCTCTTTGTGATCCACAAAATGGAGTAACTGACAGTTCCCTTCATTTAATGTCAAATTTAACATCTTGACCAAAGTCCCATTCATTAGATTTATCTTCACACAACATTAGTTTCACCCCTTTAGACACACATGATCTTATTGCAAATAGGTTCACCCAATTCAAGGGTGAATGGCATGTTTGCTCCTAAGGGAAGGCGAACATGATTTTTCATCGTCGCTAGGTGGTTCACCCATAGGTGAGGTGAACGATGTGTTCACCCCGTGACTAGGGCAAACGTAATTTCATTCGGATGCATGACTACTCAAGGCGATGCCAAGGCACGTTCACCCCTAGAAAGGGCGAACACAATTTATCACTTTTAATATTTTAGCCATCCTGCTTTCAAAAATCATTCACCCTTAGAAAGGGTGAAAGGGACGTTCAGCCCTAAGATTGTTTTTGGCGATTTCGTTCAAGATTTTTATGAAACTCATTCTCTTCATTTCTTTTGGACCTTGAAGGACATATCTCCATTAATACATTCAAATGCATTGGATTTCTAAAAATTATTACAACTATCGAAATTAATTGCATATAAAATAAAGGAGGCTAATATATTATTGCTTTAGACAAAATTCCCAATGAATACAAAATGGCCAAAATTTCTTGGCAACTCATAGGGTATCCAAATCACATGGATGCAAGTGATCCCAAGCCTTTATCCATTGGGTGTAGAGTTATTTTTTCCAACTACTGCCTTCTTAACTATGGAATCGTTATTTTTGGATTCCTGTTGTGCACGTTCTGCTTCTTCCTGTTCTACCACGACTGCAATGTGAAGTGCCTCCACACATTTAGCCTCCTCTGCCATCTTCACCATTGCTTCTCGATCCACCACTACTTTCTCTTATTGCTCTATGATAACCTTTGAAAGGGCATCGTAGGTGCGAACAACCTCATGCCAAGATTTAGTAGTAAATAGGTAGGGAGCGTTGAGAGATTCATAAATGAAGCAAATATTTTGCACATCCATCAAGTTGAGGTGCTTCGAATGCTGACCTAATTCATCAAGAGACAACTCCAAAAATGTATACTTTTTAATCTGAGGTAATATTTGTGCTTCAATAAGGAGGTCAGTTAGGGTATTAATATTCGTAGTATCTTCAATGAGTGCACTCTAGAGCTCTTGCAATTGCTCCATCAGAAGAGGTTCATCCCATTCATCCAGGAAGATAGTGAAACCCAGTCGGTTGATAGTCTCAAAATGAGACATCAAAATAGTATGCTCTCGCTCAATAGTATTGAGGACAACCCACCCTTCATTTACAAGGTCCATACACTAAAAAAATCTTCACAGGGTTACACGTGTTCGGGACCAGGCATAATCCATATCACTAAGAGGACGAATATTCAGAGATATATTCAACAATACTTGTCTCTTTACAGCTATATCCATATAGGATGAAAGCAACTCTTCCACTGAGTCAATCATTTGTTTCCCAAGCTGGATTTGTATCCTTCCTTCCCATAAGT
This sequence comes from Wollemia nobilis, assembly GCA_028583015.1. NCBI lineage: Eukaryota > Viridiplantae > Streptophyta > Pinopsida > Araucariales > Araucariaceae > Wollemia > Wollemia nobilis. The sequence continues at coordinate 3,256,947 of JAQPPZ010003510.1, forward strand.
ACTACAACACGTTGACGGCTTGTACGACCAAATTGGTAGAATTTTGGATGGAGTGAAGGTGAATGTTTCTTACACTATCATGGAAAAATCCTGCAATAGGTACGGTCTTGTCTTCCAGTTGCTTCTTGAGTTATTCGAACTGCTACTAAATATTATGCATTTCAATTCTAGTAGCATCACGCTCCTTCAAGTGCACCTAGAATTGATTATGCAAATATTCATTTTCGATGGCTATCTTTTCTTCTGTTGCCCTTCTCTTGGCAAAGGTGCTTTCAAACTCCAACACCTTATTTTGCACTTCTAAATATTTCTCTTTATAATGTTCCTCGTGCAAATACAATGAACTCATATCTACTTGCATATTATCCATTTTTTCAATGGGATCAATCCATGTCAGATATTCAGTGATAGTATCAAAAACATAAACTTTAGGCTGCAACTTGCCTTGAGGTTTCTAGACCAGTGGAGTGAATGTTGTCATATGAGCCTCCTTGGGAATTGGATCAAAATCCACCTTCTTGATCGGATGTGCTAGCACCAAATATTCATTTTGCTGCATACTCTTCAACCATTGGGAAGAGCTCAAATGCGCGCGATTTAATTTTTCAACATCTGGTTGCTTGCGGGTTACCTGCACATCTAGAAAAGTCTATAGCTCCAAAAATGGTGTAAATGGAATGAACAATTCTGGGCGATGAGGCCTAGCAGACACAAATGACATAGATTGCAGTGAAGAAATGGACATGGGAAGGGTGGAAGGGTGAGAAATGGTGGAGGGAGTAGAAGACACGGGTACAAATATAGTTATACTAATTTTATATGGAACTTGGGTACTAAAAACCATAATAGTGGAGGAAGTGATGACCGAGGGAAGGGGACGGAAAAAAGGATTCACACCTAATGCATACGAACTAAAATAAATGAAAGACGAAGGAGCAAAAATGAAATAAGGAGCAATAACAATTTTAGAAATGGAAGAAGTCGAAGTAGAAGAGGAAATCATAGAAAATGAAATGGAAGGACTACCAAAAGGTGGAGAGATAGAAAGTGAAGGAGACAAAAATGTAACAGATGGGACTGAAAAAGAAATCGATGTGTGCTCGATGTGAGAGAGAGAAGAAGAGGGAAAATATGACATACCTTGGGGTGTGGGCACCACTTGTTCTATATATGGGGGAGGTTTGGCAACTACCTCCTCTTCTTGATTTACCTTTGGTTTGCCAACATTGAGGGTTGTCCCCTCATTCAGAATATCAACATGAGAATCTTCAAAAAGATGCTCTTCCTCTTCTTGTTGCGCCATTGGAAATATTTGTGCTACAAAAGTAGGAAGTTCAACATTGGGTGAAGGCTTTACTACCAAAACAGAGGTGACTATATAACTTGGCACAAAATAAATCATAGTACCTAAAGACGTAGGTGTTGTAATAGTGAAAGAAGTAGATGCACCAGTGCGAGGCATTTTAGCTACTTTAGGAAATGGAGGTAACATCGATTGTTTCTACTCTTTAGGCACGAGAACCTCCTCCTGATGGTGATTCATTCTCTGTGATCAAATTTGGAAAACATATTGTTCTTCTTCTTCTTCTTCTTCGTCCTCGACGTCATCCTCAACTATTGGATTTTCCTCCTCAGGTTCACTTTCACCACTCTCAAACTGCTGAAAACTTTATGGTAAAACAGTGGCAAAAGCAACAGGCTGATAATATTTCATGAAATTATCATAAAATCCATAAAATTGGGTATCAATATTCATCCCATAAGCATTATACAACTTCCTCCTATGAACACGCATCACCCACCAATTCATAATTTTCTCCTCCGTCTATTCAAGATTCGCTTCTTAGACAGTTGTAAACAAATATGAAGGAAGAATATGTGTTGCATTATTTTTTGGATTATACTCCTCTTCCTACTCATAGTAATCATGCCATGGAGGAAGGGAGGGCATTTTTTCTATATGTCAGTTCATGTCTGGTTCATCAAAATTATTTTTCCACCTCTGAATATCCGAATGCGGGAAACAATGAAAGGACTTCACCTTAATAAATTCCAAAAAATTTCTGAGTGGTTCATAGCGCCAACGCTATGGTAACTCAATTAATCCTAGGTCTTGAAGTGCCACCATCAGAAGGTGATTTTTCCCAACCTGATTCACTTCTATGCTTTCGAACTTGAAAGGTATAGTACAAGTTGTCTTTTTTTCACAGCCAGAGCCGTATATATCATTGATATAATCCATATGGCACACAAATTCCATTGCAAAAACATGCACAATAGTAAAATAAGGCAACAAAAATGGTTTACTTGTATATCCAATCATTTGAACTACCATGCCTTGAGTGAGAAAAAATATGTCACCCTCCTACTTCGAAACAACTGCATCTCTCAAGTCGCGAGGCACTTAGTCACAACTGCCACAAAGTAATTTAATGGTGAGGCCCAAAAACCAGCTATTAAAGCTGTAGATAGACTCTTTCTTTGATAACGCCTGAGTCCACTTATAAACCAGCATGGGATTATTCTTTTCACCCGTCTATGTAACAGCGATAAAAGAAAAATGATGTTGCATTTGAAAAAATAAGAACCATACTAGCAGCAAAGTATACCAAAATGATCTAGATTTTCCTTCCTACAATATTCATAACTGCAAATTGAATCTTCATGAAATAAATTTAGCCCAATCAAAATAAATTAGATTTCCACCCTGCCTCATAGCTGCGGGCGAATAAAACTCCACCTTGCAAATACATTGAGCCATAGCTGCATGCCATTTATGCACCATTTCATCTGAGGGTAACCCAAAAATCTAGGCAAGCATGGAATAGATGTCTTGGCACTTGAATTCTAAAATAATTTTAGGCAAACTCAGCAGCTACCCCATCTATGGATCTTTGACAAGCTGAGTTTCCATGAAATATCTCATTGTAACTGTGGAGACATATTTATCCTCTTGTTCATCTGTATGGATTTTTTTTTTACTGCATAATTCAGCGCGCTTACTCCACAGAAGAAAGCCTCTCAGATCTCATCCAGTGTAATCATGAATAAAATATCTTGTCTAGCATTTTAGACGACCTTAGTAGAGGAGTCATAAAATTGTGCAACTAACTAAATAAGCTCAGGACATCAATGCAAAGGTGAACAAAGATACCATGAAAGCTATGAATTGTGAGGCACTGTGAGCAAACTATTGTAGGAAAATCCCTGACTCACTACAAATTCAACCTTTTCCCTTAACTGGTCAACTCCTTTATGCATGATCAAACAATAACTAATTTCAGCTATATTATCTTCATAAGGATCCAGGCCAACAAAATTATTTTTTCAGGCTTTCTTGGCCCTTGAACTTCTTTCTATTTTCTTAGTGGGCTTTGCTTCTATGACCTCCTTGGCCTCTTCTAATTATTTATTGCATCTGCCCATTTTGCTAAACAAAAAGCAATGACTCTTCTGCAATTTCCAACTTCGAGACTTTTGAAAAATCCTCTGCAACTTGAGACACAGGATTAAAAATAAAAATTTAAAATGCAACAAAACTTGCCTTTAACCTCTTGAAATTTATAGAGGCACTACCAACTACTACAATAATTACATAAATTAAATGTAGGTGCATCTCCGGTGAAAAACATTCTTTGAAAACTACCCAAATATCCTTTCCAAGGTGTAAAAATCCTCTTCTCTGATTCGCCATTGGATCCTCCTAAAAAAACATGCCCTTTGCGCTGCATAATTTTATAGAAAAATGTGCCCTAGCACTGGAAGCTTGTTATGGAAACCAACCCAATTGTTACTCATTCAATCATTAATTTTGATTGCTACCTTGAAAAATTCAATTCGAATGCTTCCCATGTTCGGAAATCATTACTCGAATTTATCGCCCACTACTTTTGATTATCGCCATGTAATCCTTGGGAATATCTTCTTCAGCAAAAACCCTCTCACGCGCTTATGAATTCATGGGCACATGTTTTTTAAAATCTCATAGCGTGCCTCCTGAAAAAAAATGATATTTTTCTTTTTTCTCTTAAAAAAGAAAAGCAAGCTTTCTCATGCTTTTTCCTTTCTTATATATATTTTTTCTCTTGATGTCACCCTAAAGATAGGTAAACATGACGTTCACCTCTTTCAATAGGTGAATGTGAAGCTATATCACTTCTTTGCCAATATTTGAGTTCTCTTTTTTTTTTTTTTTTCTGTTGAATGACATTTTAACCATCATTTTTTTTTTAGAACATATTTATACCTATGCAAAATTGTTTAAAATACATGAAAATATTTACATATATATAGGATGTTACCTTTGATTTGAAACCTTATGAAATATAAGCCTTCATATGAAGGCCATTCACTGGGATAGGGAGCTCATACCCTTCCATGTCACAAAGTCGAAATGCATTAGAAGAAGTGACAACATAAATTCAAAAATGTCCTTCCCATATTGCATTAAATTTCTGATGTTTTCCTAGCTTTTATTTATTTTCGTTCCATTTCAATACCAAATCACCCACTTGGAAGCTTCAATCAGTTGATATTTTCTTGAACCACTTCTTCATATCAGTAGCATGTTCTACAAAATTATGGTAAGCATGCTCTCTTTATTCTTCTAATTGCAATGATTGCACCAATCTAGCCTCCATTGGATCATTTTCTTCATTATCATCGTGAAAAATCTGCAATGCTTGGAGCACAGGGAGCTCGATATGCGTAGGAAGGATATATTATTTCCTATACACCAAAGTGTACAAGGAGGTTTTTATTGACTTTTTCACTGAAATGCAGTCATCCCAAAGCACCTGATTTAATAACAAATGCCAACTCTTCTTATTGTTGCCCATTATTCTTTTCAAAATATGGAGCAAATTCTTGTTAGTTGACTCAGCTAGTCCATTCCCTTGTGGGTAATAATTGGAAGAGGTTTTTAGGTAAATTCTGTATCTATTGGCGAATTCTATAATTTTTACTCCAATGAAGGGAGTGCCATTGTCGATGACTAAATAATCTGGTATGCCAAAACGGGTGATAAGGTTTTCTAAAAAAGAAATAATAGTCACTTGATCTACTTTTTTGGTGGGTATAGATTCTACCCATCTGGTAAAGTAGTCCATTGCAATCAAAATATATTTATGTTATGGAGAGGAATGTGGATCAATAACTCCTATAAAATTGATACCCCACTGTTGAAAGGGCGCTTCCACCTGGATCGGATGTAGCGGGGATGCACCTTTCCTAACTCGACCCACATATCTTTGAAAACTGTCACACCGTTGACTTATATTATGTGAATCAACGAACAAAGTGGGCCAATAATACCCCGTTCGAATAATTTTTAGAGCCATAGGCCTGCTTGCATAATGCCATCCTAATAGCCCAAAATGGAATTCTTCCAAAATATTTTCTTTCTCAAAATATTTTACACATCTAAGAAGTATACCATCAATATTCTTATAATATAATCCATTGGGCAACAATACATACCTGAGCGCTTGTAATCTAAACCTTTCGCACTGTGAAGGGTTAAGGTGGGTAGGACACCTTCTAGAAACAAAATACTCAAAGAGTTCCTCGGTCCATTCTTTGCTGACTGTTGCACTATTTGCACAAATTACATCTTCGTGACTTTTCTCAACAACAACGCTTTTGGCAAACTCTTGGAACAGAGTGCGTCCACAAACCAATTTCATCGGTTCAATTTCTACATCATACTCCTAGATTTTTGAGACCCATCTGACCCTTTTACCACCCAGCTCTCCTTGAATGATGAAATTTTGAACGTCAAGATGAATGACATAAACCACAGTTTTACTCTAAGAAACAAAATGGCGAGGCTTCTTCAAGGCTTTCATCATTGCATGAACTTATTTGTCTATAAAGTTATACTTTTCTTGATATGGTGCTATAATCTAGCTTAGAAAAGCGATAGGCTTTTATTCGCCACCATGTTGCTTTTGCGTTAGCACTACAACATAGCTCTCACGCTCACCCACTACATAAAGTATAAAGTATTTGGAGTAATCGGGGTTGATCAATACTAGCACTTGAGTAATTCTCTCTTTGATTTCATGAAAAGCTCACTTCCTAGATTCTTTCCACTTAAATTCTATATTTTTATTCAAGTGCTCGGTCATGGGTTTGATGACTTGGGAAAAATCAGCAATAAAATTACACACGAAGTTTATCTGTCCAAATAAGGATTGCAAGTATTTCTTATTAGCTGGTAATGACAATCTCATGAGCGCTTCAGCTCGTGCAGGTTCTTGGCCAATCCTTACTATGAAATCACATGGACCAACAATTTCGCTTCCTTAACCACAAAAATTGATTCCTTCATATTTATAGAAATCCCAAATTCTCAATATTTCTTGAATATTTACCTTATATGGAAAACATGATCCGTTCTACGATGTGAAAACACCGTCATATCATCAAGATAAATTACAATGATTTTATTTAGCAACTCACCAAAGGCGATGCCCATGGCCCTCTGAAAAGTAGCACCGACGTTTGAAAGTCCAATGGGAATTTTTTGGTAAGCAAATGTACCCCACTTAGTTGTAAACGCCGTCTTGTATTGATCTTCATCTTTAACCCAAATTTTATTGTACCTAGAAAATCCATTCAGCAAGGAAAATCTCTCAGCACTAGCCATGAGATGAATAATCTAGTCTATCTAAGGTAGAGGATAGTGGTATTTGAGTGATGCCTAATTTAAATTTTAAAAATCAACACATAGACATATGTTCCCATTCTTCTTCCTTACAGGAACTAAGTTTGCCACCCAGGTGGAATGCTTAATAGGGTATATGATCTTTGTCTCAAGCATATTTTGCAACTCTACTTTCATGAGAACCTTGATCTTGGGATTAACAGGATGCTACTTTTTCAGAAAAGGTCCCTCTTGTAGCTTGATAGTATGCTAAATCATGCTCTTGTTGTATCCTTTCAAGTCTTGATAACTCCATGCTACTATGTCTGGATATTTGGAGCACAAATTTCTAATGCCTTCAATCTCATATGATTCGTAATCAGTACCAATCTTGATGACTTTTCCTGGCTCCAACTGTAATTCTTTTAATTCTTTAGCATCCACCTTAATCCTATGTTTATCATCCCTATAACTTTGATCAAATAAAATCTCTAGTGAAATCAAACCTCTAGGAATGTGATTATTCTTTAACTGAATCATTCCTTCATTTTCTTCTTCCACAAGAACTCTATATTCTACGCTAGCAGCTTCTTTTAGGAAAAAATTCACTATTTTCTCATCATTATCAAACACTTGCCAATAGAGGCTCTTATCTAGAATGGAAGGTATGTAAATAAATCTTACTATATTGGGCTTGTGAACCACTTGCTCAATAGGAGAATAATTAGTGCCCAAGGAAGCTAAAATGTTAGCATGTCTATTTTGTTCCTGAGGAATTTATTGGATATTCAAAGCTTTAAATGCTTCCAAAATATCCCATACTCTGTTGCGATAAGCATTCAAGTAATGTTTCTTTGATACACATCTATTTGTAACTTGATTAATAATAAGCTTAGAATCGCCAAAAATTAACAGCTGTTCAAAATATTCTCTTAACACTTATTCACATCCTGGCACTCTTGCACGCATATCCTGACCCTATTGGATACTATAAGAAACTCCTACCACTATTACATACTATTGGTATTACTACAATATGGTAATACATGCATTATTTCTACAACTTGCAACATAACCACAATTTGGTAAAACCTACAATGTTCCTGCAATAGGCACTGTAGTTTATCCATATTATTATTTTTTATTTGTGGAAAACATCCCAAAAGGGATGCCACTTTCGGGTAAGACCCAAGGAGGCAGGGGTATCCATTCCACCAAAAATGCCCAGGACTCGGACCTGGCCTACCACCTTTGACATACTCAAGGAGCAAACAAACACACAAAACCAATTTAAAAATAAGTAAATAACAACAAAAATAATAAAATAAAATAAAAAACATGCTCCTTGAGTGTGTCAAAAACAAAAGCACAACCAAACACGCACAATAAGATAAAAGAAACCACAACACAAACCACATAGAAAAACACAAGAACCACATAACAAAACACAAACAAGACAAAAACAAAAGAACACTACAAAGACATAACCCAAAAAAAAACATGAAAAATAAACACAACCAAAACCTAAAAAATTAAAATAAAATAAAATAAAAATAAAAATAAAAAACAACCAACAATAGACAATAAACAAAAACAAAAAACATAGAAAACACTCACACATAAAAACATGAATTAACACAAACAAAGAGAAACCCAAGAACAAGAACGAAAAAAACACAAGAACAATAACAAAAAACATTAAAAAAAAAACACAAAACAACAAAAACACATGAACAACAAAAAACAACACAAAGAACACAAAAACAAAACAAAACAAAAGAACCCACCCACCTTAAAAAACTAAACAAAAAAGAAAAAAAGAAAAAAAATTGAACATAACAATGACCTATCTAGACCAGAAGACTAATAAGGCAAGAATCAATAGAGGAAACAAAATAAAGAATAGAATGAGCTAGGGAACTAAAAAAAACTGAATGAACCAAAGAGAAGCAAAAAAAAAAACAAGAAGAAACTAGGTACCTTCAGAACTGGAGCCATCCAAAGAAATGATAGAAAGAAGAGCTTCCCTAATTTGAGAAGCCCACCATATAGGAGGGTGGCCATAACAAGTAAGATCACCTTTATCCAAAGCCCAATTAGCTAAAGCATCAACACTCTTGTTTTGATCTCTGACCACATGATTGTAATCAACTTTCAAAAATCCCATCTGGATTAATTGAATCTTCTCAATAATTCTTTTTATTCTCCAATCCACCTTATGATTCTTAGAAGGAGTCTTCAAGAGATTAATCATAAGTTGAGAGTCAGACTCAACTAACACCTTTTCCCATCCAACCTTAGTAGCCTCCTGAAGGCCTCCGAGGATACCATACCCCTCAACAAGGTTATTGGAAAGAATACCCAAATTCTCAGCAAAAGTAAAAACCAAGGAGCCATCTGAAAGTCTACCAATTCCTCCCACATTGGATTTTCCAGGGTTCCCTCTAGAGGCTCCATCAGTATTGAATTTTCCAAAATCCTTAGGAGGAGGTTGCCAATTTCTAGTCCTATCCATCTTACTAATACTCACATTCCCTTTAAGTTGGTTGCCCTTAGAAGATTTAATCTTCAATATTTGCATCACTTGATCCCATATTTGGTGGGAGTTTTGGGGGTGATTAAGGAGTTGATGGACTGATTCAACTAAGTTGGCTATGGTATTTTGCCAAATATAGTGAATATCCTTCCTATCTTGATTAAAAATTTGATTGTTCCTTTCATTCCAAATATTCCAAAGAAGAATGGTAGAACCCATCCAAACTAACTGCCTAATAAAATGATCAACACCCTCTTGATTAGGCCAATCCCTCCAAATCTGTTCAAAAGTAAAAAAATTGGACCACTGTAAGCCAAGTAAAGTGGCCATTCTCCTCCATAGCTCAGAGGCTAAAGTACACTCAATAAAAATATGGTTGAGAGTTTCTACATTCTCTTCACACATTTCACATCTAAAAGGGCCATGAAAACCATGCTTCATAAGTTGCTCACCAGTAAGCACCCTACGATGCAATAAAAGCCAATTAAAGAACCTCACCTTAGGCCAGAGCTTTTGAGCCCACAATCGAGAAAATATGTCAGAAGAATGGTTGGGATTATTATGGCATAAGGTCAAATAACCTTGAGCAACTGAATACTCACCCTTAGTAGTGTTGTTCCATCCAAAACAATATTTTTCATGGGACCAAGAGAGGGATCTCATATGAAGGATGCCTTGGATATCTTGTCTTTGCCTTTCTAGGATTTGAATAGGCCAGTCCTCAATAGGGATCCAATATCTACCAACCTTTGAATTACCAGTATGGTACCGACAAGTTATTAGCCACCTTTATCCAATTAGCTCGGTGAAGCTCCTCCATCCAAGGCCTCCAATCGAGAAACCGAGTTATCAAAGGCTTGTGACCATCCCAAGAATCTATCCAAAAATTTGCCTGTTGACCATTATGAATGATCCAAAATAATTTTTTCTTTATCAAATCCTCACCAGTCTTAAGAACTGCTAAAATGGGAGAACCTTTGGTAGGAAGTTGATAGCGAACAAGGTCTTCAGGACTTTTGTTTTCAACATATTTAGCATGGAGATTATTGGCCCAAAGAGCATTGGGGTTATGCAACATCCTCCAATATAATTTAGCAGCTAAAGCTTTGTTGTTATTAATAGAAGACCAGAATCCTAACCCCCCTTCACTCTTAGGAAGACATAAAGTATCCCATTTCACCAAGGCCCATTTTCTTTTCTCCTTAGTACCACTCCAAAGGAAACGATGACTGATTTGATCCAATTCTCGAAGAACAACCTTTGGGATATTCAAAATGGAAGAAACATAAATAGGAATAGCTTGAAGGACTGATTTTACCAAGGTGATTCTACCCCCGAAGAAAGCCACTTGTTGGTCCACTTTCCAATTTTCTTCTTGACTTTGTCCAACAACCAATTCCAATATTTATTTTTTTGCCTTTGAATATTTATGGGAATACCTAAATAAGTGATTGGAAGGGAGGTCTTCTTATATCTTAATTTATCCAAGACCATGGATTCCTGTCTAGCAGAGCGAGTGAAAGAAAATAACTTTAGATTTGTCTTCATTGATCAACTCGCCTAGTAGCCTTAGAAAAATAGCTAATGATTTGCTTAATATTAGAAGCTTCCTTAACTGTAGCTTTACCTAAAAGAGTAGAGTCATCCACAAATTGAAGATGAGAGATAGGTCTAGCTCCATGAGCAATGTTAACTCCCTCAAGGGTTTTGTTTTCCCTCTTTTTGGTTATAGTCCTACCCAAGCATTCAACAAGAATGATGAATAAATAAGGGGATAGCGGGTCACCTTGCCTAATACCTCTGGAAGCTGGGAATGACTGAGAAGGCCTACCATTGATAAGAACTAAGTAGGAAACTGAAGAGATACATCCCATAATCCAATCCATCCAATCCTTAGAGAAACCAAATTGCCTCAAAACTTTGATAAGGAAGTGCCAATCCACTCTGTCATAAGCTTTGGATAAGTCTAACCGAATGAACATGGAAGGAGATTTTTGCATATCCATGGAATGGATGGCTTCCTGAGCAAGAACTATCTCATCTACTATTTGACGTCCTTCCACATAACCCCCTTGCTCTGGGGAAATAATCTTATGCAAAAGAGGCTTCAACCTTTCTCGCCATTATTTTAGTAATGATTTTGAGAAGAACATTACATAAAGCAATAGGTCTAAAAGTTGAGATATGATCAACCTCTTGAGCTTTTGGAACAAGAGTAATATAAGTTTTATTGATAACCTTCAAAATTTCTTTGGCTTTCCTGGCTTCTTCCACCACCTCTAATAAATCAACATGAAGGATATCCCAGAACTCTTGGTAGAACTCAATGGGAAAACCATCAGGACCTAGGGTTTTCCCTTTTTGCATTTTAAAAACTACTTGTTGAAGCTCATTGATAGTAACAGGAGCAGTCAAAATAGAGTTCTCCTTAGAAGTGATAAGAGAAGGGATTGCTTGAAGAACATTTTGTTGTGAAGTTGAGTCAAGAGGAGTAGCAAAAATATTGGAAAAGTAATCAACAACAATAGAGTTCATGCCATCCCAAGTATAAACAACATCTCCAGAATCTGATTTTAAGGAAGAAATAAAGTTGTGAGATCTTCGAGCTAGAAGAGATTTGTGGAAGAAATTTGTGTTTCGATCTCCTTCTTTGAGCCATTGAATTCTAGATTTTTGCTTCCATAAGATTTCTTCTCTTTTTTCCCATTCCTCTAACTGAGTTGTGAGTTTAATTTCATCTGCACTTCTCTTCTCTATGAGGCCATCTAAATGGATTTTCTTATTCAAATTTTCAAGATGAGCAATAACTTCATATTTTTTTTATGAACATCCCCAAACTCTTTCTAGTTCCAAGTCTTGATTTTGGATTTAATGTATTGCAGTATTTTGGCAAAATAGAACATCTTAGTCCCATGCCTAGGTTTACCTTCCTTCCACCATTGTTGCACATGAGGTCTGAAGGAAATGTCTCTAAGCCACATTAATTGAAAACGAAAAGGAGAGAAACTCACATTGGTTTTCCACATTTCCACCATGACTGGCCAATGATCCGAACCAACATTATTAAGAGTCTTCACTTTAGGAATGTGACCATGGATTAAGAAATTTTCAGAGAGCAAAAACCTATCCAATCTCTCCATTATACAAGCTAAGCCTTGCCTTCTGTTAGACCAAGTCATAAGGCCATTATCTGGTTGGATATCCACAAGATGGAGGTTTGCAATATATTCGCTCATGAGGTCAGTGCTTTTGTCCAAATTTCTATTTCCCCCATTTTCTCATCCAGAGAGAGGATGGTATTGAAATCTCCTCCGATCAAGATCCAAGATTCAGGAAAATGAGAGATAATATGAGTAATATCCTTCCACTGTCTTCTTTTTTCCTCCAAAGAAGTCGGAGCATAAACAGTAATGCAGAGCATAATCTGGTTGGAATGTCTACTTTGAATAGCTATAGCCAACAAACCCCAACTGCCAACCATATGGTGAATAACTACCTCTTTTGGGTCCCAAAGACAAGCAATGCCACCAGAAGTCCCTTGGGAACTGAGGGAAACCACTTTTCCAGCTGGCCAAATTTTATCGGCAATTGAGTCCATATCCTCCATTGACATCTTTGTTTCTTGAAGGAAAACAAGATGTGGATGATTTATCTGAATCATTCTTCTAATTTCATTTTGTTTTGAAAGACTCCCTTTGAGTCCTCTAATATTCCAAGTGATGATCTTCATTAATACCAGGGCTAAAAAAGTTGGGAAGGGCATTAATATTACCTTCCTCTACAAGCTTTTCACCTTCTTTTACCATATGATATTGATTGGTCTTGCGACCTACTTTTTGATTAGAATCCATCTTCAATTTTTTTCCCCTGTTTCTTGACTTATTCCAATTGAATCTGAGATGGCTTCTAACCTTGAAGAATGCTCGTACATAGCCAAAATTTTACTAGATGGTTCAACGGAGTCTATATTGGGACCTGCATTATTTGAAGTTTTGACATTTGAAAGATTGTTTTTCTTGTGTAAATTTTCTCCCTTTTTTTTTGTTGAAAACCTTTGATTTGTTGGTTTGTCTCTCGAGTTCTTCCCTTCATATTTAAATTGTGTTTCTAAGATTTTAGTTTCCATTATTTCCTCTTCCTCACTTGGGACATCATTTGTGGAAAGGATTTCAAACATATTAGCAGATGACTTTGATTGATCCTTCATAACTGGTTTTTTCTGAGTGTTCTTCTTCTTAGGTATTTGGAAACCTACTGAGTTTATATCTTCTTTCTTTTGATCAAGAATTTTATTTGGGCAAGCACTAGCCAAATGACCATATTCATGGCAAATTCTACAATGAAAAGGAATGTTCTCATAGTCCACTACTTGCTCCCAAGTGTCTTCCCCAAATTGTAATGTGATATTTTTAGGTAGGGGTTTGTCAAAATCCATTAAAACACAAATCCGAGCATAAATAATATGTTCAAAATTTTGAGTACAATCAGCAGTCATCATAAAAGTTCCTAAAGAGTTTCCAATTGAAGAAAAAATAGTAGGATTCCAAAATTCAATAGGGAGGCCAAAGAGTCTAACCCACACGGGAGCTATAGAAGGCATCTCTTCTTCGACTTTAAATTTAGTATGCCAGGGCTTCATGAAAAGCCCTGCCCTTCCAAAAAACCAAGGACCCCCTTGAAAAGTTTTCTCTCTATCTTCATTATTAGCAAATAAAACAAGAAAATAACCATTTGGATAAATAGAGATTTGTAACTCACCTTTAGTTTTCCAAATTTTTGCAGCCCAGACTTTGAAAGCAGATAGACTCGGACGAAAACCCACGAACCGACAAATTAGTCCTCTTTTTTCCAAATCTTCAATGCCAGTCTGAATGTTACCCATATCAAGCTTAACAATAGGAGTTCCATCAACTGCTTTAAGACATCCTGACTTCATTTTCCTGGGATCAATCTTAGGCATTCTTAGAGGTTTATGGGAAGCCCTAAGATTGATATTAGCATTGGGCTGAGGTTGTCCACCATGAAGGGCATCCCTAAAATTCATTTTTGGGACTGAGTCTTCAAAATTCTTACCCTTGATAGGGGTTTTCATAGTAGAATTATTTTGTGGGTGCACCTTAGCACCAGATTCACTTGAGATATGAGCCATTTTTTGATCAACTACTTGAAACTTGTTTCGTGATCTCTTTAATCCTTGCCCTAGACGCCGTGGAAAGGTATGGTTTTCACTTTTCTTTTGTGCAGCAAATTGGAAGCCGTTGTCACTCAAGTTCACAGTATGATCTATTGAAAGATAAATTTCTAACCCATATTGGATCCCCTGCAACATTTCTTGATAAAATATTGAGCATAAACCACAAAAATATTGGCCGCTAGGGCCCGAAGGCCCTAAAAACCAACCTCTGGAGCTGCTTGCACTCAACCCAGATGAAACCCTCGCATAGTCGCTTGCCAAATATCTCGTTCACACATAGGGATGTGCTAGGATCTGTGTTGCTCCAAATGATATGAAAATTGGTGGAGACATTCTAGGGTTTTTCAGGCATCTACCCTCAAAATTTTAGCTCAATCCGAGTCCGGATGAGTGAGATATGGCCGAAACGAGTTTGGTAGTTTGGGCAGTCCTATGAAAAACGTCCCTCCCTAATTATTCACTCTCTAGTATTCCCTTTATCCACATTCGTTACATTGTAGGCATTAAGCATTAATTCCATAAAAAAATTAGGATAACAAAATCCTACAACAAATAGCAAGGAACACAAGAAGCATAAAATATTACAAATGCCATTTAAAAATCCACCTAAACCAATGCTTCACAACTAAAAACCACTCTAGGACCAGATATTTGCTAAATAAAATTTGAGGTCAAGAAAAAATAGGAGTTAGAACCCTACACCAATAGGAAAAATAGTAGAGAACACCTAGGAGCATGCATTCAACATAAAGATATCTACATCTCAAACCATAGCCTACCAATAAACTATCTGAGCAACCCCCAACATAGAGCATCAATATCCAACTAAAAACACATCAAGGAGAACCCACAATCCTACCATCCACTTCTAAAAAACCACCACTAGAGGCCTGCCAAGCTTACAACACCCAAAAGAGTAAAACTTGAACACCACTACCAAAGGAGATAAGAGAGAACCTAGGTTTTAAAAGGTTCTCAAAACCTTGCAATAGGGTTTTGAGAAGGATCCAAAACCTTAAAACCTGCTGGTACCACCCCCTTAAGCACACAAAAAAGCCAAAATTTCAACTCGTGTGGGTTCTAACTCCATGGGCACACAAAAATATAGTTTACCCAATAGGGAGGGAATCAAACCGCTTAAAATTTTTCAACCACAACCACTCAATATTTCAAAGACTAAATGTCAATATCTCAACCCATAACCTAGCCAAATGCCCCACAATAGCACTTTGGAGAAATATGGAATAGGAGGTACCCCAAGCACAAACATAGGATTAGCACTGTTAGATAAAAGGTAGGCTCCACAACCCACCATAGGTTCTCTTGATTTGCAAGAGAACTCTGGTTTATGTAACTCAGCCCTCCTTCTCTCCTGCTAAGAGGTAAAAAGGGTTTTTAGCTAAGTTGGAGAAAAATATCCTCCAAAGAGAAATAAAAAGACTCTATGAGGAATTTCCCAAGCAATAGCGAAAATGCTTTCAAGATTAAAAGGTGATAAATGTGAATCCAAGAAGAAATTGTGCTCAATATCATCGATCTCCTCTATAGTAGTATCCAGCACCACTACCATTCTTCCACCCACACTCAAATTCAAATTCTTTCAAATTCAAATTCTCTCCATTCTCCTCTCCCCCATTTAAAATATTATTAATTTACTTAATTATTATTTTTACTGTATTTTTTATTTTATATCATGATATTTTGATATATCATGATAATGTATATTCCCATTAAAATATTAAAATATTACATTTGTTGTAGAATACATTTTTATCATAGCTTTTTTAATTTATTTTTTCTCTTAAATATTTTCTTCAACTTCCATGAAGTGCTATGTTGCTACAATAAACTCCTTGACATCATTTTGATTAAGATAAAATCTCTTGGCAAGTTGCCCTCTAAAATTTGAATTTCACTAGGATGAAGATCAACACCATAATTCACTAATTTATCAACTACTTGATTTCCTTCTCTATAAATATGCTCACACTACTAGGAGATCACTTATGGTAATAGATGATGAACATCATCAATAATATTTTTTTATCCAGTATTGCAATCATTTTTTGTTAATAGCATTGAAGATAATTTGTGAGCCCCGTCAATTAAAATATATTTCCATCCTTTTTTGCAACAATTTTAATCCTTGTAATAAGTGCGCTAGCCTTTGCATAGTTTTTAGTTGAAGTTCCATATGATTCAGAATAAGTGAGGATAATTTTACCTTCAACAGTTCTAAAAATACCACCTCCACTAGCTTTTCTTGAATTTCCTTTATAAGCACCATAAAAATTAATTTTGATAAACCTAATTTTTGGATATTTCTATTTTACCATAGATCGAAGTAGATCCATTGTTTTAGTTTCATTGTTGCAGATGACTCTTCCATGTATGTTCAAGTATTATAGCCAAGTTATTATCACCTCATTTTTTGGCAATTGACACTTCCCATGATCAACACCATATTTGTAGACATTCTACAAGAAAGGCACTATTTAGATCCAAATTAAGGCATGATTTTGATATTAATTTAAAAATATATATTATTCCTTTCAAGTGATAGATTCCAACAAATAATGTCAGGGCTAATCCTCCAAAGAATACATAATGCTTTAGCTTTGAAATAATTTATCCAACATTTTATCTATTCCTTCAATGTTGACGGAGGGACCCAATATAATTTTATGTTTTTTAAAAAAGAGTGTTTCTAAATCCTTCTCACACAAGCCACATTTTAGGGGTCCATAATATCCTCCTCTTTGTAGAATCTCTTCCATATGAATTTTACTTTGAATTGCTAATGAAATAATTATTAAGGCCTTAGGGAGAGCCTCTAGTGACCAAATGTTCTTCCAAGAAAAAAACAAAATATATATATATATATATATATATTTGAATTTACATGGTGGAATTGGTAGCCGCCATGAATCCAGGTAGGTTGTCTAGCTTTTTATGGCCGCCACAGTGATTCTGTGCTGTCTGCCCCAGAAGCCGCCATACAGATCTTCGCGTAGTCCGCCCCTATAACCACCATGCCACAATCATTTTAAACCTTTTACACCACTAAAAGCACCAGGAAAGGGACAAGCGTTCAGTCCGACGAGGCCTGAAATTTGAACCTTGGACCTTCGCCCCCTTATGGGGTTTGGATGAACCAATTGGTCTACACCTCGGACCTTCCAAGAAAAATATTTTAGAGAAGGAAATTTTGAGTGTTCTAAATCCTCATGTTCCAACTTAACCAAGTATCCACCCTCCTTTTATAAGTTCTAAATCAACTCATCCTTTCATGTAAACATTGACAAATAAAATTCTCAAAGAATATTTTTAAATTTATATGCAATTTGTTTGAGTTCTTCTCCTTCAATCATAATACTAAAAAAATACATGATCTTGAGTTTTTGCTCATAATAATATAATATTTGACCTTTGGAGATTTACATGCTAAGTATTCTTGAGCTAATGGTTTCCATTTTTAATCATATATAAGAGGCTAAGGCTTCAAATAAGCACTAGATCAAAAATTTGCATATCTCCCCTCATTAACTGACCATCTAATATGTTTTTTTATCAATTACAAACTCTCTAGTATGAAGTTCCATGTTGATGATACTTTAGGTAGAGTTCTTTTTCTATGCAATTTTTTTTTTTTTTTTTAGCAAAAAATCCCTTGCGGAGCTACCTTGGTCTGAGAGACCATGAACGGGGGATTCTACACTGTCAAAGTCAGCCAGGGGTCGCACCCGACCCTGCCCGTATCAACATTATCAATTGGATTTTAGATACCCAATTCAGCTTTTTGGTAGGGTGGAGATTTGAACCTAGGACCTCCTTTGGAGGATTGCCCTCTCCTCTCCAACTCACCTACAACACCTGGGTTTTTTCTATGCAATTTTATTACATCAAGAGAACCTATATTTTTTTGAAATAATAGTTTTGCCCAATACTTTTTATGGTTTCCGAATAATCTCCACCCAAGCTTTGCTCCTAATGCCAAATTCATAAGTCTACAATTCCATAAGCCCGCTCCTCTAATATTATTTTCTTTACAAAACCTATCCCACTTACAAAGAGGAAACCTAATTTTTCTTCACAACCTTTCCATTGAAATTCTCTTTGAATTTTACCAATTTCTAATGCAATACATGTTGGTAGTCTTGAAAGTGATATCATATAAATAGGAACGGATTGCAAAGTAGTCTTTATGAGTTGTAGCCTTCCTACCATGGTTAATAACTTACCTTTCCAAAATGCCAAGAAATCCTTCATTCTATCCTAAAAATATCCAAAGCTACTTTTTATTTTCTTTATCAATAAAGGAATACCCAAGTAGGTTGATGGAAAATTTTCAATTTTAAACCTTAAATTATTTACAATAATTTGTTGTAAATATAGAGCAGTATTAATGAACAAATCTTAGATTTTGTAGTTTTTACCAAATGTACAATAGTCTTCTCATAGCGTGATAATATTTATTTAAAATACATGGCCTCACTAACTGATTGGTAGCCCAAAAAAAAAGTATCATCAAAAAATTGGAGATGATATTTAAAGGGACCATTTTTTGTAACTTGAATACCCTTGATTTTTCCTTCTCTTTTTACCTTTAGAAATGCTCTCCCTAATATTTCCACCAGAATAATAAAAATATAAGGAAAAAGAGGATCACCTTGACAAAGTCTACAAGATGAATTGAAGTACCTAGCATGAGAACTATTTATAAAAATAGAAATCTTTGTAGTGCTATAACAACATTTGATCCACTCACACCAACTATAATCAAAGCTAAACTTTATGAGAATAGCATGTAGAAAATTCCAAGAAATCCTATCATATGTTTTGTTCATATCTAATTACAAAAGCATGCCTACTTTTTTCATGGAATGAAGAGAATATATGGCCTCTTATCCAATAATTGTACCATCAGGAAATTGTTTACCATGAACAAAGCCACCTTGTTCCTTTGAGATAAGACACCCTAGAATGTCCTTCAATTTGTTTGCCATAATTTTTGAAATAATCTTATAAATCATATTATAAATGCTTATTGGAAAAAATTATCAAAATATTTTGTTGCCTTTCTTCAAAACCAAGGTAATAAAAGTAGCATTAATCTCACTTATTATATCCTTTATTTTTTGAGCCTCTTCAACTACATCTAACATATCATTCTTTAGTTAAATCCCAAAATTTTTGAAAGAAAATTGCAAGAAATATTGGGGCCAAGTGCCTTGTTAGGATGAAAAGAGAAAACTACTTCATGAAGCTCTTTCATAGATATCTTCTTCATCAACCTTTCATTTTTTTCCTAAGTTATAATTAATGAAATATTTACTAGATGTTTTTATTGTGCCTCCATATCTTGCCTAGAATCTAATTAAATATTTTTGAAATAACTAATTGCTTCCTTCCTCATCTATTCTTCGTGCTCAATATTTCTTCCATTTGGGGTTATAATATTTTTTATATGACAAAAAAAAATTGTCTTTGTTGTAGCATGAATTTTTTTGTATTTCTATCTCCTTCCTTGAGCTATTTTTCTCTAGATTTTTGGAACCAATATGTCTCCTTTTTCAATGCATTATGATAATTAGAAAGTAATTGTTTTTATTTCACACAAGAATCTTGATCCATTCCATGAATTTCTACTAATAGTTGTAAAATTTGAGAGTGGATTCAATTTTTTTATGTTACCAAAAGATTTAGCATTCCATATATTCATTTCATCCTTTAAACATTTCTACTTTTAAACAAATGTGCACATACATGATCCTTAAAATTTTGATTCATCTCACCATAACATAACAATTTTGAAAAAATTAGGGCCTTAAAGCCACATAGACTTGAAGAAAAATGGATTTGGATGACCATTATTATGTAAATCATAAGTAAAAAAAATGGGTTTATAATGTGAACATGCTCACAATAAATTATCTAAAGAGATTGTATACTTTATTTGCAACCATTTATTGGATAACAAGAATCTATCCAATATTTCTTCTATATGATTTTTCCAATGCGTCTATTATCCCATGTGTATTGAAATCTTGAGGGACTAACATTCCAAAGGTCATTTGAATTGACAAATGAAAAAAATATTGCATTGATTTAGACCATCCTAGAATGCCACCCTTATTTTCCAAAGGAGAAAAAATGGTATTAAAACCACCCCCAAGAATCCATATATCACAATAAATCATCATTGTATTAACAAAAATATACTAAGGTCCTTCCATCATCTTTCATGAGGAGTAACTATAGTTAGAGCTTATACATTTATAACCCCAAATTCGATATTTTTCTCTTTCCTAAAAAATAATCTAGCAATCGAATTACTTTTTGCTTCTAATAGTTGTCCATCCCATTTGCATTTATATCATATTATTTCAATACCACCTGAGACTCTTGTAGAAGAAATTGCTAAACAACATCTATTTTATAACTCTTATTAAAAGCATCCTTACATTCTTCACTAGTTAATTTTATTTCCTAAAGTAAAATAAACTCAGAGCTATACAAACCTACCTATAAATTCCTTAATAACTCTATTTCCATGGGTTTTATTCATATCCCTAATGTTCCATGATATAATTTTCATCATAAAAACTTTTCTTTTTTATCAGTGGGCTTAGCCCCACTTCTTTTTAACACCTATGATATTTTTATTTGGCTTCTTAGACCAATATCCTTTTGAGTTTATTTTTCTCTTTGTTCTCACTTTTATGATCTTCCTCTTCTTCTTCCATTATTTCCAACACTCTTATCTTCATCAATCTCTTCCTTTTTTTCATATTATTCAAAATGATACTTATATTCTAAAGATTTATGCTGCCCTAAAGAGTCAAAAGTGCAAGGAATATCCTCATTAGCATTTTCTTCACTATGTTGCCATAAAAACTCTAAAAATACATAAATGATCCTCCATAGTCATAACTTTCTTATGTTGTCCTAAAAACCTTAAATTTCCTTGGATATCCTCCATAAGATTTTCTTTACTATAATTCTCTTGAAATCCTAAAGTGTAAGGAATACACTCCATACTAATTTTAATTTTATTTTAAGAAGAATATTTTAAGCTACTTGAAGATAACAAAGGTGATATACCTCGATTAAGCTTGACCTCCTTCACCTCATTTGCTTTAAAAATTTTCTTTCCATATTCCTTTATTTTAAAATTTTCCTTCTCCTCTTACTTTGCACCTTTAGCTCCTTCTATATTTGAACTTACGCATTGTACTTTCTCATCTCCCATATAATTTTTTCTTCTAATGGCTAATTCGAGTGAAATGTAACAGCCTTTACCATCTGATGATGTAGAGGGATTTTTCTAATCACTTTCTTAGGAGTGGAAAATATTTGATTTGACCTAGATTCTCTTGTGATATGTTCTCATTATTTCAAATTAAATCTACCCTCATGTCCAAAAAATTCTACCTCTTCTTCTTTTTCACTTTGTAGTCTCTTGCCATGTGCCCAGTTTTATGATATTTGTGATATCAGAATGCAATGTTTTCATAATCCACTTTCTAATATTCATTGTCTTGATTCAAATTTAATCCTAATCGACTATGGTGAAGGTTTAGAAATATCCATGGCAACACATATTCCAGTGCACATAGCATGCCTTCTTTCCTTAGTAGTAATTTGAATTCAATCTCCACTTCCACTTAATCAAATTTTGAATTTTAAATAAATCTGGCCAATATCCATGAAACTTATATATTAACCCTTTAGTTTTAAGAATAATTATATCACACTCAATCATCTCATCCTTGATAATAAATTAAGGCGTGGAACTTGCTACCTAGACTGAGTTTGCCATAGATTCTCTCTTCCTCTTATTGCTAGCTAAGGTATCCAAACTTCTAACTTGGCCATTCATAATTTCAATAAGGACTTTCATAAATAAATTTCTTTTCATATTACCTAGATTTATTCTAATGAATCCTTTAAATTATCCTAATATTTGGAATAAGAAGTGACACGTGTTCACTGATTACACTTTAATTTTTACTTTCTCCTTTCCTACTCACACTTCCTCCTCACTCCCAATGCTCACACTCACTTTTTCCTGCACTCACTCTCTCTTGACTCATGCTCACACTCACTTTTGGTTGCACTTATTATCAACTTGAATTCAAACTCTCTTATGGTTCCACTCACTCATGGCTTGTGCTCATACTTGCTTTTGATTGTACTCACTCTTGGCTTGTGCTCAAACTCACTTTTCGTTATGCTCGCTCCCAGTTGTGCTCACACTAAAAACTGGTTGCACTCACTCTTGGTTATGCTCACACTCACTCTTGGATGCACTTGCATATGAAAATGATAATATATTTTTTTCATATATAACCGTATTTTATTTAATGTAGTCTAAAATTATCTATATATAATTTGTTTGTTTTTGTATTCTATTGTTTTCTTTGTGATTAGTTGGAATAAGGGATTTTGAAAAGGTCGCTAAACCTTATACAATGGATTATGAAAGATATCCCAAAACTTTTACAAAATAGGAAGACCCTCAGGAAAGAACTAATAGATCAAACACCCAAAAACAAAATAGAGAAAATCCTATAACTTAAATGAAGAGGGGAAGGCCCTGCAACTACCAATATAGAGAAATAAAAAGAGGAATCCACATGAAGGGGACAACAATAAGAATAACCATACCATACAGACTACATCAAAAAAAATTTAGTAGAAGGAACACGATCATTGCTTACTTGAAAATAAAAGGAACTCATACAACATCTCGCTCAAGATACAATTAAAATTTTATAACATAAGCTAGTAACTCGCAAAATCTTGCTCAAAATAAAATTAAAAAATATACTACAAGGGTCTCCCTTGAATTGTAATTCCATGGAAAAATAGCATGGTCTCCACCAAATCGACAAAGGCAAGGAAATTTTTTGAGACCTTCAAGAACTACATCTAAGGAATTTGCTATCCCAAGATAATTCCATCAAAATAGGACTTGATGGTGCATGTGTCTATAGGTTCTACTATTCTTATATGGAAAAGTGGATGCACAACATTTTTGGAAGACAAAGGATCCTCCTAGCCCTTGGTAGAACTCTTAGTAAACTGAGACTCAATGATACACACATCCGTAGTCTAAGCACTCTTAGTATGGTAAAATTTACACTTGCCACTATTGGAAAATAATTGACCCTCTTGACCCCTTATGGTACTCCTAGGAAACTAGGAGTCAATGGACTACACCTTCATATATTTTGCTCTTCCAATATGGGAATGAGGATGCACACCACTAGTAGAAGATAAGGGGTCCTCCTAGCCCTTGGTATAGTATTTAGGATATTGAGACTCAATGATGCACATGCCCATAGTAAGGGAAAGCAAATGCACACAATATATGGAAATGAAGGGGCCCTCTTGGCCCTTGGAAAAACTCCTTGTAAATTAAAAATCGATGATGCATGTGTCCACATCCATGGGGTTCATCCTACCAAGATGAAAAAGTAGAGACACAACCTCTACAAGAGATAGAGGGCCCTTTTAGCCCCTAGACCAACAAGTTAAAAACCATGAGGATCATCAGCTTTATTGAAAGGGACAAAATCAATATTTCAAACCAGCCTAGGATAATCCTAAAAAGGCTTCATGAAAAACCTACTCATGATTGAAAAAACAAGGGGGTCTTTCTCACCCAGGAAGAATAAGAAAGGACCGCCAACAATCCTTCTAAAACTAGGAACTACAAGAAAATAAAAGAGGGTTAGTTGCTTGTATATTTGTTTTTATGAATATTCTATTGTATATGACATGACAATATTTTGATATATGTAACTATATTTTATTTTTTAGTCTAAAATTATTTGTATTATTTGTTTGTTTTTGTATTCTATTGTTTGTTATTTTGGTATTTACTTTAATAATTTTTAAACTTGTAATTATGCATATATGCATATTCTATTGTGTGTAACTATATTTTATTTTATGTAGTCTAAAATTATTTGTATTATTTGTTTATTTTTGTAATCTTTTTTTTTTTGTTTGGATATTTAATTTCTTTATAATTTTTTAACTTGTAATTGTGTATATATGCATATTCTATTGTATGTGGCATCATATTATTTGTGCATTCATTTATTTATATGTATTTTATTGTATATAATATGACAATGTTTTGACATATGTAATTTTTATTTTATTTTATGTAGTCTAAAATTATTGGTATGTGTGTATATATTTATATTATTTCTTTACTTTTATATTCTACTATTTGTTCTTTGGGTATTTACTTTTTTACTTTTTTTTAAACTTGTGAACGTGTATATATGCAAATTATATTGTATGTGGCATTACATTTTATGCATTTTATTGTTTATTTCATTCTATCATTTAATATTGTTTGATTGATTTTTTTATTTGTTTCTTTTAGTTTATGCATTACATTGTTTAAAATTTTATTATTTCCTATGTTTTTATTTTGATTGTATATTTTTTGTATGCACATTATCCTCTATATAACATATGTTTTGTCAGTTTATATCTATTTTATTTTATGTGGTATATTATTTTGTATATGTGTATATACTTATATTATTTGTTTGGGTATATACCTTATTTATAATTTTCTTTCAAACTTGTGATTATGTGTATATGTGTATTCTACTTTATATGACATCACATTGTTTATATATTGGATTATATGTCATCAATTGTATTTTATTATACTCGTGAGTATTAAGTGTTTGTATATTTTTTGAAATTGTTTGACTCTTTATTATATAGATATGATAGAAATTATATCCATATGTTATTATATGTGCTATATTTTTTTTATGTATTTATATTTTTAACATTGTTTTACTTATATACATGATATGTAATTGTATGTGTTTATTTTGATTAAAATTTTAAAAAAATCCACCTTCATTGTTAAAAACCTTTGTGTCTTATAAATATAAAGGTATCCATAACTTTGTTGAATAATAATAAATACATCTACAAAGAATAATATATAGAAGACAATATATGTAAATACCATATAGGTAATCCAATAATGCAATTATTAGTTGTCAAAGGAACCACTTTACACTATCTCCTAAGGTGAGAGTTGTGCCATGATCAAGGAATATTATAGTAATAATTTGATCGGATTAGATAATTAATAATTACTAGTTATTTTATTTATATAATCATCATATAATGCTCTTTTAGAAAAGGGTTAAACCAAATAATTGACTAACTTCTAATGTGTCCCTATTCTAGTTTCAACTAAATTGGATGAAAGAGTTAGGATTAGAATCATAGGTTGAAGGTAAAGATTAAAATCATACAATTCCATGAAAGAGAAAACATGCAATTAGGGTTAGGATTGGAATCATACATTTATGCAATAAAAACATTAGCAATTAAGAAGTGGTCATATAAGTGAATGGTTGAGTCATTGGATTATATGGTTGCTTGGATTGTATGGTTGCCTAGTTCATAGATATTATGATTTCTTGGATTGTAGGGTTGCTAAGATATTGTATAGTTGTCTAGATTCTATGTTTTTCATGGTCATATGGTTATTAAGATATTGTATGATTACTAATAGATTATACATTTATAAGAAGATTGTATGAAAGGAAGATATTATATGATTTGAAGGAAATATAATTAGTTGTACATTAAAGAGGTTTAGTTTTTGTTAATGTATCATTTGGTATTATATCTAAAAGATCTATGAGAATTAGGGAATAAAATATTCCTAAGGATATATGGCACAATGAGGAAAATAAATACGATGAGATCCTCAAACTACAAATGTGGTTGAGATAATGAGAGGAATCATTGCTCGATTGGATGCATTGGAGACCACATAGAGGAGGGGCATCCAAGTCAAAGATGTAAGGGATAGAGAAGAAGAGAAAGTAGAGTAAACATAATTTCATAATGAATAAGAAGAAGAGAACCCAGAGGAAAATGTTACTCTAGGCAATTGCTAACATGGGTAGGAAGCCAAGGTTAGAATCCCCATCATATGATGCAAGTTTAAACCCTGAAGAAGTCATATGATGCAAGTTAATTTTTTATATATAATGTTACATTTACATACACGAGAAATTCAACTTAAACATTTTAGTTACATAAAAGGCCTCCCAAGAGTACAAGAGTTCCAATTTGCAAAAGAAAAATATAATAAATCTATGAAAATTTTTATTTATCTAGACAAAAATATATTTATAATATTATTTGAATTTAATAAAAAATTACCAAGTAAATCTTTAAAGTAGGATTATGTAAGTTACAATAATAAATATAATTTTGAAATTAATAAATGGAAGAATAAAAAAAGGTTATTGAGATAGGTATACAACAAGCCTAAGTCAAATTTAAAAAATATATATAAAAAAAGTTAAGAATACTCATTTAATACAAAAGCAAAAGATAATCCAACCAAATATAATTGCAAAGCTCCAAGTATATAAATTATTATTTAGTTATTTTATAACCCTAAATAAGCTAAATACTTATTTATATGTTATAAAATATTATATAATTCTAATTTTATTTTATTTTTCTTTTTTCCTTTTCCTAGCATAAACAAGTTTAAAAATAAAGATATTTACAATGTCACTGAATATTTTTTTATGACAATTCATTAGAATATGGGAAATGTAAATGGTAATTCATTAAAGAGAATTATTTTTGAGAAAAAGGTAAAAATTTTATCTAAAAAAACTCAATTTATACATCAAATTTTGATAATTTGCTTTTCTTGACAAGGATCAAAATACGACTCAACTCTGTTTCTTTGACTATCCAACTTATGGACGTTCCAATTCCTGCCAAATGACCCCTTAAAGTGTTCCATTCACCCTCTCCTTTATAATCCTTAGACTTCATCTTGAATCTACAAATCTCTATTTCTATTCTTATCCTCCCTTTCTTAGTTTCCATATTGCAATTGCTTCTAGAATGGTGTCCATATATCTGTTTCATCTTTTGCCATATGAGAGTCCTCTTGATTTCTAGTCTACACTATCTCTAAAACTTTCCTAATTAGAGTTCCATAAATTCTTTCCTCTAGTATAAATTCTTCTCTAAAAATCATGTTGTTACGTTCCAACCAAAGTTGACAAAATATGAAACCCAAACCCAAATATTAAGCTATCTTCAAGATATTTGATTTGAATCTATCGGTATTCCAATAGTTTTAAAAGTTGTTCTCAGTAGGATTGAATATTTTTGATTGGTAAAAAAAATTGTACCATAAACTCCATAGTTTTTAGGCATAGTGGCACACACAAAGGAGGTAGCCCATTGTTTCCTCCTCTTGGTAACACATTATACACCAATTGGATCCAATAAATCCACATCTCCTCAAGTTATCTTGAGTTAAAATACTCTTATGTGCAACCAACCACATAAAGTAGTTTATATTTGGTCATCCTTTAGGTTTCCATAATTTCAACCAAGGGGGTTGTGGACCAATTTGAGTGCTATGAGTAATTTTATTGTAACCTTCTTTGACGATGTAAATTCCTAGTTGTCCACTTCCTTCAATCCAATATTTATTTTTGTTCTCTTTTGTCTTGAGTCCATTCTTCCCTTAGCCCCTCCTCTAGGACTTTCCACTAACCAAGATTGGCTTGTAGTTGGTTTGGTGGTTTAAAATAAAGGCCTATAATATACCATCCTTTCTTTTGAAAGTTTTATTTGAGGCCTATTAAGTGGGGTTATTGATCAATTATGGAAGGAAAATGTTCCCAAGAATCTTCCCATAGTCTAGCAGTCCTACCATCCCCCACTTTCTAGTATAACCCTTCTTTGATAAGTGATGCTCATTTCCTCATATCTTTCCAAGTCTTTGATCCCTCTCCTATTATTGGAATATGAGGAAGATATTTTGTATTTTGTTAGGGATAGTATTTATATTTTAAAACTTGGATCCAAATTTGGTCCAAATGAGTTAGCCATCTCCAATACAACTTGGTCATTAGAGCTCGGTTGTTTGTTGTTGTTTCTCTAAATCCTAGACCACCAACTTCCTTTGGCTTACAAATCTTGTTCCAACTGACTAATGCCCTTGTGTAATTACCCTACACTCTAGACCAAAGAATTTGTCTCATCATCTTGTACAAATCTTTTAGGATGCCCTTTGGGCCTACTAGAATAGAGAATTTGTACACTAGAATTGTTTGTAAAACTATTTTTAGCAATGCTACTCTTCCTCCAAAACTTAGTCACTTTTAGGTCCAATGCAAAATTTTTGAGTGGATTTTCTCTCTTATTGATTTCCAATATTTATTTTTAAGGGCCTTCTCTGTTAGGAGGATACCCAAATATTATAAAGACAATGTGCCTCTAAGAATATGAGAATGTCATAATATGTTTCCTTAATATTTTTATCATATTGAAAAAAATTACTTTTGATTTTGCTTCATTTAGTAGTTGTTGAGTAGCTGCTATGTAACAATCCAACACTTATTTGACATTGGTTGCTTCCCTTATTGATCCTTCTCCCCAAATTCCTATACCATAAACAAACTAGATATGAGCAAGCTTTATGTTCCTGGTTATCCTTACCCCTGCAATGGTGTTCTATGCTCTCCTCTTTTGTATGAGTCTTCCCAAGCCCTTTGCAAACATAATGAACAAAAAAGGTGAAAGTGGTTCCCCTTGTCAGATACCTCTCGAATATTTGAACAGTTGAGATGGATTACCATTAATTAGCATTGGAAAAGAGACAATAGAGATGCATTCCATAACCTATTTTATCCATTCTTTGTTGAAACCAAACTTCTTTAGTATTTGGGCTAAAAATTTCCAACTTACTATGTCATAAGCCTTGGATAAATATAGCTTAAGGAACATACCTTTGTTCCCCTTTTGGAAAAGCTTGTGAATATTTTCTTGTGCTATCACAATCCCATATAGAATTTTTCTACCCTACACAAATTCCCCTTGGTATGTAGAGATTAACCCTAGTAAGATTTGTTTTAGCCTATTTACCATCAATTTGGCTATGATCTTATAAACCACATTGCAAAGAGCAATTGGTCTATAGTTAGTAATATTATCCATATCTCTACCTTTTGGGATTAGAGCCAAAAAGGTGTGATTCAAGGCTTTAAGGATTCTTCCACTAGTTCTAAGTTCTTCTATTGCTTGGGTTAAATCCTTTTCTATTATATCCCAATAGGCTCTATAGAACTCTATTAGAAATTCATCTAGACATGAGACCTTCCCTGTCTGCATAGCAAAAACTATTTCTTTAAGTTCCTCCTCTCTAATTCCTCAAAATTCAAAATCTTAATAATATCAAGGGTCAATATATAAGGAAAAGAACTACTTGATTAGGCTCCTTCAATCAGGCGGACCCCTCATTACACCTCAGAAAGCAATAAATGTGGCAATGGTTGAATGATGGAGGTCCATATAAATTATCCAATTGTAATGTTAATCAAACAGTGTGACAATGGTTGAATGGTGGAGGGCCATATAATTTATTCAATTCTCGTGTTAAGCAATCAATGTGATAATGGTTGAATGGAGGAGGACCATATAAGTTATTCAATTGTGGTGTTGATCTTTGTCTTGAGGAAATTCAACTTTTAAAGGACAAATGAATTTTTTTTTTTAATGAAAATAATTACAAAAACCTAACAATTTAAAAAGACAAAAACTATATTTGATAGAAGAAAAAATAAAAATATTTTTAATAAAAAATAAACTAAATATAATTTAATCGATTTGAAATTTAATATAATGTTTGATATTTTAATGACAATTATCTCTATTCAAATCTGCATATAACTTATTTAAAATAAATAAATAAATTTATAAAATCATTACCTAAATATATTTTTACCAAGACAAAATATAATATTTGAACTGTTATAAAATTGGAGAATATTTTTTGTCTTGAAATATGTGCCGAATTCTAAATAATGAGTAGTAAATGCCTAAGAGCTGGAAGTAAAACAATCACATTTTTATTGAGAGTAGAGTTGCATCTTTGTCAATGTGGTTAGTGGTTAGCATGGACAGGTGAAATATAATCAGATATTTAACACAAAAGTTATAATATTTTGGGTTTGAGCACACTCGTATAAATAATAATTAAATATGTACTATAGATATTTTTTTCAAAAGATTTTCTTCTTTATAATTTATTTTAATAATGATTATATGTGATGATTTTGTCGTCTAGTTAATTTTGTGGGATGGCTTAAAATAGATGTCAATCGAGATCATAAAGTTTTAAGTACGCATCTGGTTAAACCATAGTTATGAGACTACCCGGGGGGGGGGGGGGGGGGGGGGGGGGGGGGGGGGGGGGGGGGGGGGGGGGGGGGGGGGGGGGGGGGGGGGGGGGGGGGGGGGGGGGGGGGGGGGGATGGCTCCGACGGTTTAGGACCCTTTTTTCGAGGCCCCCCCAAAAAGGAGGCCCCCAAAAAAATTTTTATATTAAATATATATATGAGAATCCATTCAAACAAATATTAGATGTCATTTTCAAAATTACATACCAGTGGTTGAAGGAACACGCAAGGTATACTAAAAATATCCTTCTAACTAAAACATGTTCTTTTATGTTATATGAGGTGGGAATAGATGCTCTCCCATGTGGCTATAGTTAAATTAACGTGCATATTTATTGGTGATAAAGGAAAGTCCTTTTCAAAATTTAAAAAATAACAAATTTAAGTAAATTTAATCTCTTGCTTTTCTAACAGACGAGGGCCACACTGTTAAAAATAACAATTAGGAGTCATAAAGTCTTTCCTTATTGTCTTTAGTGCACCGTTTGTGTTGTACTCAACAAAGATGATGTGATGAGAATAATAAGTTAAAAATGCTCCAAAGCGTTCTCTCTTCACGTGTGTAAGATGCGGGAGCTTTCCAAAGTCTATACAAATAATGTGACTTTTAAATAATGTGTGCTTTTCATTAGAAAAAAGTGTAATTCAAACATCGTGGTAAGTCCTTAAGTTTGTTGTCACCTATAAAATTATGCGAGGGAAGGAACATCCAAGGTTTAATGGACGGAGGACATCATGCCAGTTGTTGTGTCCAGAGTTTTAGTAAAGTTCCTGCCCATAGATATGTAAATCTCAAATCCACTTAACAAGTTTGGCTATCATTCAGAGGAGTCCATTCATTTGACCTTAAAAATAAGAATCCATCATATAATATCATATTATATGTCAACATATAAAAAAACAAAATGATATTCTCATTGCATGGTTGTTCGCTTTCTTAATTATTTTTGGTGTCGTTTCGAAGAGAAGTGTGTAGAGGAGTATGACATTCTATCATTTGACTATTTTATCCCTTCCTATTTAAATTTACTATTTTATTGTTGTGCAAATGGTCACATACTTCATTTTTTTATAAGCTTGGTTAGTGGGTCATTTTACAGACCGTGAGCACCTTTAGACATGTGGGGCTCAAAGCGATCGCCCAATAGCACGTTGAAGGACAAACCAAAGTGGTGAAAAAAACTTTGGAAATTTGATAAGGTGTTTAATTAATTAGAAATCAAAATTATAGTATACTACTGCATATAATAATTTAGCCAATATAAGTACATTCAAAATTTCATTTGAAATTGTATATGGAATCTATCCAAGAGGAATGGATGAGTTGCAAAGCACAATAAATTTATAAAGACCAAGTATAGTATTAGAGGACTTTGTTGAATACCTACATGATTTACAAAGTTGGAAAAGAATGCTATAGGATATAAGCAACTTGTTAATCTCAAATTTTAGGCTTTTAGGTAGGAGACTTGGATTTAGCCCATTTATAGAAGGAAAGGTTCTCAAGGCACTTACAACAAGCTAAATTGAAAGAAGATTGGACCTTGTAAGGTCTTGAAGAAGTTCATAAATAATGCATATGAAATTAAGCTCCCAAAAGGAATAAACATCTCACTCATATTTAATATGGCTAATTTGTCATATTTAATGTGGCTAATTTGTATCCATACTATGACAAGCCTACGAGGACTACTAATGACATTACATCTAATTTTTTGATGAAAAAATTGATAGCATAGCTACCAAAAAGGGAATGAGATGAAACAGAGATAGTGATAAATTGTCGAGTGACCATGAGAAAAAAAAGGTAAGATATATTATGAGTATCTAGTCAAGTGAAAGAATTAGTCAATTAAAACAGTGATGTAGAATAATACTATTGAAATTGCTAAATATGGCATATTAGTTACCATATTCATGAAATATACCTAAGCCTTGCATTTGAATTATTTTATCATACATGATGAGTATGATATAGAAGCCTTTATTACTTCAAATAAGAATTATTAAAAATAGTTGATGAATTATTTGATGAACATCCAAACCATGCATATGAGGAAAGAAGAGGAAGTGGAAATGGTTGGGAGAAAATCCATAGAGGAATAAAGAGAAGAAGGTAGAGGAATGGGGATATATTTTAGTTATGAATAGGTGTAGGAGATTGAAAAGAGTCTCGATGGCATAGTGATATAACTCTCACATACCGTGTGGCCTATAGGCATATTGATATCAATGAATTACACTTCATTTTCAGCCCTTTCTATGTGCATATGTCTAAGTGATGAATGTCTTGTTCTATAAATTTTTATAAGATTGATGTGTGTAGCTTTATAGGGGATGATTGTCTCTTAGTGTACGAAGAACAAGACATAATTGATGTAGTGTTGTGAGTACATAATTATATCATGTTATAGACTGTTGTGCTTGTGGGCTATGAATGATAATAGTAGAGATATTGATAGACAATAATTACAAAAGGTGATGAATGCGCGATTACCCTTCATGTGGGATAGAAGTATCATTCAATACATAGGCCCAATTTCACTCAATTATCATCTAATTAGATTAAGATAAAGTTAAGTAAGACGAAATTCAGTAAATAATCCACCAATCATATAAAATACATTCAACATAAAATGTTCAAGTAAGAATTCTCATATGCATATAAATTATTGTTTTGAGATGTTCCTATTTCAATGTGTTGTTGTCTCAACATATGTATACCAACCACCATTTTGAGATGTTGTCATATCAACATGTTGTTGTCTTGTATATTGTAGTCTTGTGCAAGGGAAATTTTCCATATCATAAGTTGCCATTAAAAAACATTGTCATCACAAGATCCTATCATCTTATACAAGTCTTGAGACTTTGCTTATAAGGATAGTTGTATGTGTAATCACCATACAACAACCTTAGGAAATTGAGTTAGAAATTTGTATTTCTTGTGAAGGACATATTTCGATGGATTCCTTTTCCCATATGCATCATAGGACTCCTTTCTTCTTATATGATGGTAAACTTATTTAATTTTATTTCTATTTTTAATTGTATAGTATGACTATAGGTTGTGAAGTTCACTTGGAGCCATTGGTGATGAATAGAAAGATGTGAAGGCTCAATTGCATTAGTATATTGAAAATCCACTTTGGTTATGAGTATAATTTATGTTGTCACTTTAATTATTATCAATTCAAGGTAGTGTCCAATAGCTTTCTGCATTTGAGCAAAGGAAACTAGTGTTTAGTATGGGGTCTATGAAGGTTTCCTAATAACACATCTGAAATCAAGCACTCTTGAATAAAATTAAAGTACTCATTTTATAAAGTAAAGGCACATTTTAATAAATTAAGATAAACACTCATGCATGAGATTATCATGTTTATACATGAATAAAGAATAAATTTCATAAACAAATATTTAATACCTATATGAGTAGTTGTACAAATATTATTTGTAAAAAATGAATATATAAAGAGAACAACATTTTATATGGTAGTAACTAATACATAACAAGCTCACAAGTAAATAAACTAAGCATATCTATACTATACATCTAAATCAATCCCTCCACAAAGATAATAAGTGGGTCCATTCTTCTTTGCTCAATGGAAATAAACAGTCAACTTAGAATAGGAAAAGACAAGACAAAAAAGACTTTGAATTATTCAAATATATGTTATTACAAAAGGTTTTTCTAATTATTCATTAACCACTATTGGTACAAGGCACAATATTTATACACATTGCACCACTTAATCATTATTCTTAGTCTTGGGCATATTTATAGGTTTCAACAACTACCAACAACACTTCAAATGTAGTTTGGGATATCAATAATGATTTTGATAGACAATATCACATGTGGCAAAATCATCTACCATAAAAAGGATAAGAATAAGAATATTTTCCATAGAAAATGGAGGCCCTTAGTCTATTGTTTTTAATCGCTTATCTATCGATGTAGATCACTACTTTTTATCCTTATCATTTACATTCATAAAACCATGGGTTTAAGAGTCCACCTATTTTATGTATTATCTTAGCCATTATTTGTTTTGCTAATAATTTTATCACTTCCAAGACATCCTATCATGTTTTGGCTTTGTCCTATTGCTCTTGATCTACTTTATCACATTTTGACATTGTGTCATTACTCTTAAGCTACTCTTTCATATTTCAGTGCCTAATTATTAAGTTCTAGAGATTAATATTTTATCATATCCTTATGTTTTAAATATGTTTGGTTCCTTTACTCATTGTGTGATACCATTAGTACTTTGCTTCATATACCTAAAACATCCTCAATTCTACAAAGTATTAGTGTTATTCCATAACCAAAATGCCATCATTTTGATATTAAATATTCACAATGTAATTCTAAAATCACATAAAACCATTCTAAATAATTTCAACAATACATTCTCTCATTTACCATGTTTTAGTTATGATATTAATATAACTATAACCTAATCCACAATAATTCAATATATTAGAGTGTAAGGAATGATTCCTTTATTGCATTAGATGAGGTATTTTGAGGACTCATCATTTTCCTCCCAAATTACACTTATGTATGTCCTCATGCATTTCCTTTCACCAGTAATTGACTGATGTCAATTTTTTGATCTAGTTTTGTCCATAATTTTGTTGATTGAGAATGGTATTCTTGAAAATATTTAAGTCTAGACAACTATGGTCATAATTCATTTTTATTAAGGGATTTAGCATTATCAAATTGAGGGATAGATATGATAATAGTGGGTTATTTGAACCTAAGCTCTATCTAGTTATGTTTGTGAATTGAAATAACATCAATTATTTCCAATGATATTAATTGGGTCTAATCTAAATTAAAAGAGAAAATGGGTTCCCTCTTTTCAAGCTACACTAGTAATTCATTCCATTTCTCTTGAGCATGCTAACTTAGCTCCATCTAGATCTCTGCTATAACAATATATACTTTTCTATTGAAATTGATTGATTTGAATCCCATATTGTCTCTTCATATGAGCAACCCCCATTAAACCATAATGTTGAAAAACAATGGTAACTAGGTTATATTGTTTAAAAATTAATAACAACCTAACTTCCATTTCTCTATCTCTGTACTCTATCCTATTATGCTTGTGATTTTATTGTGGAGAGTGGAGGAAAAATATCATAATTGTACATATCCAACATAAATATTAGGAAGAAATTACACATCCTCAAACATGTCATACTTGTTCACATGAAACTTAGACAACATTTTTTTTTTATACAAATCTATGTAAAAAAGCATCAAAAAATTTCTTAGTAGTAACCAAATCATCATTAAGTCCAAAAAAAATATGCATTACCTATTAGTGTTAGAATTTCTCTTGTAGGAACAAATTGTAGACTTTAGTTGGTTTTCTACATTATACAATATTTTTCACGATATTAAAAAAATAATAGAGCTTAATTTGAACGTTAGTCAACTCTCTTGCATGGTCTCTAATTTTCTCCTCAAGTATTTTGAGATCTTGACCTTGTCCTCCAAGTGATGATATTATCTCATCCATCTATCAAGTGTAACATTATGGCTATGCAATTGTAGACACCAAATCCTAACCATGCACAAAATCTATTCATGTCACATACCCTAAGTTCCACATAATAAAAATATACCTAAGGTCTAACTTAGGCTATTATTTGGGCACATTATTTTATTTTCCATATTTAACAAAATATAGAAAGTCTCCTTTAAGTTTCCTTATTCCTCCCTTTGCCACATGTCCTAGCCACCACTATCCCTCTCCTTACTACATCTCTCACACTCATCAATACCTCACTTGCCACCCCGCTAAGTGAGACACCTCAATTGTCTCACTCTAACTACCTAGGATACTTGGCTGCCCTATCCCTACCAATTGTATATCCTAGCCTACCACCTATCCTCACACACCAACATTCCCAAAATCCTAAAATTACCCTATTATTCCATTCACAAAAGAGAGGGAAAAATAAAACATCATGTTGTCATATTTGTGCCAAAAAGCACACATCCAGATTTAGGTCCGAGTTGTATAGCTCAAGGAATGATCTCACCAAAACACATTGCCTTCTTTCTACCACATAAACCCCAAATACAGTCCCCTATATTTACACAGTCTCAAATATAGTTCCCTATGTTTACCCAGTTCCAAATTTAGTTTCTTACATTTTTCCAACCTCCCAAATGCAACACTCTACATTTGTTTAGTCCCAAACGTAGCACTCTACATTTGTTCACCTCCAAACATAGCACTTTGTGTTTGCACATCCTCAAACTACCAACATTATATCTAGATTAGCACAAGTAATATCACAAAAATAAAATTTTCTATTTTATTTTATCTAAGATCTACATGTGATGTACATGATATTTGATTTTAGTTTCATTAGGGTTTTATACTTTTATGATTTTGGACCTCATCTTGGGATGCCCTACCCATGCTATTATTCATTTTATTGTTTGAGCTCTTGTGCAGGTAACATTTTTTACAAGCCATTGAGGCTATGGATGGTCTAAAAGAATACTTAATCCCACCTAAATTATTTTTATTACATCATGAATACATTGACACTCATCTTCACTTGATCTATAGAAAAGAGATTTTATCCCTTTTACATTGCATTAAAAAACAAGCAAGCTCTATTGAAATCTAATCTTGGTACATTAGGGTATCTTATTGTAAAAATGAGAACATGACTCTCATTCATTAATATAAATATACAATTTTTATTTTTTCTACATTTGCTTGTCTTACACTTTTCATTGCTAGAGTGTTGTTTTTTTTGCTACAAATTTGGTGATCATGGTGGGACCCCTAGAGGATTTTTGTGATGCCTTGTTTTAATTAAGTATATGATAATTTATGCTTATTTTCTAGTTATAGGGTTTTGGAGCTTAATCTCATAGAGGACTCTTGAGAAAATTTAAGATTGAATTTTGTTTCAAAGGTTTCTTGCTCTATGCAAACACAGGTCATATTTTCCAAATGCAATAGATTACATTTGGAAGACCCTAAATGTAGCACACTACATTTCATATAACCAAAATATAGCACATTGTGTTTAATAGAACCCAAACACAATAGGTTGTCTTTGATAGATCATAAATGCAGTAGACTATGTTTGACATGCCTAATCAACCAGACATGCCTAATCAACCAGAAGCTGAGCTTACAACTTACAAATGAGTATTCTAGATTTTTTTGTATTTCAAATTGCTATTAAGAAAAAATACTTGTTTCTTTCTATTTTTAGATCTTCTCTTCATAGTGTAGGTTAAAATATTGCATTTTGTATGTAATAAAGTTACGCTTAGGATTTTGAGGTTAGAGGGTCGATTCCCATCTCTAAAAGCAAGATTTTTAATTTTTATAAAGTATGCTTCAAGTTGATTAATGTTGGCTATGCTTGGTGTTTTGCGGATGTGATTTGGTGTATAGTTTTGGCATAAAAGAGGTATAAGGGGAAATTAATTTTTGCATAATATTTTAAGGGTATTGCTATCATTTATTTTATATATGCAAAGGTTGGAGTGATAAGGTGTAAATAGTTTATTTTAAATTGTAAATATTTGTTCTTGGACATTAAAGTAGATTGGAAATTATTTTAAGAAAGTAGGAGATAAAAGATGTAAAAAATGATTTTATTATTTGTAATTATTGCTTTATGAAAAGGAAATTTTTGAGAGGGTTTTGTTGAGCTTTAATGCATTATCCTTGAGAACAAAATAAAAAGTCCTAGAACATTATTTTCATATTTTATTGAGCACCTTTTTGAGGGAAAATTCATGTGGATATTTTGAAATAGATTATTTCTATCTAAATCTTGAGGTGGCACAAGGAGAATTGGTTTTTTGTGAGATAGGTTTTGAAGACATATATACATAAGAGAAAATTAAGAGGTATGGACACATCATTCCTTGTTTAAAGTGTTTCATTGAAGTGAATATTTTGAAACATAAGGTGGAGTGAAAAGGATGGTTTGATAAGATTTGTTGGAAATATTTGAGTGAGGATCTTGTGCTTCATTGTTGAATGTTTTAGAAAAAATTAGGATATAATTCAAGAACCATATGTGCTTCTATTGTTGAAAGGGTTGGAGATACTTGAGCTAGAAATTGTGAATTATTTGTGCTAGGGTTGAAGACAAGTTAGTGCATCTTTGTGAAATATTTTGAACATTGATTTGAGAGATATTCATAGCAATTGTGGAAGTGTTTGGGATCAAATTTTATGAGGGAAATTGTGCATGAGTGTGATTTATCTTTGAGAGAAAATTTACAATAAGAATAAACTAGCTTTTGTTATACATTGTTTTGATTTGATTTGAAAGGGATTTGGCAAGAGATAGAGAGTGGTTAATTGAGAACAAGATTTATGAGTGTGAAATATATTGAGTTTTTGATAGAGCATATCATTATCTATATGTTACAGAGGTTAAACGAATTCTAAGTAGAATATATTTGTTTGAAGAAAGCATTTTAAAAAAATATATAAGCTTTGTTTGTGTGCAAGGTTTAGAAATATTTAAAACAAGTTTTGTGAGCAATATTAAGACATATTTGAGCAAGTCTTTTGAGAATACTTGAAGGTGGATTTGAGCAAGTCTTTGAGAAGGCTTGAGGACATATTTGAGCAAGTATTGAGAAATATTGAGGATAGATTTGAGCAAGACTTTTGATAAGTCTTGAGGATATATTTGAGTAAGTATTTGAGAATACTTGAGAGTATATTTATAAGTAGAGTTAGAGTAGATTTGTGCTAGACCTTAGATAGAGTTTGGTGCAAATTTATGAGTAGAGTTAGAGCATATTTGTGCTATAATTGAGACAAAGTTTGACTTGTATTTTAGATAGAGTTAAGAATAAAATTTGAAAATGATAGAGTAGAGAGGAAAATAGTATTTAGTAGATAGATATCCTAGCCAATGCAATGGGGATAGAGGTATCCAGTAGAAATATATCCACAAGCTAGAGCAATAGGGGTAGAAGTATTCTAGAAGATTATGAACTAGAGCAAGAGGAAAGAGTTCTCCTATGGAGAGATATCCACAAACCAAAGAAAGAGAAAAGAGTTCTCCTATGGAGATATATCCATGAACCAAAGAAAGGGGAAAGTGTTCTCCTATGGAGAGAGATCCATGAACTAGAGAAACAAAAAATATTTCTCCTATGGAGATATATACACGAACCAAAGAAAGGGGAAAGAGTTCTATTATGGAGTGAGATCCATGAACTAGCTACAAATATAGAGTTCTTCTATGGAGAGAGATCCACAAACCAGTTGAGGAGATAGAGTTCTCCTGGATCAAGTTCCACAAACCAGATAAAAAGGGAAAGAGTTCTCCTTTGGAGAGATATCCACAAATTAAAGCATAGGGGATTGGTGTCTCCTTTGGACAGAGGTCCATAAATGTTGTAATATAAAATTTATTCCCAAGATATTTAAAAAAAAAAATAGAGGAAATATTTTCTCAATGGAGTAGCCCACATTGGGTGAACCACATTAAATTTATGTCTCTCTTGTGTGTGATGATTTATGCATTGCTTTTATTATTGATACTGATATTTCCATTTATAATATTGGATAATATTATTTGAGAAAGAAAATAAAAATTTGGTCTTATACTATTCACCCCCCTCTTAGTATAAGCCCGTGTTCTTCAAAGTTGGTCTAGATGAGTTAGTCATATCCAATACAACTTGGTCATTAGAGCTTGGTTGTTTGTTGTTGCTACTCTAATCCCTAGACCACCAACTTCCTTTGGCTTACAAACCTTATTCCAACTGATTAATGTCCTTGTGTGATTACCCTACACTCTAAACCAAAGAATTTGTCTCATCAACTTGTCCAAATGTTTTAGGATGCTATTTGGGCCTACTATAATAAAGAATTTGTACACTAGAATTGTTTGTAAAACTCTTTTTAGAAATACTAATATTCCTCCAAAACTTAGCCACCTGTAGGTCCAATGCAAAATTTTTGAGTGGATTTTCTCTCTTATTTATTTCCAATATTTATTTTAAGGCCTTTATCTATTAGGGGATACCCAAATATTCTAAATATGATGTGTCTCTGAGAATTTGAGAATGTGGTAATATGTTCCCTTAATATTTTTATCACATTGAAAAATTTACTTTTTATTTTGCTTCATTTAGTAGTAGTTGAGTATCTTCTATGCAGTAATCCAACAATTATTTGATATTGGTTGCTTCCCTTATTGATCCTTCTCCCTAAATTCTTATGTCATCAAAAAATTGGATATGAGTAAGCTTTATGTTCCTGGTTATGCTTACCACTGCAATGGTTTTCTCTACTTTCCTCTTTTGTATGAGTATTCCCAAGCCCTTTCCTAAAATATTGAACAAAAACGATGAAAGTGGGTCCCATTTTTAGATTCCTCTAGAAGATTTGAATAGTTGATATGGATTACCATTAATCAGCATTGACAATGAGATAATAGACTTGCATTCCATAACCTATTTTATCCATTCTTCATTGAAACCAAACTTCTTTAGTATTTGGGCTAAAAATTCCTATCTTATTGTATCATAAGCCTTGGATAAATATAGCTTAAGGAACATATATTTGTTCCCATTTTGGCAAATCTTTTGAATATTTTCTTGTGCTATCACAATCCCATCTAGAATTTGTCTATCCTGCATAGATCCCCCTTGGCTTGTAGATATTAACCCTAGTAAGATTTATTTTAGCCTATTTTCTATCAACTTGGTTATGATCTTACAAACCACATTGCAAAGAGTAATTGGTCTATAGTTAGTAATATTATCCATATCTCCACCTTTTGGTATTAGAGCCAAAAAGGCATGATTCAAGGCTTCAAGGATTCTTTCACTAGTTCTAACTTCCTCTATTTCTTGGGTTAAATCCTTTACTATTATATCCCAATAGGCTCTATAGAACTCTACTGGAAATCCATATGGACCGGAGATCTTCCTAGTCTGCATAGCTAAAACTATTTTTTTAAATTCCTCCTCTAATCCCTCAAAATTCAAAACATTAATAATATCAAATGTTTGTTAGAGTTACTATGTTAGTAACTATGATTATTACCTCATTTAGGTAATTTGTAATATTCACCTAGGTAGAGTTGATTTACGACATGGTAAAAAGCAACTTGTTATTTTTTACTAGTAATTACCTATTACTATTTACCTAGGGTTAGTTAGTTGTTGTAGTCATTTTGACTATGTAACTAGGTTAGTAGGTTAGTTGTTAGCTATCTTCAAGATAGGGTAACCTTCACGTGTTTTAAGTTAGCGTTAATTTAGGATAATATTTTACATATTATTTTAAGGCTATTCATAGCCTATTGTCTTACCTATTTAAACCCACCATATGAATAATATTTGTAATTATTATGAATTGATTTAATTTATTTGCACTTACCTTTTCTAACATTGGCATCAGAGCTGAG
This sequence comes from Wollemia nobilis, assembly GCA_028583015.1. Taxonomy (NCBI): domain Eukaryota; kingdom Viridiplantae; phylum Streptophyta; class Pinopsida; order Araucariales; family Araucariaceae; genus Wollemia; species Wollemia nobilis. Next base: position 3,299,060 of record JAQPPZ010003510.1, read on the forward strand.
ACAATGGAGGCTGGGCAATGTGGGAGTCTCTCTCATTCTAGGAACCTTGGCAAGGTGGAGGTAATATCATTCTAGGCTAGGCAAGGCAGAGGAAATATCATTCCATGCTAGGTAATGCGAGACTTTGTTCCACATGCACTTCAATGGGAAAGGTTAAATTTAATTGGCTATTGAATTTATTTTTGGTTCTAACTCCTCTAAAGTTCCAAGGTTGCAAATTTTTTTATTGCACTAATTTGACCCGTAGGTCGGTTATTTTTTTGACCAACCAAACTAAGCCTATCGACAATCATCGATCGATCAATGAGGGTGGAGCAACCTCTTCCAACATTGGATACACTACTCCAGCGAGTGGTTGATCATTTGAAAAAGGGTACAGATGCACCCTACCAATGATGTCCAACTACGAGAGGGTCATTATTGTGGATAGGAGGATAGGTGCACCCTCCTTGGTGATGTCCAACAACATGAGGGCCGACACCACTGATAGGAGGGCAGGCATGCCCTCCCTGGTGGCTGACCTTCATGAGAGGGTAGGAGCGCCCTCCATGTAGCAGTCGACCACCATGAGAGGGTAGGAGCACCCTTCATGGGAAGCCACATGGCTAACTAGATGACCACCACATGAGGGCAAGAGTACCCTTCATGCGGTAGCTAAATACCATGTGAGGGCAGGAGCACCCTCCATGGTAGACACATGGAAACTACCAAACCCTACTTTGAACACCCTAAATCATGACAAATAGCCTTGGTAATGGAATCCTAGACACTGACGTAGACTGAAATAGGTATAGAATCCTAGACACTTACATGGAATGACATGGGTACATAAACCGAGGGGTGACTAGGTGCTGACGTAGCGAGACCACAGTTGGACGGTAGGCTCGAAGAGGGTTGATTGTTGACATGGTGATGCGAATTTCTAGATCTGATGTGGCATGTATGATTGGGACAAGCGGCAAGCTCCTATTGGATGTGATGTGGCATGTTTGATTTGGACACATGGCACCCACATGTTATCTTTAATCAGAAAAAAGGCATTTGATTGATTGCTCGAAGGCAATCAACAAAGAAGGAAGTAGTTCACTATTTTAAATAGTGAAAATGCACTCGGTGTAGTGCATGTGGGATATTAAGATACCAATGTTTTAAAAACCTTATGTGACCACCGCTTTCTTCAAGAAAGTGAAGCTCCCCCCATTTTCCCATCAGTGGTTGTGGTCGAGGTGGTTGGGAGCCGGGAGCTAAGGCGCTTCATGCCGCCAGACAAATTTTCGAGCCTTGCCATGTGCAATATATATTTTTCAATATAAAACTAAATGAGGATGATTTCAAAGGTAAAACTTTTGATAAATTATTATTTTTTAATTTATTTCTTAAACTTTTTATGAAAATTCTTCATTTTTTTAATAATTTAAATATAAATTTTTGTTTCAAATCAATTTTGTTTATTAAAATTGATTTAGTTTAACAAATATTTTATTTTTATTATTAAGTAAAAGTTTTGATTAAGTTTTATTTAATTTTTATACAAATTAAAATCAAAATCAAGGGTCCATTTTTTTTTTCAAAACCAAACAACATTAGAATGCTTTTGTTTTCTCCAAACAAGGGATATAATACATATAAGAGCATAATTTTTTTTTAGCAACATTAGGAGACCTAAATTATTCTCAGCCTTGTTCATTATGCAACATAACAAAGGGGACAAAATCAAAGATATTTGATTCTTTATAGCAAAATTAGAAAACAAGGAGACTGAAAATTTTGTAAAATTCAAAGTCAAAGTGTGCATTTGTTTTCTCCAAGGGGGGATATAAGATATAAAATTGCACATTCTATTTTTTGTAAAATTGAGAAGAAATTGAAGCCTTGGGTCCATAAAAACCAAGTCGTGTATCGACTAGTTCTGGAAGCCTTTCAAATGCGGATCATATGTCGACTTGACATGAAACGAGTGCTATTTTGTTAATTTTGCAAAAAAAAAATGGGAATACAAGAAATTGTACTTTTTTACAAAATTGTAACACAAAATTGAGGAGCACTTAAAAAAAAATAAACTTTGTTCAATTTGTAAAAAAAAAAAAAAAAGGCAATTGTTTTATGCCATATTCTTTGTGAATTTGGAAAACAAGAGGAGACAAAATATATGAATTTTTTGCACAAAAAAAATTCAAATTTTGTTGCAAAAATTAAAAGGTGCATTTTTTATTTTACTCGACACCTTCATTGGCAAATTAGGTGCATTTTTTGTTGCATCCGACACCTATGTGATCAGAATTTTGAGGACATTCTTGTTTGATTATTGCATTATTTTTTTGCAATTATAAGTCATAAAATCAAGAACACTTAAACCCCTAAATCTTACAATAATTCATGTAAATAATTGCATAGGTTTAAAGCCAATTTCACTTGATATTCTCTACTAAAACAACAAAAACCCTAATTCACTATTATTTTTTTGGATTAATTTCCTTAAACTAATTATTCCTCTTCAAGGGGATTTTCAGAAAGGTGCCATTAAATATATTTTTGGGTGAATTGTCTTTCTCTTCTTATTTGTTTGGCTTAATTTCCTCAAACTGATTATTTTTCTTCAAGAGATTTTTCAGGTAGGTGCCATTAAATACCACTTAAGAGTGAAAGAAAGATCCATCTTAGTGCAAATTCTAGGACCTTCATCATGGCATATATCAAAAAATACTTAAATGATACACAATTGCTTAAAGGTTCTAACTATTCAGCATGGAAAGCTAATATGAAAGCCATCTTGACTGTAGAGGAAATGTAGGATTTAGTTGATGGCACTGAATCAAGACCTGCATCAGCAGGAGTAGATCAAAAAGCATTGGATAAAAAGAATAATCATCTTCTCATGTTGATACTTCTAGCTACTACTAATGAGATCCAACCTCACATAAGTGAAGCTAAAACTTGTAAAGATGCATGGGATGCATTTTATACCATTTTTAAAGGTAATAATCAATAAACTATTCTAAACCTTCAAACACAACTTCATACACTCCATATGAAGTCAGGTGAATAAGTAGAACTTTTCTTCTACATAGTAGCACAACTGAAGTCAAAGCTAAATGCTTTAGGATCCAAATTAGAAGATACTATTCTAGCTTCAGTAATATTGAGGGCTCTTCTTGAATCCTACAAAATGTTGATTACATCCCTTAATGTATCTCAAATATCAGTCACATTTGTGGATTTAGTCAATTTTCTTCAAATAGAGGAAGCAAATCAACTTCAAAGTGATGAAGTGTAAAAAAATGAACTTACTCAACCAATCAGGGTGATAAGAAGAAAGGAAAATTTCAAAAGGGAGGATCATCTTCAAAATTTAAGGGAAAGAAAACTCAAAATAGGTTTTTCTTACATTGTAAAAAGGATAACAATGACACCAATCGGTGTTGGTTTTAAAAAAATCAAAAAAAGAAAGGCAAAGGCACATCACAGAAGCAAAACAAAGGCAAAATTGCTAGTGAAGTGTCTAGTTCCGATTCTTATTTTGGTATAGAAAGAGCACACAAAGTGCTCTTGGCTAAGATAGTATTGTAAAGGGGAAACAAATTTGTCACCTTAAGCATGCACCATTTCCTCTCTCTTTTTAAGGCTTCATAAATAGAATAAGTGTTTGTTTGAAGTACTAGCAATAAAGGGGTGATTGTACATCTTTTAGGCTTCATAAATAGCAAACTATCATTACTTGAAGTACTTGTAACAAAAGTAGAGAATTTTTTGGTGTAAAATTTTCCTAGGAGGTAATATTTGTAAAAACCTTCACAAAGCTTCTTAAGTTGCACATCTTTTGCAATTAAGGGGGGATAAACATTTCTTTTCCTACTTAACATATTTTTTTTTTTTCAAATGGAAGAATACTTATAAGGGTGCATTTTCGGTAGCGATCAACACCGTAGTCACACTTATTTTAAAATTTTTATTATAATATGTTTTTGCAACAAGGGAGGAAACTTATAAGGGTGCATTTTCGGAAGTGACCAGCACCTTAGTTACCTTATCAACACATTTTTACAAAATCATATTGTAAATATAATGAACCTCGTATGAAGTGATCTACTCTACTACACCTAACGTTTGCAGTGGATTGTTACCCATGCAATCCAGTTGGATGACAAGATTACAATAAGGAAATTTTTTGATGTGAAGGCAAAGTGAGGAATGACCCACTTTTTGCTTAGGAGTAGCCAGAGCACTGTGATTGAGCATGAACCAACAAATTGACATCTTTCTCACTGTATTGGGATAGTTATATACATTACCCAAATAATGTAATAAGGGGGATGTTAGAGTTACTATATTGGTAACTATGATTATAACCTCATTTAGGTAATTTGTAATATTCACCTAGGTAGAGTTGATTTACTACATGGTAAAAAGTAGCTTGTTACTTTTTACCACTAGTAATTACCTATTACTATTTACCTAGGGTTAGTTAGTTGTTGTAGTAATTTTGACTACGTAACTAGGTTAGTAGGTTAGTTGTTAGCTATCTTCAAGATAGGGCAACCTTGACACATTTTAAGTTAGCATTAATTTAGGATAATATTTTACATATTATTTTAAGGCTATTCATAGCCTATTGTCTTACCTATTTAAACCCACCATATGAATAATATTTGTACCGCTTATGAATTGATTTAATTTTTTTGCACTTACCTTTTCTAACAGGGTCAACATAAAGGGAAAAAACTACTTGAGTAGGCTCATTCAATCAGGTGGACCCCTCATTACACCTCAAAAAGCAGTCATTGTGACAATGGTTGAACAATGGAGGGCCATATAAATTATCCAATTGTGGTGTTAAGAAAACAACGTGATGATGGTTGAACGATGCAGGACCTTATAATTTGTCTAATTATGATGTTAAGCAATCAACATGATAATGGTTGAATAATGCACGACCATGTAATTATCCAATTATGGTGTTGATAATTATCTTGAGAAAATTCAACTTCTAGAGGACAATTGGTCAAATGACATTTTATTTCTTAATGAAAATAATTGCAAAAATATAACAATTTAAAAAATAAAGGCTATATTTGATAGAAAAAAAAAATGAAAAAATATTTTTAATAAAAAATAAGCTAAATATAATTTAAATGATTCATAATGTTTAATATTTAAATGACAATTATATCTATTCAAATCTACATATAACTTATTTAAAATAAATAAATAAATTCATAAAATCATTACCTAAATATATTTTCACCAAGACAAAATATAATATTTGAATTGTTACAACGTTTGGGAATGTTTTAGGTCTTGAAATATGTGCCAATTTCTAAATAATGATTAGTAAATACCTAAGGGTTGGAAGTAAACCAATCACATTTTTTTATTGAGAGTAGAGTTGGACATTTGTCAAATTAATTCATAAAATCATTACCTAAATATATTTTCACCAAGAAAAAATATAATATTTGAACTGTTACAACGTTTGGGAATGTTTTCTATTCTGAAATATGTGCCGAATTCTAAATAATGAGTAGTAAATGCCTAAGGGTTGGAAGTAAAACAATCACATTTTTTATTGAGAGTAGAGTTGCTATTACAACTGAAATATAATCAAATTATTAAAACAAACGTTACAATATTTTTGAATTGAAAATCGTTAACTTATATTAATAATATTCAGAATTTACAAAGATAAGTCTAAGGGTTAGATACAAACACAACTACAAAATATTAAAATATATAACTGCCACTAAGGAAAAAAAACGTGGCCATAAGACAACAACAAATATATAATACAAAATATTACAACCTTTTTCTACAACAAATAAAGAAAACTATGTCATGATAGAAATATCTTCAAAGTCTGCAACATCTGTCGTCAATAGAGAGACGCATCTGCAAAACATAGTATTAGGCATGTGATATAATCATATTATACATGTATATAAACCGATTTAAATAGTATTGGAGCATAAACACCTGCTGGTAACCATCCATATTGTGGTGAAAGAAGACATCCTATAAATAATAATAATATATGGATAAAGAAAATAAAAGTTATAATATTTTGGATTTGAGGACACTCGTATAAATAATAATAATATATGTACTATACGTATTTCTTTTTTATAACTTATTTTAATAATGACTATATATAATGATTTTGTTGTCTAGTTAATCTTGTGGGATGGCTTAAAATAGATGTCAATTGATATCATAAAGTTTTAAATACGCATATAGTTAAATCATAATTATGAGAATCCATTCAAACAAATATAATATTAGATGTCATTTTCAAATTTACATACCAATGGTTGAAGGAATAGGCAAGATATACTTAAAATAACTTTCTAACTAAAACATGTTATTTTATGTTATATGAGCTTATCATTGAAATATATTCTCTCCCTTGTGAGTATAGTTAAATTAACGTGCATATTTATTGGTGATAAAGGAAAGTCATTTTCAAAATTTTAAAAATAACAAATTTAAGTAAATTTAGTCTCTTGCTTTTCTTACAGTCCAAGGGCCACACTGTTAAAAATTATTAATTAGGAGTCATAAAGTCTTTCCTTATTGTCTTTAGTGCACCGTTTGTGTTGTACTCAACAAATAAATATTATGTGATGGGAAGAATAAGATAAAATTGCTCCAAAGCATTCTCTCTTCTCTTGTGTGTCATATGCGGGAGCTTTCCAAAGTCTATAAAAATAATGTAACTCTTAAATAATGTGTGCTTGTATTTCAAAAATTGTGGTAAGTCCTATAGGTTGTTGTCACCTATAAAATTATGTAAGAGAAAGAACGTACAACCACATATAAAGCATCCAAGTTTTAATGGACGTAGGACACCATGCCAGTTGTTGTGCCCAGAGTTCTAGTAATTTTCCTGCCCATAGATATGCAAATCTCAAATCCACTTAACAAGTTTAGCTATGATACAGAGGAGTCCATTCATTTGACCTTAAAAATAAGAATCCATCGTATTATATGTCAACATATTAAAAAAAACAAAAATGATATTTTAATTGCATGGTTGTTCGATTTCTAAATAATTATAGGTGTCGCTTTTGAAGAGAAGTGTATATGTGAATTAATTCAAATCTTGACATTCCACCATTTGACTATTTTATCTCTTCCTGTTTAAATTTATTATTTCATCGCTGTGCAAACGGTCACATACTTCATTTTTTTTATAAGCTTGGTTAGTGGGTCATTTTATAGACCGTGAGCACCTTTAGACATGTGGGGTTCAAAGTGATCGCCCAATAGCATGTTGGAGGACAAACCAAAGTGGTGAACAAAAGCCTTAGAAATTTTATAAGGTTTTTAATTAACTAGAAATCAAAATTATAGTATACTATTTTGGCATAGATAAAATTTGCATATAATAATTTGGTCAATAAAAGTACATCCAAAATATTATTTTAAATTCCTATTTATTTTTCTTCCGTTTTGAATATCCCAAAGATTGTTCTTCGAGAATTGGATTAAATCAATCATTGTTTCCTTTGAAGTGGTACTAAGGAGAAAATAAAATGGGCCTTGGTGAAATGGGATACTTTATGTCTTCCTAAGAGTGAAGGGGGGTTAGGATTCTAGTCTTAAATTAATAACAACAACGCTTTAGCTACTAAATTATATTTGAGGATGTTGCATAACCCCAATGTTCTTTGGGCCAATAATCTTCATGCTAAATATGCTCAGAAAAAAAGTCTTGAAGACCTTGTTTGTTATCAACTTCCTACCAAAGGTTCTCCCATTTTAGTAGTTCTTGAGAATGGTGAGGATTTGATAAAGAAAAAATTATTTTGGATCATTCATAATGGTCAACATGCAAATTTTTGGACATATTCTTGGGATGGTCACAAACCTTTGATAACTTAGTTTCCCGATTGGAGGCCTTTGATGGAGGAGCTTCACTAAGCTAATTGGATAAAGGTGGCTAATTACTGTCAGTACCATACTGGTAATTCAAAGGTTGGTAGATATTGGATCCCTATTGAGGACTGGCCTATTCAAATCTCAGAAAGGCAAAGACAAGATATCCAAGGAATCCTTCATATGAGATCCCTCTCTTGGTCCCATGAAAAAGATTGTTTTGGATGGAACAACACTAATAAGGGTGAGTATTCAGTTTCTCAAGGTTATTTGACCTTATGCCATAATAATCCCAACCATTATTCTAACATATTTTCTTGATTGTGGGCTCAAAAGCTCTGGCCTAAGGTGAGGTTCTTTAATTGAATTTTATTGCATCGTAGGGTGCTTACTGGTGAGCAACTTATGAAGCATGGTTTTCATGGCCCTTTTAGATGTGAAATGTGTGAAGAGAATGTAGAAAATATCAACCATATTTTTATTAAGTGTACTTTATCCTCTGAGCTATGTAGGAGAATGGCCACTTTACTTGGCTTATAGTGGTCCAATTTTATTCCTTTTGAACATATTTCGAAGGATTGGCCTAATCAAGAGGGTGTTGATCATTTTATTAGGCAGTTAGTTTGGATGGGTTCTACCATTCTTCTTTTGAATATTTGGAATGAAAGGAACAACTGATTTTTTAATCAAGATAGGAAGGATATTCATTATATTTGGAAAAATACCATAGCCAACTTAGTTGAATCAGTCCATCAAGTCCTTAATCACCCCCAAAACTCCCACCAAATATGGGATCAAGTGATGCAAAGATTGAATATTAAATCTTCTAAGGGAAACCAACTTAAAGGGAATGTGAGTATTAGTAAGATGGATAGGACTAGAAATTGGCAACCTCTTCCTAAGGATTTTGGAAAAGTAAATATTGATGGATCCTCTAGAGGGAACCTTAGCAAAGCCAGTGTGGGAGGAATTGGTAGACTTTTAGATGGCTCCCTGGTTTTTACTTTTGCTGAGAATTTGGGTATTATTTCCAATAACCTTGCTAAGGGGTATGGTATCCTTAGAGGCCTTCAGGAGGCTACTAAGGTTGGATGGGAAAAGGTGTTAGTTGAGTCTAACTCTCAACTTATTATTAATCTCTTGAAGACTCCTAAGAATCGTAAGGTGGATTGGAGAATAAAAAAAATTATTGAGAAGATTCAGTTAATCCAGATGGAATTTTTGAAAGTTGATTACATTCATGTGGTTAGAGATCAAAACAAGAGTACTGATACTTTAGCTAATTAGGCTTTGGACAAAGATGATCTTACTTTTTATGGCCACCCTCCTATATGATGGACTTCTCAAATTAGGGAAGCTCTTATTTCTATCATTTCTTTGGATGGATCCAGTTCTGAAGGTACCTAGTTTATTTTTGTATTTTTTTTTGCTTCTCTTTGGTTCATTCAGTTTTTTTTAGTTCCCTAGCTCATTATATTGTTTATTTTGTTTCCTCTATTGATTCTTGCCTTAATAGTCTTCTGGTCTAGATAGGTCATTGTTTTGTTCAATTATTTTTTCTTTTTTATTTATTAATTTTTTTTGTTTAGTTTTTTAAGGTGGGTGGTTCTTTTGTTTTGTTTTGTTTTTGTGTTCTTTGTGTTGTTTTTTGTTGTTCTTGTGTTTTTGTTGTTTTGTTTTTTTTTTTTTATGTTTTTTGTTATTGTTCTTGTGTTTTTTTCGTTCTTGTTCTTGGGTTTCTCTTTGTTTGTGTTATTTCGTGTTTTTATGTGTGAGTGTTTTCTATGTTTTTTTTGTTTTTGTTTATTGTCTATGGTTGGTTGTTTTTTATTTTATTTTTCATGTTTTTTTTGGGTTTTGTCTTTGTAGTGTTCTGTTGTTTTTGTCTTGTTTGTGTTTTGTTATGTGGTTCTTGTGTTTTTCTATGTGGTTTGTGTTGTGGTTTCTTTTATCTTATTCTGCGTGTTTGGTTGTGCTTTTGTTTTTGACACACTCAAGGAGCATGTTTTTTATTTTATTTTATTATTTTTGTTATTTTTTACTTATTTTTACATTGGTTTTGTGTGTTTTTTTGCTCCTTGAGTATGTCAAAGGTAATAGGCCAGGTCCGAGTCCTTGGCATTTTTGGCGAAATGGATACCCCTGCCTCCTTGGGTCTTATCCAAAAGTGGCATCCATTTTGGGATGTTTTCCATAAATAAAAAAATATATATTGTTTTAAATTATGTATGGAATCTATCCAAGAGGAATGGATGAGTTGCAAAGCACAATAATTTTATAGAGACCAAGTGTAGTAGTAGAGGACTGTGTTGAATACCTACATGATTTACATCAAGAAGTAAATATTAAGTTTGAAAAGAATGCTATAAGATATAAGCAATGTGCTAATCTCAAATTTTAGGCTCAAGTATTTTAGGTAGGAGACTTGGTTTTAGCCCATTTATAGAATTAAAGGTTCTCGAGGCACTTACAACAAGCTAAATTGGAAGAATATTGGACCTTGTAAGGTCTTGAAGAAGTTTATAGATAATGCATATGAAATTAAGCTCCCAAAAGGAGTAGACATCTCACCCATATTTAATGTGGCTAATTTTTATCCATACTACGACAAGCCTACGAGGACTACCAATGACATTACATCTAATTTTTTGATGAAAATGGATAGCATAGCTACTAAAAATAGGAATGAGATGAAATATATATAGTGATAGATTGAGTATCTAGTCAAGTGAAAGAATTAGTCAATTGAAACAATGATGTACACAAATACTTATGAAATTGCTAAATATGACATATTAGTTACCATAGTCAAAAAATATTCCTAAGCCTTGCACTTGAAATATTTTCTCATACATGATGAGTATGATACAGAAGCCTTTGTTACTTAAAATAAGAATTATTAAATATAGTTGATGAATTGTTTGATGAACATCCAAACCATGCATATGATAAAAGAAGAGGAAATGGAAATGGTTGGGGAAAAATGCATAGAGGAATAAAGAGAATAAGGTAGAGGAATGAGGATATATTTAGGTGTAGGATATTGAAAAGAGTATTGATGGCATAGTGCTCTAACTCTCACATACCATGTGGCCTATAGGCATATTGGTGTCAATTAATTACACTTCATTTCCAGCTCTTTCTACATGCATATGTCTAAGTGATGAATATCTTGTTCTATATTTTTTATAAGATTTATGTGTGTAGGTTTATAGCGAATGATCGAATTTTAGTGTACAAAGGATAAGATATAATTGATGTAGTTGTTTTCAAAGAAGAGTACATAGATATATCATGTTATAGATTATTGTGCTTATGGGCTATGAATAATAATAGTAGAGATGTTGATAGACTATAATTATAAAATATCATGAATGTGTGATTATTGTTAATGTGGGATAGGAGTATCATTCAATACATAGGTCTAGTTTTTCTCAATTATCGTCTAATTATCCTAAGATAAAATTAAGTAAGACGTCATTCAATAAATAATCCACCAATTATATAAATACATTCAAGAGAAAATATTCAAGTAATAATTCTCATATACATATAAATTATTGTTTTGAGATGTTCCTGTTTCAATGTGTTTTTGTATCAACATATGTATACCAACTTCCATCTTGATATGTTGTCATATAAACATGTTGTTATCTTGTGCAAGGGAAATTTTCCATATCTTAAGTTGCCATCAAAAAACATTGCCATCATAAGACCTAATAATGTTATACAAGTCTTGAGACTTTGCTTGCAAGGATAATTGTATGTGTAATCACCATACAACAACCTTAGGAAATTGAGTTAGAAATTTGGATTACTTGTGAAGGCCATCCTTCAATGGATTCCTTTTCCTATCTACATCATATGACGGTAAACTCATTTATTTTTCTTTCTATTTTTAATTGTATAGTATGACTATAGGTTGTGAAGTTCATTTGGAGCCATTGGTGATGAATAGAAATATGCAAAGGATCAACCACATTGGTATGTTGAAAATCCACTTTGGTTATGAGTATCATTTATGTTGTCATTTTATTTTTTATCAATTCAAGGTAGTGTCCAATAGATTTCTGCATTTGAGAAAAGGAAACTAATTTTTAGTTGGGTTCTATTAAGGTTTCCTAATAACACATCTAAAATCAGACACTCTTGACTAAAATTAAAGCACTCATTTTAGAAAGTAAAAGCACATTTTTAGAAATTAAAATAAACACTCATGCATGAGATTATCATGCTTATACATGAATAAAGAATAAATTTCATAAACTAATATTAAATACCTATATGAATAGTTGTACAAATATTATTCACAAAAAAAAAAATTATAAAGAGAACAACATCTTATATGGTTACTAACTAATAAATCACAAGCTCACAAGTAAATAAAATAAGCACACCTATACTATACATCTAAATTAGTCCCTCCACCAAGATAAGAAGTAGGCCCATACTTTTTTGCTCGATGTAAATATACAATCAACTTGGAATTATTCAAAAATATGTTATTACAAAAGGTTTTTCTAATTATTCATTAACCACTATTGGTACAAGACACAATAATTATACACATGGCACCACTTAATCATTATTCCTAGTCTTGGACATATTTCTAGGTTTCATAAACTACCAACAATACTTTAGATATAGTTTGGGATATCAATAATTATTGTGATAGACAATATCACATGTGGCAGCATCATCTACAATCAAAAGGATAAGAATAAGAATATTTTCCATAGACAATGGAGGCCATACGTCTATTTTTTCAATCGTTTATCTATCGATGTAGAACTACTTTTTATCCATATTATTTACAGTCATAAAACCATGGGTTTAGGAGTCCACCTGTTTGATGTATTATCTTAGCCACTATTTGTTTTGCTAGTTTTTCTATCACTTCCAAGCCATCCTATCATGTTTTGGATTTGTTCTATTGATCTTGATCTACTTTGTCACATTTTGACATTTTGTCATTACTCTCAAGCTACTCTTTCATGTTTTAGTACCTAATTATTAAGTTTTAGAGACTAATATTTTCTTATATCCTTATGTTCTAAATATTTTTGGTGCCTTTACTCCTTATGTGATACCATTAGTACTTTGCTTCATAGCTCTAAAACATCCTCAATTCTACAAAGTATTAGTGTTATGCCATAACAAAATAACCATCATTTTGATATTAAATATTCACAATTTAATTCTAAAATCACATAAAACCATTCTAAATAATTTCAAAAATGCATTCTCCCAATTACCATGTTTTAGTTATGATATTAATATAACTATAGCCTAGTCCACAATAAATCAATATATTAGAGGGTAAGGAATGGTTTGTTGCATTAGATGAGGTATTTTGAGGACTCATCATTTTCCTCCCAAATTATACTAATGTATGTCCTCATGTATTTCCTTTCATCAGTAATTGACTAATGTCAAATTCATGATCTAGTTTTGTCCATAAATTTATTGATTGAGGATGGTATCCTTAAAAATTTTTGAGTCTAGCCAACCATGGTCATAATTAATTTTTATTAAGGGGTTTAGCATAGTCAAATTGAGGGATAGATCTAATAATAGTGGGTGTTTTGAACCTAAGCCCTATCTAGTTATGTTTGTGCATTAAAATAACATCAATTATTACTGATGATCTTAATTGGGTCTAATCTAAATTAAAATAGAAAATGGGTTCCCTCTTTTGAGCTACACTAGTAATTCATTCTATTTGTGCTGAGCATGCTAAATTAGCCCCATCTAGATCTTTGCTATAAAAATATATAATTTTGTATTGGAACTGATTTATTTGAATTCCATATTGTCTCTTCATATGAACAACCCCCGTTAAACCATAATGTTGACAAACAAGGGCAACTAGATTAGATTTTTTAAACATTAATAACATCCTAATGTCTATTTCTCTATCCCTGTACTCTATCCTATAATGTTTATGAATTTTTATTATGGAGAGTAGAGGTAAAATATCATAATTGTACATGTACAAAATAAATATCAGGAAGAAATTACACACCCTCAAGAATGACATACTTGTTCACATAAAACTTAGACAATTTTTTTTTGTTCTACAATGCTATGCAAAAAAGCATCAAGAAATTTCTTAGCAATATCTAATTCATAATTAAGTCCAAAATAAATCTGCATTACCTACGAGTGATATAATTTCTCTTGTAGGAACAAATTGTAGATTCTAGTTGGTTTTCTACATTATACAATTTTTTTCATGATATTAAAAAATGTTAGAGTTTAATTTCAACATTAGTCAACTCTCTTGCATGGTCTCTAATTTTCTCCTCAAGGCTTTTGAGATCTTGACCTTGTCATCCTAGTGATGATATTACCTCATCCATCTATCAACTGTAATATTATGGCTATGCAATTGTAGACACCAAATCCTTACCATGCATGAAACCCATTCATGTCACATACCCTAAGTTCCACATAATAAAAATATGCCTAATGTCTAACTTAGGCTATTTTATGGGCATATTATTTTATTTTCTAGATTTAACAAAATCTAGAAAATATCCCTTATGTTTTCGTGTTCCTCCCTTTACCACATGTCCTAGCCACCACTATCCCTTCCCTTGATACATATTTCACCCTCATAAATACCTCACTTGCAGCCCCCCTAAGTGAGACACCTCAATTGTCTCACTCTAACTACCTAGGCCACTTGGTTGCCCTATCCCTACCAGTTAGCTACCCTATCCTGCCACCTATCCTCACACTCCTCACCTTCCCAAAATACTACAAATACCTCATCATTCCATTCATCAAAGAGAGGAAAAAAATAATTTCATGTTGTCATATTTGTTCCAGAAAGCACACATCCATATTGAGGTCCTATTTTTATATCTCAAGTAGCAATCTCGCCAAACCCCATTGCCTTCTTTCTACCACTTAAAACATAAATGCAATCCCTTACATTTAAAAAGACTCAAATATAGTTCCCTATGTTTACCCAATCCTAAATGTAGTTTTTTGCATTTTACCAATCTCCCAAATTCAAAACTCTATGTTTTTGCAGTCCCAAATGCAGTACTCTACGTTTGTTCACCTCCAACCATTGCACTCCATGTTCGCACATCCTTGAACTACCAAATTTAGATCTAGATCAGTACATGTAATATCATGACAAGGAATATTTCTATTTTATTTTATATAAGCTCTATGTGTGATTTACATGATATTTTCTTTTAGTTGCATTAGGGTTTTATACTTCTATGATTTTGGGCCTCATCCTAGGAGGCCATGCCCATGCCACTGATCATTTTCTTATTTGAGATATTTTGTAGGTAACATGTTTTAGAAGCCATTAGGGCTACGTGTGGTCTGAAAGGATATGTAATCCCATGTAAACTATTTTTATTATAACATGAATACATCGAAACTTATCTTCACCTGATCTATGGAAAAGGGATTTTCTTCCTTTTACATTGTATTCAAAAGCAAGTAAGCTCTATTGAAATATGATCCTAGTATATCGGGACAACTTATTGTAAAAAAGAGAACATTAATCCCATTCATTAATATAAATTTACAATTTTTCTTTTTGCTACATTTGCTTGTCTTACACTTTTCATTGCTAGAGTGTTGCTTTTGTTGCTACAAATCTGAAAATCATAGTGGAACCCCCATAGGGTTTTTGTGATATATTTTTGTGATTAAATCTATAATAATTTATGCTTATTTTCTAGTTATAGGATTTTGGAGCTTAATATCATAGAGGAATATTGAAAAAACATAAATATCAAATGCATTGTGTCAAAGGTTTCGTGCTCTGTGCAAACACAAGTCACATTTTCCAAATGCAACAGACTACATTTGGTAGACCCTAGATATAGCACACTACATTTGATAAAACCCATATGTATCACACTATGCTTGATAGAATCCAAATAGAACATGTCACATTTGATAGATCCTAAATGCAGTAGACCATGTTTGACATGCCTAATCAAATAGAAGTTGAGCTTAAGGCTTATAGACAAGTATTCTATATTTTCCCCTGTTTCAAATTGTTATTAAAAAAATACTTGCTTGTTTCTATTTTTGGATGTTCTCTTCATAGTATAGGTTAAAATATTACATTTTGTAGGAAATAAAGTTGAAGTGCATGCCAATATAGGTTGCATTTAATATACTTGCATACCCTAGTATAACTTATTGAATTTTGTGTGTTTGGTGTGTGCCATTGTATGTGTTTATGTCCATAATTGCACAAAGAGGCATCTTAGGAAAAATTGCATCCTAGTTGCATTTTGATAGGATTAGATTGCATGCATTATTTTTAGACTTACAAAACATAAAATAAGAAAACCAAAAATACCCACACACATGCACTCAAAAATTCCACACTTCAATATATATGTATATCATATAAGTGTGAGGAAAACCAATTAATGAGTTGGATTTCATCACCAACCAATGATTGCCCTAGTAGAACCATATTTGGTTTGATAGTCTCTTAGAATTCATAACCAAGAGGTTGATTGCTCTTGAGATTAGCTCAAGGTGATAATTAGGTTAGATGCCCTTTAACCATAGGGATAAATAATTAATGGAGCACAACTATCGTTATTATCTGATCTCACTCAAGAGTGAAGCAAAATCTTGATTGAGCAAGTAGCAGGACTCAAATAGTGCAACCTCTTTCAAGAGGTAATTTTGATCCCCTTGGGATACACCCATTACCAATCCTCCATCAAGAAATCCTCATTAGCCATTTGTGACACATTATTTGAAAGAAGGGTGGGTATGGACACACCCTTCTATATTACACTTTGCCACCTACCGTTCATAGTTCTTAGATTTAGGTAACATCAAAAACATCAAAATAAAACAAAACCATCTAAAAAAAACTTGAAACTTCAAAAATAAATTAGGAACACAAAAAAAAATAAAATCACAAAAAGAATAAAAATAACAAAACTTGTTTGTTTGTATGATTGTGTGTTTTTTTATAGCATAAATTTCATTTTTTGTCACAGCCATAGCACATCTATCCATCATCATCACAAATCCCTAGCTTATGGTATTGACACGACATCAAGACAAAAATCTAGTCAATATCCAAGTTCAATCCCCTTCATCCATGGACCATTATGCACATGTCACATGCACCTCAACCACTCTTACAACTGAGCAAGGAGGTGTAGCAAGGAGGTGTACCATAAATTATCTATGTGGACTTATCTTCTGGACCTTTCTATTGGACATTTTGAGTCCCTAAGCAAAATTTGTCATTGATGTCAAGATGCCAGTGATAGTTCCTCTCCAGTTCGAGTGCAAAGTTTAATGGAAGTTTATAATGGGTTAAATAATCTTTATTTTACACCCAAAATAATGGGTTAGAAAGTGGTTTCATTTTAACCTTTAGAAGCAAATGTATCTGAATCAATGGAAGGATATAATATTATAATATTTATATAATATTTATCTAAGATAGTGAAAAATTAAAATAAATTATTATAATTTTAATTATAATATTATTTGGTTTACAAAGGATAATTAATTATTTTTATAAACCCTAAGGCTAGGTTTTGGAGGGAAAATTATTTCAAAGCACAAAATTTAAATGTTAATTAAAACCAAAGGTGGGTTTTGATTAAAGGCATTTGAAGCCTTTACCTCCGACATCATGGAAGGAAGCATGGTGAGCGTTGACATCGTTAATGCAATGGAGGAGCATATAAATATGCCCAAAACCTAAGTTTTAAATTACCCTTGCTCAAATTGATAATTGGTGGCATGTGAAAAGAGAGCTCGTGTTTTCCAAAAATGTGGCAATGAAGTGAATAAAGGAGGAAGTTACCATCCTTGAATCTCATTGGGTAAGCGTGGCCTGGTGGTAGTCTAGAAAGCACAAAGGCTCTGGCAGCAAGGAGGCTTATGTTTGAATCCCCATGTGCATTTTTTGGTGTTTTGATTAAGGCACCCAAGGTGCACAACCTTTTACCTTTGGTAGAAGGTGACGTGAGATTAAGAAGCACGTGGTGCTTCTTTAATCTCAAACGAGCGCTTGACTCATGTAGCAACTTTGGTTGTGGTTAACGCACTTGTGGTGAGGAAATTTTGAGGGTTTGACTCCCTCTGAAGACAAGGTATTTAATTTTAATTTTAATTTTTATTAGTTTCTTAATGTTGGAGGAATAAGGGTGCATAATTGATTATTATTTTTATATATTAAGGCATAAAGTTTATGGTGAATGTTTGTTGAGGATTATTTTGGAAGGATTGGTATTTGAAGTTTACGGTGAATGATTGTTGATGATTATTTTGGAAGTATTGGTATTTGATATTTATTATTTTAGGAGTAATAAGGAGTTTTAGTAAAGTCTTAATTAAATTCCTATTAATACTTTTAAGCATTATTTTATATAAGGGTTTATCTATTAAAAGAAGACTATGGTGAATGTTATTTTTGAGTTGGAGTAATAAGGTGTATTTTGGGTCATCATTTTGTATTGTGTTATTATAAAATTCTTCTAACCCTTATTAATATTGGAAAAGATAAATTTGTGAGTGTGGCAGATTTGTGAGATCAAATCCTTGTAAAGCAAAAAGGTATGGGCAAATTCTTCTTTGATTGAGTTGGTTGATTGGCTTTCTTGAAAATTAAGTTTGAAGTGAAAATGATTTGATTAGGGTTTCATTTTCAAAAGTGGTTTAATTAATACTTCAAGGTTTTATGAATTAATATTTGTGATTAAAACCTTGTTTTATTAGCACTGTTGTTGGTGCCATTGGTTATGTGAAGAACCTGAGTTAGATTTTAAAAATATCATGAGTATCATTGTTATGTGAAGAATGTTTTATCAACATTATTTTTTAAGTGAGTTATTATGCAAAGAACTTGAACTTGAGTTAGAAAAGAACATGAGTATCATTTTTATGTGATATTTGTTGTTGAGCATTGTTGGAAACATTTTGAGTTGGTATTTACATGCTTGGACTAGGGTTTGAGAGAAAGAGTTGTTTCTTGAAGTGATTGGTTGAGTAGAGTTGATTGAGACTGGTCAAGTGGATGTATGAAGTGAGTGTTCAAGTTCCATAAAACAAACTATTCTATATTCTAATTTGAATTGTGAGAATATAACATATTGAGTCTTTAACAATTCTCTTTATGCTTTTATGAGATTGAGTTGAGAAAGTGATTGAGTTTTTATTATAGATCATATTGAGTCTCTAACAATTCTTTTTATGCTTATATGATATTGAGTTGAGAAAGTGATTGAGAATTGAGTATAGAATATATTGAGTCTCTAACAATTATCTTTATGTTTCTATGAGATTGGACAAGTTATGTGTGGACTTGTTAACCAGATTTGAGGTATGTCTTTGAGAAGACTTGTGGACTGATTTTGTATGAGCTTTTGTGGAATCTTACAATACAAATTTGAGCAAGTCCTAGAGAGGACTTATTGAGCATATTTGGACAAGTTTTGTGTGATCTTGTTGAGCATATTTGGATAAGTTTTGTGTGAGCTTGTTGAGCAGATTTGGATAAGTTCTATGTGAGCTTGTTAAGAAGATTTGGATAAGTTTTGTGTGAGCTTGTTGAGCATATTTGAGTAGGTTATGAGTGGACCTAATGAGAATATTTTAGAAGGTTTTGAGTGGACTTGTTGAGTAGATTTGAGTAGGTTCTGAGTGGACCTATTGAGCATATTTGAGCAGGTTTTGAGTGGACCTATTGAGAAGATTTGAGAAGGTTCTGAGTGGACCTATTGAGTAGATTTGAACAGGTTCTGAGTGGACCTATTGAGAAGATTTGAGAAGGTTCAAGTGGAACTATTGAGTATATTTGAGCAGGTTATGAATGGACTTGTTGAGAAGATTTGAGCAGGTTCTAAGTGAATTTGTTGAGAAGATTTGAGTAGGTTTTGAATGGACCTATTAAGAAAATTTATACTATACCAAACTATGTTTAGTGTAAATTTGAGTGAGCTTATTGAGCAGACTTGTGATAGACCAAATAAACTGTGTTTAGTGTCAGAATTTAGCAGAGCTATGCTATACTGATTAGACTTTGTTTAGTACATAATTGAGATAGATATTTGGAAGTGATAGAGCAGAGAGGATAGTAGTCTCCAGTGGATATATATCCATCAGCCAGGGTAGTGAGAATAGGTCTTCTGAGTGGGGATAAGAGTCTTCAGTGGAGAGATATCCACAAGCCAGTGGGGATAATAGATGTAGTAAGTCTTCTAGAGTCACCAACTAGAGCAAAGAAGAAATAATTCTCCTATGGATAGAGATCCACAAACCAAATTTAGGGGTTCAACATCTCCTTTGGATAGATGTCCATAAATATTGTAATTGGGAAGGATTTCCAAGATATTGATTGAGAAAATTTAGTGAAATATTTTCTCTGTGGAAGTAGCAATATTTGGGTGAACCATGTTAAATTGGTGTCTCTATAGTGTATGGTGTTTTGTGTATTGCTTTTATTGATACTGCTATCTATACACTGCATAATATTGATTTATAAATAAAAGTAAAATGTGTTATTATAATGTTCACCCCCCTCTTAGTATAAGCTTGTGTTCTTAAATTTCCATCTCATGCCCTCTTAAATTGAAGAGAAACATGCTAGACATGATCTAGACATGATAAAAAGAGCCACCTATGCTACAATTCTATACACCTCCTATATTGAGCCATAAAAACCCTCTAACCTGTATATCACACATTTGGATACTAATGTCGTCAAAGCTTACTTAAACCTATTTTTCCATCATTACCCCCACTTAAAATTCCACACTGCTGCATTGGTACACTCCATCAAGAACCCACATATTCACATGCTCAACACACCAACAACCTCATCATAAATCCCCTCTTTAAATCCACAACCATGACCATGAACCAAAACTATCCATATTACTCCAATCAATATCTCTCCATACCATCTACCCACAAAATTGTTTGCTCCAACCTGCTTTATGAAGCACATGTCAATGTTGCTTCACAAATTCAAACATCAATTCCATACACATACTTACCTCCTATTGAACATATGATCATACCATTATATACTTGGTTGTGATATCCTTCACCACCTATCCTCCACCAACATCCACCAATGTTATCACCATACTAAATGCTCAATATTTTGTAGCTCATTCGACTATCCCACCACATTTGTAATTTCCATATAAAAAGACTTACAATATTTTTATCAAATGCTTACCAATATCATTAATAAATATTTCCTTCCCATCTCACAACCCCAATCATAGATGGTAGATTTTAATCACCCCACAAAATTAAAACAAAACACCTTCTTCATGCAATATTCATCATGGGCATCACATCCATATGTGACAACTTCAAAATACATATGTTGCTACATTGACACAACATATCACCATTCCCCCATCACCTCATAAGCAACTTCCACCTTACCAACAACCTTCATTTCATAATCAATACCAAAAAACATCATGCACCATCAAATTCCAACTAACATCAACCCACTTTCCAATCAAAACTTGATCTCATACACCCAATTCATCATATACAAAATAATTCTAACCTATGAAAAACACAAAATTGGATTTCAAGCCACCATTGGAAGATCCAAAATTTTAATTTTTATAAAATTAGATTGATAGTTTAGCCATGCAAACACCCAAAATGACATATCAAAACCCACTTTGTGGTAGCTATTCAATCATTCTATTCATACTTCAGTACCCTCAGCACCATATCCTATCAATTTTACTATACCAATATTTGATAAATTTAGAGGGAAATATGATCCCTAAGAGTATGTGAGTGCATTCATCAATACATGCTTTATAATTCAAGACAATGATCCATTGATGCTTTGAATACTTCCTCAAACTTTTAGAGGCAATTCTCTAGAGTGGTACAACTATTTACCGCATCATAACATATATACCTTTGAAAATTTGATGAACTAATATCTAGAGTATTTTTCTCTTAATGTCAGGAAATAGACTACCTTCATTGATATTTTTAACCATAGATAATTTGAATATGAATTGGTCTATGATTATGGAAACCATTGGAAGAAAGTTATCACAAAATTTCCATTCACCCTCCCCATGGTAGAACTCACCCAAATGTTCACATAGATATACTCTAAACCAATATCATTGTTATTAAAACTTCAATAATATCGAACATTCGAAGAAGCCCTCACTCAAGCAAGATTTATTGAAAAAATTAAAATTCAAGAGGGTAAAATAAAATTTTTAGGGGGAACAACAATGGCTAATAAAAACCTAACCAGGTAAATTAAGTGGTCTTGAGTGTACCTCAATCTCCAAACCAACAAACTCAAGTGCAATATAAACAACCCCCTGACTTAGCAACTACCACAACAACAAGCATACCAAGTAGTACCATACCTGCCATAGTTTATTTTATGTACCTTAATTACCAAATTGCCCAAATTTTGTTGAGAATTTAATTTTTTTCTTTCCTTTTTATTAAAAAAAGGAAAAAAATTAATTAAAAATAAAAATATATGGTAGTCTGAAGAGATGTGTATTGGTAGAGCTGGTGAATTTTAGGCTACCCATTAGAGTTTGACTCTTGTGGTTTTTGGTCAAAGGGATGAGGCCAATTGCAATACCTGATGAATTTTTGCATAACAAAAACCCCTTAGACTCAAAAATTAGTCAAATACAATGAATAGAATTCCATATGTGTAGTGTATAACTTGTATAGGGCAATGCATATTTAAAGTGTATGGGTGTGTGTGTGTATGTACATATGAATAATTTTTCATTTTCCCTTACATTATCATATTCAAATTTTTATGCCTCCTCAAGTTTCAACACTTCAACAAAGTTCATACTAAATTGGGCCTTGCCAATATTCCCATCTTATATCAATAATATTATGATCAATGTTGATGCTTCCTACAATGTGGGCATGCATTTCCATACAAAGATAGTTTTGGAAATATTCCATCACAATTTTACCTATTTCATAGATGA
This sequence comes from Wollemia nobilis, assembly GCA_028583015.1. Taxonomy (NCBI): domain Eukaryota; kingdom Viridiplantae; phylum Streptophyta; class Pinopsida; order Araucariales; family Araucariaceae; genus Wollemia; species Wollemia nobilis. The sequence goes on from JAQPPZ010003510.1 coordinate 3,321,919, forward strand.
ACCATAATATTAACTACCTGTAACATGCCAACAAATTTACCTATAGTTTTGCTGCCCTACTGCTTCCTATATGGTATTGTGATTATTGTATTTTTGTTGCACATTACAATTCATTTTGGATTAAGAAAAAGTGAAATCAACTTTACCATATTGGATCTTTGTACATTCTACCACTTAAATAACCCACTTTTTACATCAACATCAATCGAATATTATCAGTTTATTCCACATAAATTTGAAACAATTACATCTCCCATAACCTTCATGCACCATGTTTCATATTTAACAATGTCAATTGTCTATTGTTTATATTTAATCAAATTATGCCTATAATTTTGTATTCACAAATTTCTTCACCACACCTTATTGAACTTGTTTGAGTATCTTGTAGATTTGGAAAATTGGGGCATAGTTCTAGATATAGAAGTGTGTTGGAAAGCAAAATGTATTTTGGAACACAAACTAAGGGAACTCAAAGAGAAGGCTCATATGCTTTCTGGTGTAACCATTTCTCTTTCAACACTTACAAATGTTATAAAAGTGTTGTATGGTCATTTGAACTTGCCTATTATAGATGGGTGCACCAAAGGAAAGTAGCATCCTAGCACATATAAACATGCACTTTATCTCCTCAGGTATTAAGCTTTGTATATTTTGTAATGATCATGGTTAAAAAAATTTAAGACATGAATTTTTTTTAAATTTATTTTTATAAGAAAATATAAAATCAAATGGTAGGAGCAGGAGCAAGTGGAGTAGATATGAAATTTGAATTTTTAGGATGTGGGAAGTCAAACATGAAGCTAGGTAGATCTCTAGGCGGAGATGTAAATCTCAATGCTAGAAAGCTAGGTGGGATTCTAGATGGATATGTACATATCAATGATGAAATTTCAGAAGACCCTGACTCCATCTCCCTCAATGGTTCAAACAGAGGATTGGAAGTCATGGGTGTTGGATGGACCCCCCATTAGACCCACATTAAAATCCTTTTTTTACCTCCTTTACGAAGATAGTTCAAAATGGGGTAGGATATTTCATGCCTAACATACCCCAATACTCTACTTCTATCTCAATTTTTTGTAGATAAGTTACCATCCCCCAAAGTTCATGGTGCCATTAATTTCTCTAGAATATTTGTCCTTGGTGGGAATGTTTGTTGGCTTAAGCATGGATATCAAGTCCATTCATATATGGGCCTTTTAAAAGTGGTGCCCCATCATAAATATGGAGATGGTAATTTTTCCCAAGGGATTTTTTCTCTTTAGGTTAAACCTCCCTCAAGATACCAGTAGAATCCTCACTAGTGGCCCTTTGTTTTTTTGACTATAGAAGCCTTTTAATTAGAAGGTAGGGGGAGGATTTTGACCCTAAGACCCAAAGTATAAACATAGATCTAATTTATATTAGACTTATTGGTGTTTTTGCCTAGTTTTGTCATGTTGTAATATTAAAGGGTATAGCCCAAATCATTGGGGATATTGTTGCTTTAGACCCGAAAACCAAAGAAAAATATTGTATGACTTATGCTTGATTGTGTGTTATTTCTAACTTGTATTCTGAGCTTCCCACCTATGTTGATATCAACTATGGCTCCTATCATAAATGGTAAGTAGTTGAGTATGAGAATAAGCTAGCATTCTATATCGAGTATCAAAATCAAGGCCACCTTAAGTCTCAATACCTATCACTAGAAATATATTTGAAGAGGGATGGATTTCGAGGCAAGAAAGCTCTAGGTAGCAACTAATTGACTCAACAGTTTTAGAGATAAAATAAAAATGATAAAGGAAAATAACCAATATATAATATACCTGATAAGGACTCTAAATAGGTATGTGCCTAATTTACTAAACCAAATCCCATAATTCTCTTAAGTGGTCAAGACATTGATTTTAGAAATATTTGTACTAACTAAGATATTGAAGCACCTATTTGAAACCCTTCATCACTTGATTCTCATGATCATCCATATAAGGATGCTAAAAACCCTCAATTCCCTTATAAGTTAGATCCTTATGATCCCTCCATTTCTATTTTAGACTATTATCAATCTCTCACCAGGTTAGGGCCATCAGGTCTTCCCATTTCCAATGATTTCCTAAACCTCCTTAATGACCCACCTTGTCCAGAAGAACCTATGGCCCTTACTTCAAGCATCAATAAATCCCCTATTTTAGAGTAACTCTATAGCCCTATCAAATAGGAAACTAGAATTTAGAAGAAAGTTGATGTTGATATGGGTAGTGATAAAAGGAAAGGTCGTCCATCCATCCAAGAGATTAGGTGTAGAAATATTGAGAATGATATTGCCAATGATAGTCAGTCTACTATCCGATCATCATTGGTAGATAAAAAAGTGATCCGATAAGAAAGTGATAAAGGAAAGTGATCCAAAATACCTCCATACCAAGGTAGAAGAGTGGAAAAGAAATATTCATCAAAAAATCCTAGATGAAGATCCTCTCATTGAATGTGAGAGGCCTCAATGGGCTTTCCAAGCAAAGGCTAGTGAAGTCCATGAGGAATGAGCTCAAACCTAGTAACATGTTGCTCCAAGAGACCAAGAACGATATGCATAACAATAATAGGATTGCTAAGTCTCTATGGAAAAACAACAAATTTGTTTTAAGCCCAAATAAAGTCAATTATGGAGGTCTTATCTATATGTGGAATCTAGGAAAAATGGAAGACCGAATAATATCTTCCTCAAAAGAATAATCAACATTTTATTCTGTAATAAAATACTAAAATTCAATGAATTCTTTCAAACATATATGCTCCTAATAGTCACTCAAGACATTTTATTTATGGAGCACTTTAATTCAAATGAGAATTCATTTTCATAATGAAGCATGGATTCTTGTTGGTGATTTCAACACCCCCTTTTATCCTTTTAACAAAAAAGAGAGGTTCCCATTTCACCAGGATGTTTTAAATACTTTGCTAATTTTTTTTATGGGAATTAATTAATGGACATTCACCTAAAAGGACCAAATTTTAAATGGAGCAATAAAAGGATGCGCAATAAACTTATTCAATTGAGGCTTGATAGGTTTATTTTGTTGAATGAAGCCATCCAATATTTGGTAATGCTACTCTACATTCCCTTCCAAAATTTGGATTTGACGCCCCCCCCCCCCCCTCCCCCCCTCCCTCTTTTTCCCCCCTTTTCCCCCCCCCCCCCCCCCCCCCCCCCCTCTTTTCTCTTTTCTCCTCTCCTTTTCCCTCCTTTTTTTTGGTATCAATTCTACTTTCATTTCCATTATTCCCAAATTCCATGATAGCAAATCCATCTTTTATTATAGACCTATCAGTCTGTGCAATGTTGTTTACAAGCTTATATCCAAATTCATTACTATTAGGATGAAGAAAGCCCTTCATATCATCATAGAACCTTTCTAATGAATATTTGTCTGAGGTAGAATCATAATTGATGGAATCCTCACTATCCACAAGATCCTTCATTCAGTGTTTAAAAGTAAAAATGTTGGTCTTTTCCTGAAACTTGACATGAACAAAGATTTCAGTAGAGTCTCTTGGGATTTTATTTTTGCTTTGCTTGCCAAATTTGGATTCTATGAGAACTAAATTACTTTAATTAAAGACTTATTAACCTCTAGCTCTACCTGATTCTCATTTATTGTTAATGGATCTGCTATAGGTTATTTTAAAAGCTACATAGGCCTAAGATATGAAGATCCTTTATCTCCTTTCCTTTTCATCATCCTTGTTGAATCCCTCGATAGATCCCTTAAGACTACATGTTCCTTAGGTGTTATTTTGGGCATCAAACCTTCATTTGTATCAAGGCCTATTTCTCACTAGCAATTTGTTGATGATACCATCTTGGTAACTTTATCCTCCATCCCTGAAGCTAAAATGATCAAAACTATTCTCAACTTCTATGAAAAATTTGTTGGGTAGAAGGTCAACTTCCAATAACCCTATCCATAGATAACTCAAAATAGTAAATTTTTGGGATGCACCATCTCTATCCTTCCTTCCACTTATTTGGACCTCCCCCTTTCCCATGGCAATCCATCAAAGAATATGTGGAACAATATCATTGACTAGATTCAAAAAGACTTGTTGGGTAGTAAAGGACTATGCTAAGTCAAGCAACTAGAGCTACTTAGGTTTAGGCTTACCTCCATAGCATTCTAGTCTTCTTCATATCTATTTTTAAAGTTCTAGCATCCATTTTCAAAAATATTGAAAAAAGCAAAAATATTTTTTGTGGTTTGAAAACGAGAATCATAGTAGGTTTCATGTAGTGGCATGGAACAAAGTTTACTCCAAGAAAAAATGAGGCCTATATTTTTGGAAAATTGACATAATGAACATCGCCTTAATGGCCAAACAAGGATGGAAGATTTTTGAATATGTTCAAAATTCTTGGGTTGACATTATCAAAGACAAATATCTTCAACAAAATGATTTCCTTAATGATCATCCTCTGCCTAACAAGTTATGGTTTTGGAATTCTATTATCCAAACCAGAGATAATATTAGAGATGGTATAAGGTGGAGATTTGGCTATGACAGGTGCATTAGATTTTTGGAGGATCCATGGTTGAAAAACTACCCTATGGTTGATGATACAAATTTGGCCATTCTAAAACCCATCACTGATCAAATTTTTGGTAGCAAAGTTTGCAATTTTGTCTCTCAAATTTTTTAATGTTGTTAGTGGAAAATCATACCCACAAATAATCTTAATAATGACCAAAATATTGATGCCAAATGTCTTGCACACCTCAGATTTTGTGTAATTACAAATAACCATTCTAAAGAAGTTCCTATTTAGAATCTCTACAAAGATGGTCAATTCATTGTAGACACCAAAGTCACATAAATTGGATAAGACTATTAGTGCATCACATGTGCCACTCTTATAGACATCATATGGCCCCATTGGACACCCCTATAATCATGCACAAGGCTCCAAAATACATTCTAGAGGTTTCCTAGCAGTTTAGGGTAGTTTTGGAGCATATCCTAGTGATCATCCCACCAAGGGATGGTCACTATTGGTAACCGTGCCACCTAGGGATGACCATCCATAACCATCCTTGGATGGGATGGTCTGTAAGAAGACCCTTTAAAAAGTCAAGGGATGCAGGAAATGGCAATCAAATACTACCATTACAGTGGCCAATCTCAAATTGATTGTGGACTTACCATTAGAGTTAGGTATAGAAGATTGAGAGCCCCAAAAGGGTAACCTTCCCTCACCTATGCATGTTAGCAAATTGGACAAGTGGTGACACTTGCCTCACATGGCAAGACTTTTCCCTTTGCCCTAGATGCCATTTTGGGCTATAAAAATAGGTGTATTCACCCATTTTGAAGAGAAGAAGAGAAGTATTTTGAATCACAAAGTGTTGCCCAATTTCATCCTCACATTTTGCAAATCATTACTCGCCCTCCTTTGGCCTTGAAATCCTCTTCAACTGAAGGTGCTTTCAGGGGTAATAGAAAACTATCCAACCAATTCCAAACTAGCCAAATTGAATATAAGTTTGGACCCATCTACCAACAACACTCCTAAACCAGTTTTGGACCAAATACCAATAGCATAGGTGACAAAAATAGGTCAGATTTGTGAATGCCCCACCTGGGAATGATTAGCAATCATTAGGTGTCACACCTAGGGATAGTTAGAAAACAATATGGAATTTGGGATAAACTCCTCCATAGAACCCTTATAAATTCTTAGATGAACCCTTGGTCCAAATTTGGTGAAGTTTGGAGCTAATTTGATGGCATATTTGAGGTCCCCATTGTTGCAGGTTTAGGTGTCCCTGTCAGGGATGATCACTATTTCTGCATAATTTTACCTTAAATATTATATTAAAATATTTCCAAAAGCATTTATATTAGATTATGTTGCATTTTTATATCATATAGAATAATTTCCATGTATGGTAGATTAGTTTTGATATTGTTAGAATAACTCATTTTCCATGCTTCCAATACTTCTATTCTATAACATAGGTGCTACTAACTCCTTTTGAATCCCTTGCGTGTAGATGCAGGTATTCTCAATATAAGGAAGGATCTAAAGAAACACATCAAGATAAATCCAATATTAGCTCTTGGGTGTGGGAACGCAAGATGAACATTTTTACATGCCATTAAACCCCTTTGAAGGGATTAGATCCCTTAAGTTTTATAAATGTTGAAATGTATGAAATTATGGAGCCCTCAAGGGAACATATTGTAATCTCATTCGAAGTCATTGATGAATAAATATAAGGAGGAATCCACCATATTTTATTGCACATTATTCATCTTTCAATAGATTACATGTTTATGCTTTCCCTTTCAATGCTTCTATTCACATGCTTTGACATTTCAAAAATAAACGCTTAAAGGCATTGTAGTAAATTTTTCTTCTTTAGTGGCGATCATGGTATATGAGATTTTTATATCTCCCCTTTTAAATGTGTTAATTTTGACCTTTATTTTTTGTTTTTCAGGTTGTAGGTTTTGACCGTTCTGACCAAAAATGACCCCTTTGCTGCTAGGTGTCACTGGGTGGGAAGGCCAGCTAGGTGTCACTAGGTGGGATGACATCCAAACTGCTAACCATCCCTACTAGGGATGGTCACAAAACTAGAGATTTTCTACCAAAATTTGCGGAAACAACAAGTTCTAGGTCATAATTTACACCCCTGTTTACCTTCAATTTGCATATATACTGTTCAAAATTGTCAAATTGCACATTTTCTTGTCTTCTCTATACATAGAAATGTTAGATACTCTCTTTAAAAAATTTTGCATTAATTAGATCAGAGAAAACATGGAAAAGAATAGTAGTCTTTATGCTTTTTGTCTAGTTTTTTTGCTTGAAACTTACCAAAGAAGGTTAAATTCATATAGGTTCTCAATTCTAGTGCTTTTCTTTTATGCTACTAACGAGTCTGAAAGAAAAATGCAATTTCATGCATTTAGTGAATCATCATTGAGTGCTCTCTTATTTTCTTTCAATCATTTTAAATGCAGCACACACACACACCATGATCTACTTAAATGTTGGTGATTTGTACTTCATTCCCAACCACTGATAGAGTTCAATGATGGTGGGTTTCATCTCCATACATTGAATCAAATCCTATGAACCTTTTTCTATTGGCCAATACCGACTCCAACATCTGTCCTAACCATGTAAAATAGCATGCATTCCTTTTTGGAGGGGTGTATTGTTGCACACGGGGTGCTGGGTGAGGATCGATAGGACCTATGCTCCCTAATAGGGTATGGAATTCATCACCATACCTTAGGTTGGATTACATTACCGGAATAATATGGAATTAATCACCATATCGGTTGTCAAGCTATGAGTGTATAGGTGAAATCCTTTAAACTTTTTAGTATTACATTAACAAATAAAACACGTAAAAAGAGTTTTTTTGCAAAAGAAAAACATATTCAAACACATAAAATAGATTAGGGATTCACATTTAAACCTTTATAAAATATAATAATTTGGTTTATTATGTGTTTCTATTGATTGTGTATTTGAATCTTTAAAACTTAAAAGAGATAATCATGTTCTCTAGTTTAGGTATTTATTTATCGTTCGGGAAATTAACCCAAGATCCTCAATATAGGGGTCAAACCCTTATAATAAAAATAATAATTTTTGCATCCAACAATCATGCAAAATGGAGCTATAACAAAAAAGTTATTTTGGTTTTATTTTTACTCTATTTTTGAAGCCGAAAATTGAGAAAAACCACACTAAAACTGTCATAAAATGGTCTAGACAACTCCAAAACTTGCCAAATTTGTTTTGTTGTCTTATTTAGATCCTTCTGCACCTCTCACAGAAATTTTGAGTCATAAATATTTATAATTCAAAAATTCCCAAAAAATCCCAAAAGTGGGCATTTCCCCACAAGCCCTGGTAGGCCAAATATTCCAAAAATACAAAATTTTGACCAAAAAGTCAATTTTTAGAGACCTAGTCCATTGTGATCAGATTTTTACACTAATAATTTTGATATATAACACTTATGACCTTTTTTGGGATTCAATTTTTTTTTTAGTGAGGGTTCCCTTCAAGGTTTTCCTAGTCAATGCATCATGAAAACTATGCATAGCCGAGCTCAATCACGAGCCAATGAAGTAGAAAAAATTAGGAGAGGCAATGAGTATCATCATTATATGTATGAGGATCCCCCCACTTAGGGAACAATACTATACACCTAGGGTAGGGTTAAATGATCATATAAAGCTTCCAAAGAACCCTTCCCTAGGGTACCAAAACCTAGAAGAGTATGATACTCCTCATAGTGGTTGATTCAATGCTGCCCAACCATTCCTCACTCATAAAGAAATACCTGAGGAACATCCTAATTACCCTTGATCACATTATTCCATGCTAAAATGAGGTACATCTACCAAGATAACATCCATGCGTTATTCATGTGATCAAGTGGACTATTCGGTTACCCAACACCAAGTCCAAGACCAAACTAAATATAATAAGCCTATAAATAGGCCTAATATGGAAGTCTACACTCCCTCTTCACCACCTAAAACTCCCATCCAACAAGTGGTAGCAATCCAGAGTAGGCCTATGCGAAGTTTGCATATGTCATCATCCAACATGACCATGGGAGAGTTAATACAAAGGTCCTCCAAACATTGGGAAAATTTCATGAAGGCTTTATATTCCATTGAGGTACAACCTCATGACTTTGATGCTTTCACCAACTTTGTGGGACACCTACAAATGCACAAAGATCCTATCATATCCTTTAAAAATCAGGATATCAAACCTAGGTCTGCCAATTTACCAGACTCTCCTTTGCACATCATTGTGTGCATCAATAGGATCCCTTACAAGTGAGTTTTTGTTGACATAGGTTTCACAATAAACATAATTACCACAACCACACTAAAAAATCTCAACATCCCATCTTCGCACATTGCAAGATCCAATTTCACCTTGAAAGCATTTTATGATGTTTTTTCCTCCACTTTGGGTACAATAATCCTATCTATTGAAGTGGGACAAAATACTATGCCTAAATATTCTATATCTTGGAGTGTGAAATAATATACAACATATTTTTAGGATTACCTTGGATGATAGACATGGAGTGTATCCCCTCCATTATACATCAATGCCTTAAATACATTCATGAAGGTCAGGTCCATGTGGGTGATGTCGATCCATACCCATTCAAGTATTACAATAAAGATGATCATCCAAATAATTCTACTCATCCATCCACACCTTTGGATACTAAACTCAATGACCTTATCCAAAGTCCAGATTCAACCTCGCGGTTAGTTTTGAATCTACCTTCACCACCACCGCTAGTACCATCCTTTGTTTCTTCAAATGAGGAAGAGTCAAAAGGACTAACTACAAAGACTCTCCTAGAAATTTGTGACACATTAGAAGAAGACCTTCCCACTCCTACCAACAAGGAGGAACCAATAGTGGATACAGAATAATTGGAATATATCATACCATCTTCATCCACCCCACTTGAGGACATATTTCACTTGACCAATTGTGAATTTGATGAAGGTATAGTATCTTAAGTTAAATTCATGCATATCATCGAGTTGATCAAGGATCTAAGTTATCTTCCTATCAATTCACCACCCATTGATTGCATTTATGATGCACCCCCTGAGCATGGGGGCCAAGTAGATCATATTGGACAAGTTTATGAGACATACGTGACTAGTACAAGTTCTAATGCATCTTCTCATGAGTTTGTGGGAATGATAAATGTGATGATAGAGAACCAAAGTCCTCTAAATCCATCTAGGCCACTTGCAATTCCATCCAATATTCCATCCATACCATAAGAGATATCATTTATGGATTCGGTCACACCTACTCCATCTCATTCAACATCTCAACAAAATAAAGAACATGTGTACCCACTACACCAAATTAGAGATAATATAGCTGCAACAACTAAACACTCTAAGTTGGAACAAGACCATGAGATAAATCAAGAACAAGAGCATGTGGATAATCATGAACCATATGCATTTACTTAGATGATTTTGAATACGATAGACAATATTGAGTTACAAGTGAGTCACCAAAATCATGACTCACAATAGATTTTAAATCGAATCATAAGCACAGAGTTACAATTGAGTCAACCTAAATCTCAACCCCTTGATTTTCAAGAACAACCTCTTCCTATGTATTTCAAGGTTAAATTTCAATAGAATCTGGGGCAAAGGCAACAACAACATCAACCTCGCATATATACGCCATTGCATGAATATTTGGTATCAATCTTTAATCAATTTTTCGAGGACAAGACTATCGCATTGCTAGATATCCACCCCTTGTATCCTAATAGGCACAAATAAATATGGTATCGATAGAGCCAACACTATCCCTATCATAAATTAAATGGTCATAACATTAAGTCATGCATTGCATTCAAGAGTATAGTACAAGATATGTTTGACAAGAATAATCTTCAAATCAAAAATCAACAATTTGACATAGTTCAAAAATTTGTTTTGTTGTCTTATTTAGCTCCTTTTGCACCTCTCATAGAAATTTTGAGTAATAACTCTTTATAATTCAAAAATTCCCAAAAAATTCCAAAAGTGGGCATTTCCCCATAGGCCCCGGTAGGCCAAATATTCCAAAAATACAAAATGTTGACCCAAAAGTAAACATTTAGAGACCTAGTCCATAGTGATCATCTTTTTGCACTAATAATTTTGATATATAACACTTATGGCCTTTTTTGGTAGTCAAAAGTTTCTTTAGTGAGGGTTCCCTTCAAGGTTTTCCTAGTCAATGCATCATGCCAACTATGCATATTCGAGCTCAATAACGAGCCAATGAAGCATAAAATTTTAGGAGAGGCAATGAGCATCATCATTATGGGTATGATGATCCCCCCACTTAGGGAACAAGACTATACACCTAGGGTAGGGTTCAATGATCATCTTAAGCTTCCAAAGAACCCTTCCCTAGGGTACCAAAACCTAGAAGAGTATGATACTCGTCATAGTGGGTGATTAAATGCTGCCCAACCATTCCTCACTCATAAAGAAAGACCCGAGGAAGATCGTAATTACCCTTGATCACATTATTCCATGCCAAAACGAGGTACCTCTACCAAGAGAACATCCATGGGTTATTCATGTGATCAAGTGGACTATTCGGTTACCCAACACCAAGTCCAAGACAAAACTAAATGTAATAAGCCTATAAATAGGCCTAATAGGGAAGTCTACACTCCCTCTTCACCACCTAAAACTCCCATCCAACAAGTGGTAGCAATCCAGAGTAGGCCTATGTGAAGTTTGCATATGTCATCATCCAACATGACCATGGGAGAGTTAATACAAAGGTCCTCCAAACATTGGGAAAATTTCATGAAGGCTTTATATTCCATCGAGGTACAACCTCATGACTTTGATGCTTTCACCAACATTGTGGGACACCTACAAATGCACAAAGATCCTATCATATCCTTTAAAAATTAGGATATCAAACCTAGGTCTGCCAATTTACCAGAATCTCCTTTGCACATCATTGTGTGGATCAATAGGATACTTTATAAGAAATTTTTGGTTGATATAGGTTCCAAAATAAACATAATTACCACAACGACACTAAAACATCTCAACATCTCATCTTCGCACATTGTGAGATCCAATTTCACCTTGAAAGAATTTAATGATGCTTTGTCCTCCACTTTGGGCACAATAATCCTACTTATTCAAGTGGGACAAAATACTATGCCTACATTATTCTATATCTTGGAGGGTGAAATCATATACAACATATTTTTAGGAGTACCTTGGATGAGATACATGGATTGCATCCCCTCCATTGTACATCAATGCCTTAAATACATTCATGAAGGTCAGGTCCATGTGGTTGATGTCGATCCAGATGCCTTCAAGTATTACAATAAATATGATCATCCACATAAGTCTATTCATCCATCCACACCTTTGGATACTAAACTCAATGATATTATCCAGAGTCTAGATTCAACCCCATGGTTAGTTGTGAAGCTACCTTCACCACCACCGCTAGTACCATCCTTTGTTTCTTCAAATGAGGAAGAGTCAAAAGGACTAATTGCAAAGACTCTCCTAGACATTTTTGACACATTAGAATAAGACCTTCCCAATCCTACCAAAAATGAGGAACCAATAGTGGATATAGAAGAATTAGATCATATCATACCATCTTCATCAACCCTACTTGAGGACACAGTTCACTTGACCAATTTTGAATTTGAGGAAGGCATAGTACTTGAAGTTAAATTTATGCATATCATCGGGTTGATCAAGGATCTAGGTTGTCCTCCTATTGAGTCACCATCCATTGATAACATTTATGATGGACCCCCAAGCATGGGGGCCAAGTAGATCATATTGGACAAGTTGATGAGACATCCGTGACTGGTCCAAGTGCCAATACATATTCTCATGAGTTTGTGGGAATGATCAATGTGATAATAGAGAAACAAAGTCCTCTAAATCCATCTAGGCCACTTGCAATTCCATCCAAAATTCCATCCATACCACAAGAGATATCATTGATGGATTTGGTCACACCTACTCCATCTCATTCAACATCTCAACAAAATAAAGAACATGTGTACCCACTACACCAAATTAGAGATAATCTAGCTACAACAACTGAACACTCTAAGTTGGAACAATACCATGAGCTAAATCAAGAACAAGAGCATGTAGATAATTATGAACCATCTACATTTACTCAGATGATTTTGGATAGGCTAGCCAATGTTGAGTTATAAGTGAGTCACCAAAACCATGACTCACAATAGATTTTAAATTGACTCACAAGAATAGAGTTACAATTGAGTCAACAAAAATCTCAACCCATTGATTGTCAGGAACAACCTCTTCCTGTGTATTCCATGGTTAAATTTTAATAGAATTTGGGACAAATTCAATAACAACATCAACCTCGCATATATATGCCATTGCATGAATCTTTGGTATCAATATTTAATCGATTATGCGAGCCAAATATCCACCTTTTGGATCCTAATAGGCACAAACCAATGTGGTATCGAGAGAGCCAACATTGTCCCTATCATCAAGTAAATGGTCATAACATTAAGTCATGCACTTCATTCAAGATTATAGTACAAGATATGCTTTACAAGAATAATCTTCAAATCAACAATCAACAGATTGACATAGTTCAAAATATGTTACCTATAAATAAGAATCAAGAAGAGCAATCTAAACAGGTGACTAAGATGCATATAACCCTATCGTATCATAAAATTATTCGACCGTATTAAATTTTTTTAAAACATCAACATCGTACTTGGACCTCAGTATCTAAACCCATGTCAATCATTCTTCACAACCTGTAAGAAGAAAAGGTAATCATCTTGCCAGATATACCCATGGTCAACCAAAATAAGTTTAGATATAGAAAATATAGAGAGGATCATTCTTACCTCGATAATCGAATTAAAGGGTATGAAATTAGCAATTTTCATAATTTTAGACATGTGGTCCAAGATCTTATTGATAGGTAAGTTGTATCCACAAGTGGGTCACCCATTTTACCCCATCAAGACATTGGCATTAAAGAGAATTCCTTACCATAATAGTGGGAATCACTATCTATAACTCCTCCTAGCCAAGCCAATAATATTATATTAAAAATAGTACATACTGAGGGTATCCAAGGTGTCACACCTTCCCTACTATTTACATCACAATAAATGAAGCAAATTGAGGATCCTAAAGGTATCGCACCTTCCTTACTTCCTTTGATCACCATAAATATTGGGGGTACACAAGGTGTTGCACCTTCTTCCTAGAATCACAAAGTAATAATAGTTTCAAAAGGCCACAAATGCACCCATAAGACCTTTGGTAAAAATAAAATGCCCCTAGGCAGTCTATGATAGTTTCTTAGTGTTGATGACTGTTTAGGTCACCCAAAAGCCCCTAGGCGACCTACGGTCATCTAGGTAAAACCAAAACACCCCTAGACTATATAAGATCATCTAGGTCAATCCAAAAGGCCCCAAAGGCATCCATAATCCCTTTCTTCACAATCAAATGCTCCTAGGCAGTCTACGGAAGTTTCTTAGTGTTGATGACCGTATAGGTCACCCAAAAGCCCCTAGGCGGCCTACGACCGTCTAGGTCAAACCAAAACACTCCTAGACTATATACGATCATATAGGTTAATCCAAAAGGTCCCAAAGGTATCCATAAGACCTTTGGTCACAATAAAATGCTCATAGGTAATCTACGGTAGTTTCTTAGTATTGATGACCATCTAGGTCACCTAAAATCCCCTAGGTGGCTTGCGGTCATCTAGGTCAAACCAAAACATCCCTAGACTATATATGATCATCTAGGTCAATATAAAATTCCCCAAAGGTATCCATAATATCTTTGGTCACAATAAAATACCCCATAGATAGTCTACAGTAGTTTCTTAGTGTCGATGACCGTCTAGGTCACCCAAAAGACCTTAGGCGACCTGCGACCATCTAGGTCAAATAAAAATACCCCTAGACTATATATTATTTTCTAGGTCAATCCAAAAGTCACCAAAGGCATCCATAAGCCCTTTGGTCATAATAAAATACCCTTAGGCAGTCTACGGTAGTTTCTTAGTGTCAATGACCGTCTAGGTCACCCAAAAGCCCCTAGGTGGCTTGTGGTCATCTAGGTCAAATAAAAATACCCCTATACTATCTACGATCATATAGGTCAATCCAAAAATACCTAAAGGCATCTATAATCTCTTTGGCCATCCTAAAACGTTCCTAGGCAATCTATGATTATCTAGGTCATCTCAAAACGCCCCAAAGGCATCTATAAGTCCTTTGGTCATTCCAAAAGCTCCAATAGCATTCATCTAAGCCCATTGGTCAACCTCTATATACATATATTAAAAATTTCAAAAACATCATCAAAATCATCAAAAATACAAAAATATTATTTCATTGCATTTCATATCAATTGCATTATGCATCATTCAAAATTAATCATTACATGTCTAGCACCAGGTCTATACATTAGGTTTCTATCAAAGTTACAATTTTCAAAGTACGTTATACCACCTATTTGTATTACACATAGTATTTCTACTTACCCTCAATATTATATGATTTTTTTCGTCAAATAACCATTGTTAGTAAAACATAGTTAAGATTTTTGGTCACTCAGCCATATCTAGGTTTCTTTTCAGATTTTGTAGAAAGATATCATGAATTTTAGAAGGTAGAATCCTACTTGGATAATTCTTGGTATACATCAAAATCCCAACATATTTTTACTATAATAAATATAAGTCTAGTAGAAGAAAAGATAAAAACTATAAAGTGGTCTAGGTTACTTTAAGCAAAATATTTTATCTTGATCATTCCCCTATGTGAATGGTTCAAAAATGCTGAGAATTGAAAAATGTAAAAGTTCCTCCTTACCCATAAATCCCTTGCCCTACACTAGGGCAAGTATCCCAAAGAGAAAAAATTAATAATGATTATTATACCTTCAAAATATTCCAAAAAGAAACAGTGATCCTTATCACTTCAAAATATGTAAAAACAAACAATGATTATTATCACTTCAAAAAAATAAAAAATAAATAGTGGATCTCACCACTACTAAAATTCCGTTGTTCAAAAAAATAAAAAATGAGCAACTACCTTTAAAGATTTCAAAATTAAAAGAAAATAAGAGAATCTTGAACTTGAATCCCTAGAATTCTCAGCAATACAGAACCATCAGGTGATCCTCATTACAGGTTTGGTGGGTAGCCTACTTGGTAATGGTGGTATCATCCTACGTGATGCTATGTATGTCACATAAGCATATCACTTGTATCCATACCAATGTTTGAATGTGGATGAGCTAGCTTGTTGTAGCCTAGACTACATAATGGTCTAATCCAACTAAGTACAAAAACTCAGGATAATGAGACTCGTAGACTGATCTCTAATATAGATGGGATGAGTAATCCCGTTTGCACTAGAACAATTTTATGCGTTATCATGGTAATGAACTCACATGCACACACATGGATGTTAATTATCTTGGTAATCTTAGTAGGTGCTTACTTTTTCAAAGTATCTTGCATAGTTATTGCATGACTTTTGATTAGGTAACTAGAGTTTTTGAGTCTCTAAAAAACTACCAAATATATCATATCACATTACATTATTTCATTCCATTTTACATCACACTGTCATATATTTTTTAAGTTATAAAAAAAACATTTCATAGTATCATATTAAACATGAGAATAAGATAGATACATTTTGTACAGTCTATGGTGCTAGCATATAATGTGTCAAATAGTCATCATAAATTTTATCACATAAAATTAAATAAAATCATCCATTTCATTATGCATATCCACATCTACACATCATAAAATAAAATCATACGATAAATACATGCATTCATGTTAGACATCCATCAAAAGCATATAAACATCATAAGCATAGCATATCATAAAATCAGTCAAAGGCTACATGATAATCAAAGCAAACTCATATACATCCATATGTAAGATGTCAAAAGATACATCATACTGCAAAAATTGCCCATGGGCTACAATCAAGTGGGTCCTTAGACCTCACCCTCCTAAAAATAAAATAAAAATAAAAAATTCAAAAACAATTAAAATATGAAAAATAGGGTAAAAAACCCACCAAAAACAAGGCAGAGAGGTTTGAAAATTGAGAGGGATCAAGACTAAACCCATAATATTTTTGGATCTATAAAAATTCTCTATTTTACTCCCCAAGAAGGCCTCCATGGCTGGACCACTAGCCTTTTGCTTCCAAAAATATTCATCAAAACAGTCAAAAATCCCCTCAAAACAGGTATATAGTACCATGAGAAAAATAGAGAGTTACCCCAATTCAGTCATATGTGTCAAGTGAATCATCATTTTATTATTGGTCATGCATTCATTGAATCGTTGCTTGAGGGGGTAGACATCATAACGACTTCATAAATCAAATCAACATAAAAACACCCAAAAGTGAAATTTTCATACATTCAAAAGAATATTTCCTGAAGATAATTTTTCAAGCCCATTCTAGGGCAAACAATCAGAATAAGAAAAAAATAGGTATTGACCTCCTTAAAGCCTCAGGAATCCACCCATGTATAATCTTACAAGAACACAAGGCATCAAAATCTAGTATACCTCAAGCCGCTAAAATTGTCATTAAAGTGTGGCTAAAAGGTATACCAAAATTAATCCTTTGACTACGTCAGAAGCAAGGATTCTAATAATGTATGCCATTTCCACAATGGAGGCATCTAAATTTGGTTATATTAATGAATAACCTTAATAATTTAATGATTGTCATCTATTTTTGCTCAACACTTTGTTGTACATAGTGCATCCCAAAAAGGGGTATCTATAGACACCAAAATTGCATAAATCGGATAAGACTATCAGTGCTTCACATGTGACACTCTTATTGACATCATATGGCCCCATTAAGCACCCCTCTAGGCTTGCACAAGGCTCCAAAACATATTATGGAGGTTTCTTAGCAGTTTATGACAGTTTTAGGGCATATCCTAGTGACCGTCCCACCAAGGGACAGTCACAATTGGTGACCATCCCACCCAAGGATTGCCATCTATAATCATCCTTGGGTGGGACGGTCCCTAAGTAGACCCTTGAAAAATTCAAGGGACACGAGAAATGACAATCAAAAACTATAATTACCGCGTCCAATCACCCCAAATTGATTGGGTACTTGCCATTAGAGTTAGGGATAGAATATTGGGAGCCCCAAAAGGGTAACCTTCCCTCACCTATGCACGTTAGCAAATTGGACAAGTGGTGGCACTTGCCTTGCATGGCAAGACTTGCCCCTTTGTCCTAGATTCCCTTTTGGATTATAAAAAGGGGTGTATTCATCCATTTTGAAGATAAGAAGAGAATGAATCATGAAGTGCTACTAATTTCATCCTCACATTTTGCAAACCATTACTCACCCTCCTTTGGCCTTGAAACCATATTCAACTGAAGGCACCTTCAAGGGAAATAGAAACCTATCCAACCAATTTCAAACCAGCCAAATTGAAGATAATTTTGGCCCCATCTGCCTACAACACCCCTAAATCAGTTTTGGACCAAATCTCAATAGCATAGGTGACAAAAACATGCCAAATTTGTGACCTCCCCACCTGGGTATGGTTGGCAGTCAGTAGGTGTCACACCTAGGTAAGGTCAAAAAATAGTATGGAATTTGGGAGAAATTACTTCATAGACCCTTTAGGATTGCTTAGATGAACCCCTGATCCAAATTTGGTGAATTTTAGAGCTGATTTGATGGCACATTTGAGGTCCCCATTGTTGCAGGTTTAGGTGTCCCTGTTAGGGATGGTCATTGTTTCTGCATACTTTTACCTTAAATATTGTGTTCAAATATTTCCAAAATTATTTATATTATATTATATTGCATTTATAGATCATATAGAATAATTTCCATGTATGGTAGATTAGTTTTGATGTTATTAGAATAACTCATTTTTCATGCTTCCAATGCTTCCATTCTATGATACAAGTTCTACTAACTCCTTTTCAATCCATTGTGTGTAGGTGCAGGTATTCTTGATAGAAGGAAGGAGGTAAAGAAACACATCAAGATAAACCCAAGATTAGCTCTTGGGTGTGGGAACGTGAGATGAACATTGTTACATGTCATTAAACCCTTTTGAAGGGATTAGATCCCTTAAGTTTTGTATCTGTTGAAATGTATCAAATTATGGAGCCCTCGAGGGGACATATTGTAATCTCATTCGAATTCATTTATGAATAAATATGAGGAGGAATCTACCATATTTTATTGCACATTATTCATCGTTCACTATTTTGAATGTTTATGCTTTCCCTTTTAGTGCTTCTATTCACATGCTTTTACATTTCAACAATAAATGCTTAAAGGCATTGTAGTAAATTTCACTTCTTCATTCACATTCAAAACTACTTACCATATACATGATCCATCGTCAATTCATTGGACCCATTTCAAGCTCATTTGGCTCAAAACATTGATCCACAAGATTGGTTTTTTTCCAAATTTTAGCCTAAAACAAGATTCTAACTACTAATAATATAATTACCAAGGGCTTGTGTATTCCAAACAAGTGTCTCCTATGCAATTCCAATTGGGAGTCTAATTTTCACACATTTTTGGAGTGCCCATATTCCTCGTAAGTCCTAAAATCCCTATTTTAGTTGGTCAACATTATCTAGGTTCAATAATTGACTATTAGCCTCTTGTATGAGCAATGGCGTAATACATTTTTCAAATCCTAGATCAATTCCTTCTGGGGTTTTTTCTTATCTCATTATCTTTGGAAAATCTAGTTGGAATAAAATAATAGGGTGTTTTATGAAATTTCAAAGGATCCCCACTCCACTTTCCTTCGCATAATCACTTTTACCTCTAAAAATGCCCAACGTGTTCCTTCTCAAAATGCCCCTAGAGGTGGTCTTGAGGCTCATTTATTTGCTTACTTCAAGTTCTCTACTAACCCACCTAGACATCACACTTGTCAAGTCGATAGATCCACCATTTTTTGAACCTCTCCACCTACCAACTGAATTAAGCTCAACTTCAATAATGAAGCTAAAGGCAATCCTAAAAAAACTAGTGGTGGAGGCATTATTGGAAATTATTATTATAAAAGTATCTTAGTCTCTGTAAAAAATATTAGAACTCAACCAAACAATATAGTTGAGGCAAGAGCTCTTTATCAAAGTCTTGTAATTATGGAAGGTATTAGAAGTGACCATATCGTTGTTGAAGGGGACTCATTGAACACCATAAATAATCTTAAGAGAATCCATAATCTAGCCTAGAACATTTGCAACATCATTGGTGAATGTAGAAGACTTATTAGGACATACACAAATATCATCATTCAACATGTGTACAGGAAATGGAACAAGGTTGTTGATTTGCTTGCAAACAGGGGTGTCACAAAAGAGTCTCTTTGCTTATGGTAGAATTACTTTCCCCAAAGTCTCAAGGACCTAAATAATTATGAATGAAACTACTTTCTTTAATGTTGATATAAGCCCTTATTGGTTGATGAATTTAATTTCTATGGTGTGGCCAAATTTTTCTAGATCCAGTCCCAATTAGCCTTTGGATGGATTAGAGCATTGGTAAAAGCAATCATAGTGTATAGACTTATGCTCTTTCTAGACCTATTGTAGATCTTCTTTTTCTAGATCTAGTCCCTACAAGTGACCAAAACAATTAATTCAAGCAAGGATGATAGTGGTAAGGCTACAAAGACCATCCTTGCAAGTGACAATGAGCCAAAGATACCTAAGTAGCCAGCTTCTCACTATTCTATATTTTTTGGGTTGTTGTGTTCAAGTTTTCTTAGGCCCCTTATATTACTTTGATTTTGGTTTGGTTCTTCCTATCTTCTTTGGTTTTTTGTACTTCTCCCTTTCTTGGTTCTTGGGTTGGTCTTGTTGCTGGTTTGATCCCTTTGCTGGTTTTGTAGGTTATCCCAACTAGGGAACCTCCTATTACACTTTATAAAATTTTTAGGGTCTCTTTCAAAACCCTTTCTATCAATCAAAATAAAAATAAAACACAAAACCAAATTTGAGTATGTGTATCAATGGAATGCAATCTGAAGTTATAAAGGTGGCTCATTGTACATTGATGTTGGAATCTAGGGCTTCTAAAATATTTTGTGGTAGGATAACCAGTATTTATAGGACCAACTTACCTCCCTTTAAATATTTCTTTATATATATTTTTACGTTCCATGAAACCTATACTGCTTTGTATTTTACAAGGTTGTTGTCCCCTTATTTGATTATTTTTATTTTTTTATTTTAAAATTCAAAGTACAGTGTTGAGATTATTCTCTAAATAAAAAGACAAACCATGGGCTATTACACATGCAATGTTACCTATGCACTCGTTAACAAATTTCCATTAAAATATTATATAAACGTTTGTGCTTGTTTACATATGTGCAATGATAGAATTATTCTCTCTAAATAGAAACCATCATCCTATTGTTGGCATTATTAAATAACATATAACACTTGTAAAAGTATTGTGTAGTAAAATTAACTCAATATTGTCACGTGCAAGGTCTTATGAGGGTTCTCAAGGGTACTATATCCATAAACATTGGATTTAGACATCTACTACCACTGGTAGGCTTGCCATGGAGGAGCCCAATATTTAGGTTAGTGTATAGTTATTCCATTATTTTAGTTTGCTTTCCTACTTTTTTGTCTATATAAGATGTAAGTCTTCATTTAGTTGAGTAGATTTTTCATCTTGAAAATGTGTGGAGCATGAATTTTAATTCACAATTGGGTCAATTAATGGCAGTGACATAGATAACCACCCTCTTAGACCCTAAGAGCTTAGTAAAAAATTGCCCTCTTAAGATTCAATGTCTCTAAGAGGGGAATTATAAACCACCCTAATAGAACCTAAGAGGGTGGTTTAAACCACCCTCGTAATGATAAACTAAGGTAGTTTTCAAGGTGGTTTTTAACTACCCTAATAAACACTAAGAGGGTGGTTTTTAACCACCCTTGTATGATGTGGAATTTTTATGATACCCTCATAGATGGTGGTTGAATAACAACCCTTAGAGACCATTTTTAGTGTAGTTCTAGATGGAAAAGTAAGGAAAAAATTTTAGTGTATAATTGAATTATAACTATAGTGATAGAAAATTTGCTTACCTTTGATAATAGTGTGGAATTTGAGAATAATTTGGAAAACAGGATCACTAGTGAAGGAACTTGGGAGAACCTAGAGTAGCACCTTTTCCAATTAGTTTGAAAAGAACAAACACTAGATGGCTAAAAGCAGAGCAGGGTTGGGTAAAGTTGAACATTTATGGAGCTACAAAAGGAAACCTAGGTATATCTAGGGGAGGAGGTGTCATTTGAAGTGAGAAAGGTGAATTTTTATGGGCTTATGCATAAAGTTATGGGATACAAAGAAATCATTATAAGCCCTAAACACTGGTGTTATGTTATTGAGACATAAGAGTGTAAGTAAGACCATCATAGAATAGGACTCTATGAATATTCTCAAGGATATTAAGAAAGAAAAAGTTGATACTAGTAGGTGTTAGGTTTAATTAAGGATATCTCATCCCTATTAAAAGAAATAGTAGAGGTGAAGATATTACATATATATTAGGAAGGAAATGTTGCAGTTGATTGTTTGGAAAAAATTGGAGTTCATTTTGATCAGAGGAACATATGGAAAAATAATTTTCCCTTATCTCTTTTAAGGATTACCTCATTAGAGGTAGAAGAAAATTCTATTCCATAGGGTGTTATATTTTGATGTTATTGGTATTATTATTACTTCTATAGTCTTTTGGAGCTACTGATGTGATTGTATGTTGTAGCTATTACAACAATTACGTTCCTAACAAATACTATTGTAATGTGATTTTGCTTTTATTGTTGCTATTTATATTACCTATTATTGAAAATTGGAGTGATTGATACTACTATTGGTGTGTAAGGGAGGAATAAAAAATAGTCAGGTCAACCTTTCCTCCCTTGCTCAAAATAGATTTTGATTTCAGTCATAAGGTTATTTTTTATCTGGTTGTATTTTGGGATTTTTGTTGAAACCTTAAATTTTATCTCATGTTATCCAGGGAGGATATTGATTTTTATCTTGTAACCTTGGATAACTTAATTCTATAATAAGGTTGGGGCCCCTCCAAAACCCCTTTTTTTCACCACTACCAAAACAAAACATCATAGACTTCAAATAGGTTCCCATGGCAAAATTTCAGGTTTAAGGGTATCATATTAGGACTTTAATGTATGGATTTAAAATTGATGACTTAGTAGCATAAGTTCTATGGATTGATGGTTTAGGGACTAAAATTCCTAACATTTGTATGGATTGAAATTTTAAATTTAACTACATACAGTCCCAAAGTGTAGATTTTACAATAGTAAGTCTCACATTTTAAAAATCTTAAGCTTTATAGAGGGTCATAATATGTATTCATTTAGATTCATACTCTATTATGTTCTAGGAACTCAAGGTTTACATATTTCAAATATTTCATATAAAATAATAGGTATTATGATGTCTTAGAAACTATTCTCCATAAATCAATGGCCTAATAGATTAATGTATCTAAAATATAAGTTTTAATAGTAAAATATCTAATTATTTGGAGGTCCAAGGCATCGAATTAAAATATATGTAATTAGGTTATAGTTGGGGAAAGATTCATAGTTTTCTTATTTTAAGAAATTTATCTTGGTTTTGGTTAGTAGAGAGTCTATAGTTAGATAATTTCTACAATTAGGTTATGCTCAGGTAAAATTCTATCATTTGCTTATGCTATGCAATATATAGTTTGGTTACTACCCAAGGTTTAATATTTATAAGATTTTAGGTTGTAGGAGATTAGAATTTGAGGACTACAACTTCCATCATGTTGGTATGGCATACTCTGCCATTGTCATGGTAGTATTCAAACTACATATAAATTGTGTGTCAAGGAGTAAAATAAATTATAGTAAATTATTTGTTACATAACTAAACATCTATATAAGTTGTGTTAGGGAATAAAGGAATTTATAGGACACTACTTATTACATAACTTTAATTCACCCCATAATAGCATATTAAAATAATTACAAATGACAATTTAATTTTAACCTAAAAAGTTTTATATAAAGCAAATGCTAATACCAATACTAGGATAAAACAAGACAACAATTAATTACGAACAATTCACACATTTTTTTTAAAGTTTCGTTAAAAAAATCATTAGAAAAATAAAATGACTCGTGTATACCAAATAAATATTTAACCATTAAAAATTCAAACATTTCTTATGAGAAAGGAAAATGTATTAAATATTTACTTAAAATTATATAAAAAAGAACCCATTCTAAATATAAAAGTACAATTTCTTGGAGTAAAGAAGGTACATATTTACACAAATTCATAAAATCATCCAATACTACTAAGTTCATCTACACATAAAAATACAATTTAAGATTGTATTTTATTAAATTAAAAATAAAAAAGAGACATGCAAAGGTGGTGTTATTAAAGTAATAAAGACAAAATTCCTCTTTTAAACTCAAAATCCTATGAAACTTCAACTAAGGACTATGCAAAAGCTAGCACTTGTTAAGAGGGATCAATAATGTATTTGAAAAATTATGGAGATATATTTCAATTGATAAGGATCATTATGCTATCAAAAACAATTATATGCAAATTGTATGAAAGATTCATCTATCATGCTAATAGACTAGAGCAATAAAAATAAAATAAATATTCTTTAAATTTCAAAAAACATAATCTATAAATTAAAGTAAAATTGCTTTAAGTGAAATTGCAAAGTTATTGGAATCTTGTTTGATCTCCTCAATAGGCTCAATACTTGACCTAGGTGGCATGAGGAAATTTTTTGCAGGACTAACCAAACTACCAAACTTGTTTTAGCCATATTTTACTCATTTGAACTTGGATTGAGCTAAAATTGTGAGGGTAGATGTCTGACAAACCCTAAAATATCTCCACCAAGTTTTATATTATTTGGAGCAACACAGATCCTAGCGCATCCCTATGTGTGAAAAAGATTTTTAGAAAGCGATTGTGTAGGGGTTTCATCTGGCTTGAGTGCAAGCAACTCCAAAG